>VZQC01007982.1:5853100-5958041 GCA_009823505.1 Rhizomys pruinosus
GAGATCTCAAATCTCAAGAGTCACACAAGCGTGCCTTTAATACCGGCTGGGAGGATAACTCGGCCCCCACAGCCACTAGATCTAATCAAGCCAAAGACCACACCTTTAATCCCAGCTGGGGGGATAACTCCAACCTCACAGCCACAAAGGCCAATCAAACCAAAGACAGCAGGACCAAACGATCAGCAGTCAGCTCGCCAAGGCACCCAGTCCCTACCTGTCTCCCCCTCTTCCTACCGCTGGGCTCAGGAGATCTCTTTCTGTTTCTGCTTTTCTCTCTGATCGCTCTCCCTCTGCCTTCTGTGGGTTTCTCAGGTGTGTCCTTATAGTTTCCTCAGACCCATACACATCTTCACAATCCTGGATCCATTTGCTGCTGTATCTCCTCTTGTTTGTAAACCTAGATTGTCTGTGGTAGATTACAGGTGCCCAGTCACTTGAGTCATTAGGGAATACACACATCTGGGTACACACATTTTCAGAGGGACCACACCCAACTCTTCCTTACTTAAATACAAAGATGCTCTAGGTCTTTTATATGTAGCTAGTAAATATGGACTGGAGCAGCACCAGCAGCTGATATAGCTGAATAGTGGTGTGTGTGTGTGTGTGTGTGTGTGTGTGTGTGTGTGTGTGTGTGTAAAGGAACACAGAGAGGCAGCATGGCATCATGGTTAAGGATGTGAAGCTGAGCGGTTATGGTCATGGAGTTCAGCATTCGACAGCTGTGAAATGTAGTCCCGCATCACTGCTAGCTGTACGAAGATGACCATTCATTCCTTCAAGCCAGTTGCTTCTCTTTATAGGATAAAGAGAGAGAACCCATGACACTATTAACCCAGTGCTTATCATCCTATATCAACCAAGATCACTATTAATTACTATTAGTTAATTTGATTCTCTGTAGCATACAAAGAAAAAAAACAAAATTGAAAACATTTTTTACCTTGTACATCTCAGAGGATACAGGAACCCTGGTAAGATGAGAAGCTAGAATTTGTTACTGAGAAAAGATCTGTGCATGGCATGGTGGGTAACAAGGGTGTCTCAACCAGAAGAGGTTACACCAGTTCAAGTTAAGCTGTTCTTTTAAATTTAGCCAAAAGAATCCTGAGCTCTGGTGTATCTTCCAAGAAACCCACAGTGATGTTTGTGTTCATGAGGAAGTCACTAGTGGACGTACTTTGCCCAATGCCCAGCTTGTTTTCAGGCAAACAGCAAGTAGTGCCCTCACTTCCCAAGTTGTAGACTCATTCCATTCCCGGTATGCCCTTTCCACGCCCAATGCCAGCTCTTCTTTCTATCAGAATAAAGGCCTCTATTGTAGAATTGTGTTATCAGATTCGGAGGCTCATAGACATAAATAAAGGGAATGAAAACAAGCCTGCTGTTTTCATCATTCATACATTTTCATGGGCTTCTGAAATATCCTGATGATTAGACATTGGAAAGTAAATATTTTTACTACTCTAGAGAACCAAGCATTTTCTCAAATCCACTGAGTCCACAAAAATCCCCTGCAGAATAATGACACTTTTTCCATGATTTAATAACATGGCCAATCAACAATTAAACCACACACAAGTGCATACACACAGACACACAAAAACCACTTATTCAAAAGCTTAAATTAGGACCTTGAGATTTTTAAGTACAAGTACACGTTTTTAAATTTGTAAGCAGAACATTATTTTTCCATTAGGAACTTAAAGGAAGCATTCCTTTGAAACTGTCTAAATCATTAACATAGCTAGATTTGTTCAAAGCCTCTCTTCAGTTCTCTTAGAAGATTGATCACTTCAGGAGGCCAAAAAAAAAAAAAAAAAGGTTAATCTTTGGTATTTAATTTTGTTTTTACATGTTAAAGTTTTTCCAGTGATTGTTTTAAAATAGAGTTTAAAACATTTCTATGGAGTTTTTATGCATATTTTTAAAAGATTTATTTTTATCTGTGTGTATATGTCTATTCCACATGTGTCCTGGTGCCTTTGAGGCCAGGAAAGGGCATTGGATCCCCTTGAGCTGTAGTTACAGGTGGTTATGAATCACCCAATGTGGGTGCTGGGAACAGAACTTGGGTCTTCTAGAAGAACAGCAAGTGCTCTCAAGCAGTGAGCCATTTCTCTACCCCCCTTTTATGTATATTTAATATTATTTAGGTTCAGTACAACTTGAATTAAGGAAATGGGATTTGAGTGTGAAATGTTCCTCTCAGGCTTTTGAACTCTTGGTCTCCAACTGAGGGAACTTTTGGGGGAGGTTGTGGGAACTTCCTGGGGGAAGCCAGGACAGGGGCCAGGGCTCGAGGGTTACCAGCCAGCTCCACTTGTGCACTCACTGAGCTCTCCGTTTCCTGATTCCAGGAGATGTGAGCAAGCAGCCGCACATTCCCTCTATCACAGGTAGGACCTGGTCCCACTATCTCACCTACTCTGCTATGATGAAATGTATTCCTGGAAGAAAGTGCCAGAACAATCCCTCTTCCTGTAAATTGCTTTTATCAGATAGTCTGCCATAATGACAAAAACAATAACTGGTATACCACCTAAGGAACCTTTATTTGTCTCTAGCCACAAAAGAATAAGTTTCATATATTCATGCCTAACTTCCTTTCATTATTTTAAATAATTTTTCCCTTGCTCTAAATTGACATTATTTTTAATCCCATTAATTCATAAGTAACGATGACCTACCTGGACCAGTTGACACTAACCTAACAATTCCCATGGTCCTGAAAGTACCGTACAGTGCAGTGCTCAGTGGAACTTCAGGAATCAATCCAAAGGTCACTTGTTTAGCAATTACACCTACACTTTTGGAGTAAAAGAATTGAAAAATTATTAAGATTAAGATTCTATTTTTTAGATTTTATTTTATTTTATTTTATTTATTTCTGTATGTGTATGAATGTACTGTCTGCATGGAGTCAGAAGAAGGGGTCAGATTCCCCTGGAACTGGAGTTCTCCTGGAATTGGAGTTACAGACGGTTCTCAGCCTCCATGTGGGTGCTGGGGATTGAACCCGGGTCTTCTGCAAGAGCAGTCGGTGCTCTTAACCATTAAGCTATCTCTCCAGCCCCAAGATTAAGATTCTTAACAGCCTCTCATGCTGATCCATAACTTTATTCTCAGCTGGAAAAAAAAAAAGACATGTCACATATAAGTCAATATCCTTAAAGAGTGCTATTTTTTTTTTTTTTTGAGACAGGGTCTCCCTATAGCCCCAGATGGCCTGGAACTCACTCTGTAGATCAGGCTGGCCTTGAACTCGCAGAGATCTGCCTGTCTCTGCCTCCCAAGTGCTATGATTAAAGGAGTATGCCACCATGCCTGGCTTAAAGATGGTTCTTAGCCATCATGTGAGTGCTGGGAATCAAACCTGTGTCCTCTGTAAGAGTAGTTGGCGCTCTTAACCATTAAGCCACCTCTCCAGTCCCAAACAGTGCTAATTTTTTCTTTATAGTCTCTATATATGACATTCATAAAATAACAATCCTGGATCACCTGGGGAGAGGCAGAGTGATGTAGTCCTTGGGTATTTAGGTGCTAAGATTTAACAGACCTGAGTTCAACAGACCTGACAGATTCTATTTTTTTACTGTGAAAAAAATCAGTATTTCTCACTCCTCTGTCTCTAGCAATAAGGAGGAAAAATTATATCTCTCACAGTCATTGTAATGATGAAACTACTTGATCCATGTAGGGAAATCAACTCAATGACTGGCACACAGTGTGCTCAGAGATGACCAGTGCTATTAAAATCATATATATGTTTTGTAAACTAATGATACAAAATAAAATTTTTCTGACACTCAATATTATGTCTCTGCCAACTGCACCCTCACAGCAAAGCTTCCTTCTTGAGGTGATCTTGACACCCACTAAGATGTTTCTATATTGGTTAGGAAAGAAATGAACCTTTGCCTGGCAATATCTAAGTTTCTTATACCAGGATTTCAAAATCATATATTGTAGGTGTGGTTAATTTTCAAATTCATCCATAAATATCTTTTATTTTAAATTTGATATCTATCACACCACCCAGAATTTCATTTTTAAAATCCATGTAGAGTCTGGAGAGGCGGCTCGGCAGTTAAGAGCACTGGCTTGCAAAGGACCCCATTTTGGTTTCTAGCACCCACATGACTACTCACACCCATCTGTAACTCTAGCTTCAGGAGATCAGATGCCCTCTTCTGGCCTCTGCAGGCTCCTACATGCACATGGTGTACATAAACTCACACACACACACACACACACACACACACGAATAAAAATCAATCAAAAAATTTTCAATCTAGAACTATTTGTTCTTAAGTGAAAAAAAAGCATCAGCCAAATGTTTCATTTAATTTTTGGAAATGAAGAAATTTTCATTTGTTTGCCATCAACCATATGCTAGGTTCTAGGTGTTGTGCTTTATATACATTTTTCTCATGTAATTATCAGAACAACTTTATAATCCAGACAACATTATTCCTGTTGTCCAGTTAGGGAATCCATGGGTCCTGTCCTAGTTTGTCTTCCATTGCTGTGACAAAACACTCTGACTGACACCAACTTGGGGAGGAAAGGGTTTATTCAGCTCACATCTCCCGGGTCACAGTTCATCACTTAGGGAGCCCAAAGCAGGAACTCAGGGCAGGAACCTGGAGGCAGGAGCACAGGCCATGGAGGAAGGCTGTTCACTGGCTTGCTCCCTGGCTCATGCCCAGCCCGCCTTCTTATACTGTCGCTGCTTGACAATCAGACAATACTCCACAGATGTGGCCACAGGCCAATCCAATGGAGCCAATTCCCCAATTGAGGCTCCCTCAACCCAGGTGTGTCAAGTTGACACTAAAGCTATCCAGCACAGGTCCAAATGTTTGACTAACTTTTCAACTTCATCTGTTGGGGAGTGCACCCCAGTTCTGCCTGCCTGCCCCAGAAGAAATGTAGTAGAGGAAATTCATGTTTCAACAGGTTATCTGGCAGAAGGTCCACTGACTCTATAATGGCCAAATAACTTACCAAGACAGAGAAAAATCAGTCCAGGTGGTTATATGCCAATAGGCTGAATGAAAAGCACCAATGAATTGTTCTTTATGCTTTCTTAGGCAAATTGCTTCCATGTATAGACATAGTCATTATCTTCTTTGCCTTAAAAAAATCTCCTATGTTATTCCCATTTCACAGAAAAACAGAAACAGAGGATATCAAGGTATCTTCTCTCAAGCCAAACAAAGCTGTTGGCATGACTGGTTTTGATTCTTCCCTGGATGTTTTTCCTCAGTAAGACTGTATTTATTTTCCATCAAGATAGAAACTTAGTTATAGCACTCATAATAGTGTCAGGCTGTCATTGACCTTGTAGACCATGTTCTGCAATGGAATGTTATTTTTCATTTTGAGAGTACTTATTACTTAGAGATAAGCATTTTGGACTCTGCTCCAAGAGAAATGCGTAGAGAACATGGCAGGGACTCTCAGTGGTACCACGGACCTCTGTCCACAGACCTCTAGGCCCCATGAACTTCAGGCCAAGAATGCGTGATCCAAGGAGTTTTTTGCAAGCTTCATTTTCCATATAAAGAAACTTGTATTAAAGGAGGTTGAGCCCATCAAGATCTTGCCCAGTCAAGCTGGGGCAGAGCCTAATTGCACAGCATGGGCCCTAGATAAATGAAGACACCCTGATTTGGCAGTCTGTTAATGGCCTTTGCTTAGGCAAATGGAAGATACTTTGAGGAAGAGTTTATAGTAAACATGTAGTGTATAGCCTTTATTTTTTTACATTTTAAAATAACTTATGGATAATACTTCTAAATAAATTCAAATTATGTATGGTAAGCAAAATTATAAAAAAATAATAAAGCAAATAAAAAAGATAAGAGGATAAGAGGAATGGCAATGGTTAACTATAAAAACTGAGATTCAAGCTTTGCCATATGAGTCAAGAGGTGAAAGAAACTGTTGAGTTTGCAATTGGAACTCCTCACCATTTTGAAAGTCTTCTGCTTGATACATATTGCTTTGACATGATTTCTTTTTTTTATTTTTTTAATTTTTGATCTTTTGGGGACAGTTTTTCCCTGCACCCCCAGATGGCCTAGAACTATGTCAACCACCAGGCTGGCCTTGAACTCACAAAGATCTGCCTTCTGCATGCTGAGTGTAGCACTAAAGGTATGTGTCACCACAGCCAGGTGGGATGACTTCTCTGATCAGAGTTTAATTCTAGAACTAAGTTGGCCCAGTTCTCTATCTCTGCCAGTTCCATAGTAACAAGTCAAACTATCAAGGGATTTTTTTTCTCTAAATATGAAAAAAATATAAAGCCGATTGGGTTCCTTACTAAGAAATTCATAGTTTACCTTTGTGGTTAATGTCTTTGAATAGGATGGGTAGAAGTAGTGTGGGCCCCAGGAGGAGCTTTCCAGGAGGAGGTCTAAAGTTACCTGGACTCAGCCTCAAACCCTGGCAAGGTAATCTTGAGGGCAAGTCCACTCAGTCTCCCTGATCCCATGTCATCATCTGGAACACAATCATTGTAATAGTCTTCTCGCAAGGTGTCATGGACATCACAACACACCTGAGATAGAGCTCATAAAACATGATTGGGGGCCTGGAGAGATGGCTCAGCAGTTAAGAGCGCCGAGTGCTCTTGCAGAGGACCCAGGTTCAATTCCCAGCACCCACATAGTGGCTGAGAACCATCTTTAACTCCATTTCCAGGGGAATCCGACAGCCTCTTCTGACCTCCATGGCATTGCACGACATGGGAGCACCAACCTACATGCAGACAGTACACTCAGACACAAAAAAATAATAAATTAAAAAATTAAAAAAAACATGATTAGTTCACAGCTTGTGTTTCCTGTTGTCACTGGTTTTCTACGGTCTAGTAATCTTCTAGGAGACTCAGCCTCTTGACAGTTGCCTCTGGGGTGTCACTGAACAAGGCACAATCCCCATATACTCAGGCAACCTACTGTCTAATTGCTACTTGGCTTCAAGTCTGTTTTAGCACCCAGTTGAAAGTGTTTAGAGAATTGTAGATGTGAAAGGAAATGTGAGTCTTTGTCCATTTTCCTAATGATTTGGAATTAAGACAAAGGTACAGGGCTGGAGAGATGGCTCAGTAATTAAGAGCACTGGCTGCTCTTGCAGAGGAACTGGGTTTGGGTCACAGCACCCATATGGTAGCTAACCACCATCTGTAACTCCAGTTCCAGGGAATCTGACACTCTCTTCTCACCTCCACAGGCATAGCACACACAGGGGCACTTGCATACATACATGCAGACAAAACACTCACACATTAAAATAAAATAAATTTTAAAAAATTTTAGTTAAATGAATTTTAAAAAGACAAAAAACACAAGACAGTGTGGTCCCTAAGACATCAAGACATTATCTCGATTATATTTGTCTGTTTATGTATATTTTTTATATATTTTCCTTAGATATTTTAAATATTTTTTCTTTAGTAAATTATAGTTTGCTTTTTATATTGTGTAATTTATGGCTCCAATACTGTTAAAGCAACATTCAAAAGCCTCTCAGCAATAACACTCTCTATCTATCTATCTATCTATCTATCTATCTATCTATCTGTCTGTCTATCTATATTAAACAAGTAGGAAGGCTATCCAATTTTTACAAAATATTTTGAACCATTTTATTCCAAATAACTGATTTTGCCTGTTTTAATTATTAACAAGCCAACATACACAAAATAATATGAAATATATATAGAAGTTCTAAATCATTGTAATAAATACCGCTAGAATCTCATAACTTCACTGAAGAATTAACTAGCACATTTCATATGTCATTGAAGGCCTGCAGACCCATCTCTAATGTCTTCTTTTGACTATCCCACCCAGGTAGGTAACTAGAGTCATGAATAATCCATTTATAATAAAGCAACATTCTTTTTTTTAATGTATGAATTTATTACCTGCAGGCATGAAAGTTCACCCATGTCCTGCAATGCCCGTGGAGGTCAGAAGGGGGGGGGGTTGGATCCCCTGGAACTGAAGTTATAGCTATAGTTGATAGCTACCCATGTGGGTGCTGGAAACCAAACCCAGGTCCTCCAAGACCAACCAGTGCGCTTGACTGCTGAGCCATCTCTCCATCCCCTAAAGCAACATTCTTAATGAGAAGAATTAACATTCTTAATTCTCTACACCTGACGATAGGTGACAGCTTTTAGAGAGCCTTGCAGTGAGCCATTCCAAAGATTGTTTCTAGACTCTTCATGTAAACATGTTAATTAATGTCTACTTAATTGAGGGGGGAAACATTTGCCTTTCTGAGAAAGTGTATAAGACCAAAAGATTCATATGTTGTCTCCAGCTGGGATCATGAGTAAAGCATGTAGTTCTATGAAACAAACAATAATTCTCCTCCAAAGGCAGTAGAAATCTAATGAAGGCTATGAACACTTACGTTGAAATCTATCTCTTTGAGAGATCTGCGTTTGTGGCTGTCCTTCAGCTATGTAGACATAGCGGTCAGGAATAATTGCAGAATATTCTAGAATGTTAGTTAAGGGAACTCTATCTCAGTTGCTTGGAAGTCTTCTAGAGAAAAGTTCTTGACCTTTATCATCTCAGAGGTCCAGAACAGTGTTGCATGAGTGTGCTGGAGGGTATAGTGGCCATGTAAGTGGATTCTCTTTCAGCTGTGAAGGTTAAGAGAGTGTCATATGCACACTCAGTGAATAAAGCCAATCTCTTCTCTAGTTTGCTATGCAATCGAGAGTCTTCATCAGCAATTTCAGAGATGGTTTTTAGCTTATTGAAAATCTGCATTAATTTAGGCTCCTCTGTTTTTTGACTTCTTAATCATTTATACGAGGACTGTGGCAAAGTATAACTTGGAACTATTTATAAATAAAGGATTTGATTAACATGTTAAATATGTCAGCTACATTCCAAGGCTTAGCTTTTAAACATTGGAGAACATAGCGTTTTAAAACTTTCAAAATAACTTTAGAAACATTCACTTATATTTAAAAGCTAATTTCCTAATCATAAGTCATTTTTTTATTTGTTCATTCCTTTAAACAAACATCTGTTTTTGTTAGTCTGGTGAAAGTTACCAGGTATGCATGACAAATTTTGAGAGAGAATTTCCTTTAAAATATTTCATCATTTATACTGATCTTTTCTTCCAGTTAGTCTAGATTAGTGACATCTCTGATATTGCATTTGAGATTCATACCCATCTACTAAGTTTAAAGTGTGAAAGTTTATTTTCCATTTTAATAACTCCCTACCTCACATACAGTTCCTTTGTTGGAATAAAAATCTTGGTAAAGTACACAGCAGCCACTATAAATAGCACTGTAAGCCTGTGCATTCAGGAGAGCCTCCAGAGAATATATTTTAAACCCCACATTGTTTAGAATAGGAAATTCTTATGACGTTCTTATTTTCCATTCTGGGTGACATAGATTGTCCCATGTCACACATCTTCATGGGCTCCCATTTTCTTGTGCCACTTAGGAATCCATCTGGTAGATTCCAGAAGATTGCTCAATATGTGCTTTCCCTTAGGCTACTCTGTGTCTTATCATCCAGTGGGAATTTTGCATGCTCCTTGGGGCTCTCCAGCCGAAACCTTGAGAACTCACAGAGCCACCATCTGCCACTAGGTAATGAAAGAGTCCTTTATATCTGGAGCTAGTAGCTCTGGTGTGCCTGCTTAGAATAACAGCAGTCAACTCCACTTTTGATTCCCACAGAAAACCTTGCATGGTTGGCAGGTTTTTCTGGGGAGCTCAAGAGACTAATATGGAAAATAACTGAAAAGGAAGTAAGAGAACACACAGGCAGCATGAGATGATGGGTTATGGTGCCGATTCAAAGACAAGAAGCATCATCGGGTGTAATTACACAGCACCTTTCCCAAGGCTCTATTGGCAACTCCAGGAGACGTGAACCTCTGCCCACTCCTTCCTTAAACAGTTCTGTTTCTTTAATTAAAACTGTTGTGTAAACCATTATTTTTTTAAGCAGGGGCTCACTTGGGGAGATAAAATATTTCCTCTTCATTTTTCTTCCTTTGATGAATAAGAAAAAGACTACTACTGTTAAGGAGCTTGGATTTAAAAATAAAATGGCGACAGAAAAATTGAAGGCGGAAGGCCTTCATGTGGCTAACCCCTTTAACAGTTTTACCCCTCCTGCCTCACTATGAAATGTACTTTCTCTGACCCACTATCTCCATGGTGTATCCTGGCAAGTGGGGACAGCCATTATAGAGCCTCGGGGGCTCTTGAATGGAACAAAATGGAGATTTTGTAAAACTCAAGACTGAAGCAGAGAAGAAATTCAAAAATCCTGTTTGTTCCTAAACACCTCACGTCAACACCGAATGGATACAAATTTCCTTATGGCAATGCTATGGTTGAGCTGGACAGTGGACGTATACTCTTCAGAAAAGGGTCAGTTCTCCATGAGAAAACTGTCTCAAGCACAGAATTACTGGTAGGATATTGATTCTAGTGTCCTGTTGGTTTCTCTGGCCAGAAACACTCTCTTGCTTTTATTTCCTGAGAAGGGGTTGGAGGTCAGAATTGTTGGACCCAGATTTACAAAGCATCAAACCTAAGAACAGTCAATGACTGTGTAGAGCTCTCAGTCCAGAAGCACAGATCTATACAGTGTTCTCTAACTCTTCCTAGAGAAAGTAACTTTGAGGACTGGGGAAATAAAAGTGGTTGAGAGAATGCACGGCTCGTACTGGATGTCCAAAATTCAGTTCCTAGCACTGACATCAAGTGGTTCACAACCATGTGTAACTCAAACTCCAGAGGATCCAACACCATTTTCTGACCTCTGCAGATCCTGCTTTTGCATACACAGACACACAAGCATAGTCCTAATTAAAATTATTTAGAGAATTTCTTTGGGGAAAAAAGAGGGCAGTAGATAGAGCTTTTAGCAGATCTGTACTTCCTCATTTATAGAAAACAGCTTGCCCCTTTCTGGGTGGCTGGTAAACGAAGATATGGAAAATGCCACCAAAAGTATAAAGGATAATGCACAGGAAAGACCTGCCATGCCGAAGCGCCTCTGTGATTCATCTCCATCAGATTCCACTTTTTTTTTTTTTTTTTTTTTTTTTTTTTTTTTTTGTCTTTTCAAGACAGGGTCTCCCTGTAGCCCCAGCTGACCTGGAGCTCACTCTGTAGACCAGGCTGGCCTTGAACTCACAAAGATCCTCCTGCCTCTGCCTCTCAAGTGCTAGGACTAAAGATGTGTGCAGATTCCACTCTTTTTACCTGTGCGGAGAGCTACTGCTTTTGTTCTGGTCATATACAGTGTTTCAACAAAAGCTCATGCTTCTCAGCCCATTGCTACCTTCTGCCATCTCACAGTTCCTCGGACTGCAGGTTTGGAGCAGAAATGTGTTCTAAAATGTTATTGCCCCTAGAGCCTGTCACTTCTGCAAAGAGATTAGGACCTGAAAGCTATTTTATCTTCCCCTTCCCTATAGTTCGGAATGGAGGAGAGTTTGTTTTAAGATTCTAAACAGTGAGCGATTCAACAGTACTACTGTTCAGGCTTACCTGGTTTGGCAGTTCTGAGTGCTCCAGTGTAGAGGGATGTGTGCCTATCCCTACCTCTGATCTCCTTCCCAAGCTTCTGGTAACTGGGAAGATCTCAGTCACCTGGAAGGTCCAGCTCAGAGAACCTTCTCAGATAGCCACAAAGTGAATTCTCACCTTGGGTCTCACATAGCACTTGTCATATATGTTAATTATTATCACCAATCTTCTATTCATATCTGTCTACATATCTTCTTTGCCTACCAAAATAGTAAGCTGCTCTAGATTAGAAACTCCATCTTCCCCTAAAGCCCAGCACACAATGCTGAATGACCACAAGTACTTCAACTTTTGTCTGTGTCAAGATAGGTGTCCTGAACTCCTTAAAGGGAGTGAGAAATGTTAGCAACATTTGGATTATCCTCTGACTAGTGACACCATCAGTATCTTTCTTGAGGTTCCCTAACTCCATGCTGAGCCTTCCTGGCATTGCATTTGGATTCTGTGTCTTTTTCTCTGGAAGGATGAAGAGATGAGTATCATCTATCCTTCTGATTAGCATTGGACTTATACATTGTATAACTCTGACCATTTGCACTCACTGAATTGCATTGTGGGCACAAATGGTATGAATCAAGGAAGAGTCTACTTCCTTTTGTTGGGCCTAGTACTCAAAGCCTTGTAGTATTTGCAATTAGTATCTGCATTGTAAAATCAGATAATCATCAAATTACAGGGTTTAGACCCAACCCTCAGGAGTCCAACAGTGAGCAAACTGTGTAATCAAAACTTTCTCTAATGAAAGACCAAGTATGTGGTCAGGAGCAGTAAGTGCTTCAGTTAATCCCAGGAGAATGGGAAGAGGAAGACGATGGGTAGGGCCAACCTCAAGCTGGTATTTATCAACCTTTTCTGAAATAGAGAGTGTCTAGCAGGCAAGTTGAATCTAAGGTTTAGACTCTAAATTGTGTATCATTTTCTAGTATTGAAAAATAATCATGGACCAAAAAGAAAAAAAAAATAGTACAACCAAGATTTAGGAAAAAAAATCAAGATGTGTAGATTTTATTTTTTGGTAAGGAACATTTTTGCTGTTGTTTTTATAAATAGTTCATGTACCTCAAAAACCGCTGCTTAGGCTAAGGGAGAGGGGGTGTGTTTAAAGTGAGTTTCTTCATTATGAAAGTATACTTTTTGTTTGATTCATTAACATAAAATTTGTAATTAATGTTAATGAGCTGGAACATTCAGCAATGTGGGCCTGGAAGCATAGTAGAAGAGTGTTGGGTGTGTAGCCATTCATTTCTAATTTAATTTTTGGTTCTTGGATCTGCTTAGAAATAGTCAGAAGGAAAGATAATTTGAAGTTATCCTAGAAAGATTCTGAATTCTGAAATGCCTGGGAGAATCTCAGATTACTTCAACCCTTTCCTTTGCAACATATTTTAGAAAGCTGTGTTCAGATCTCACATCATTGGCTCAGCTGTGTTCAGATCTCACATCATTGGCTCAGCTGTGTTCAGATCTCACATCATTGGCTCAGCTGTGTTCAGATCTCACATCATTGGCTCAGCTGTGTTCAGATCTCACATCATTGGCTCAGCTGTGTTCAGATCTCACATCATTGACTCAGCTGTGTTCAGATCTACATCATTGGCTCTCAAGTTTGAAGTAACTGTCTGCTACTTTTGGGAGGTGGGGGGGGGGGTTGAGACAGGGTCTCCTTGTAGCCCAAGCTGGCAGAACCCATTATGTAGACCAGACTGGCCTAGATTTCCCTAGTCCTGAGATTAAAAGCATGCACAACCATGCCTTTACTTTGCCTACCACTTACAAAAAAGTATCATTCATTTTATTTATTTTTGTTTTCCTTATAAAGTCTTAAAATTAAAAAGCTTTCCAGGAGACTTTTGGCTCTTAAATGAGAAAAATGAATATACTTCTTTATTAAATACACTCCAACTGTCTGGTTCTGCTCTCTAAATTAATGAACAACAACAATAACAAAAAAGAATTCACTTGCTTTTCCCTCTTTAATCCCAATGAGTTTTATTTCATTGCTCAGTAACTTAAAAGCAAAATAGCATCCTAATGTTGAAAATCTTTCTTTGGTCTATTTCTAATCTCCTGCCATGGAATATTCTTATAAAGCCACCCAAGAATTCCACAAAAGGGTATTTCTGATGAATTCACCACATAAGGTTCAAATTGTGTTACTATCCCAGACTGAGGCAAGTAGAATCCAGTAGGAATTTAGCAAATCTAAAGAAGAAAAGGGGCCTCAAGGAGATGCCAGGTCCAAACCCAGGGCGGACCACTGGGCATGCCAGAATCTCCAAATGAGGTAGACTTTGAATCCCAGGATCTGTTCATTCTGGTAAAATTATAACTCATCCCTCACTGTGAGACATGTTCCCTCGTGTCTCCCTTTAGATGAGGTGAAATTATTCTTTAGACTAATGTCCTTCCTCTCCGCTCTGACTCCACAGTCAGGAAGAAGTCTTTCTACAGTTTCCTGACATCATGGGTTAGGAAATGAGAGATGGGCTGGCTGGAGAATGGAGCTCTGCAGCACTGGAGAGCTATGCCATTCATTCTACCTACATCAGTTGATATTACAGCTGATATATCGGTTTCCCCAATGCATCACCAGTCATTTTCCCTGAGACCTAGACACTCAGGAACTCCTAAGACCCAGTTTCTGATGGAGCAGAGTTTCTAAATCCCATACGGTGATGAATAACGCCCAAATGCCAGCCTAAGGGCAACTGGCCTTCTTCCAACACCTCTATTTTTAGCCTTCTTTAACCCAGAGAGCAAGTGAAATGTGACTGTTACCTGTCTACTGTGTGCCTGTGCTAGTCTAAGCTGTATCAGGGCTATATTGCTGCCAACCAAAGGGGAACAATTTATTTGGTAAGACAGTATATAGAGAACAATAATAAATAAGGAAGCATATGGAAACATGTATTTCTTTCTTTTTTTTTTTTTTTTNTTCAGCTAACAGCGAGAGGCCTGTGAAGTCAGCAGCTTCACAGCCTGTAGGCCACAGAATAACCAATTCTGCAGTAGTCAGCTGCTGCTGAAAGGTCACCGGCCTTTCAGAACTACCAGCTTTGTTGGCAGTCTTAATCAGCAACTGGGTGGTGCCCATGTCTCCCCACCCATGTCACCAGCAGCCCTGAACAACTGGTGCCTCCATCAGTGGCGACCCCAAAATTTTAAGACTTTAAAAATAATTCCACAGTGGACTCTTTCTCTAGAAACAAATATGTTTTCATCTAAGTCTAATTTCCATAAAAAGAAATCAATATTTTGAGACCTTATATAGTATTAATGGGAAAAATCTGGATTTGATTATAGCTATAAAAGTCATATGTGAAGTTAATGTCCAGATGAGCAAAGTGGACACCAGACCATCCACTTCTGGTTTTGGAAATATCTATCTCTATATATACATTTATTAAAAGTGATACACATCAATAGTCCTGTGGCTTATGAAATAAGATGCTTCTTTAAAGATTTGACCTTTTTCCTACATTGCAATATAGCCTTAGACTCTCTGTGATAATTTCACAGTTTCTTTTTCAATCCAATTCTATATTCAATCCAATGAATCTATATTCTATAATATATAACTATAACCCAGACTGGATTTGCTAGGTACGAGGTCCCATTTACTCTCCTTTCCTAGAAGCATATGTAGAGGACAGTGACAATGACGATGATGATACAAGGTAGATAATGTTGATGATAATGGCAATGGTGGCGACAGTGACAATGATGTTGATCATATTAATAATTATTTTCACTGAGACCAGAACCAGAGTTTTATACTAACCATTCATTCAAGAAACTTGTTTGGGCCCCTTTATTTCCAAGCTTTATTTCAATGTTTTAAACTAAAGGGTGGAAGGAATTAGAGGCAAAAATCCTTTTTAAAAAAAAAAACACACGTTTTATTTACTTATTTGTTCATTAGGGGTGCACGAGTGTGTATGTGTGTGCGTGTGCGTGCATGTGTATGTGGGGGGGGGGTGTGGGTCAGGCAGGTGTCACTGCATTCATATGGAAGTCAGAGAAACCTGCAGGAATTGGCTCTCTCCCCCATGTGGGTTACAGAGATCCAACTCAGTCAGGTCTTCGGACTTGTCTGTAGGTGCTTTTGCTCCCGCTCTGACCCAGTGATCCTTTTAAGATAGAAACTTTTCTCTCCAAAATCAGGGATGAGTGAGAAGAGACAGAATGGGTTACGCTTAACACACAATGGATACCTATAAGAAACTTTTAAAAAGCAAAAGAAAATGTTAATGAAAAAAGAAAATAATGAAGTTGATTAAAACCCCCAGATTAAAAAAAATTCCTTAATGAGTAAACTTAAGTAACGTGTTTAAACGGAGTTTAAACAGAAAGTGGGAGCCTTCTAGCAAGTTAACTGGAGAGGGTGACTGTATCGCCAGCTAACTCTTTCTCAAGTACACACAAACAAGAGTGAGCTCAGAGTTCCTGCTCTCTCCAGGAGTGACCAGTAACAAAGAAGTAAAGTCAAACCCAGGAAGACTTCATGGAGGAGAGAGCTGGTTTTTAAAGACACTGGTTCTTTAAAAACAATATATATTTTTTTCTTTTTTAGTTTTTTTCCTTTTTTTTTGGTATTTTTGAGGAGGGTCTCCCTTTTAGTACCAGCTGTCCTGGAGCTCGCACTGTAGACCAGGCTGGCCTTGAAATCACAGAGATCCACCCACCTCTACCTCCTGAGTGCTGGTATTAAAGGTGCGTGCCACCACGCCCGGCTAAAAACAATATATATATATTTTTTATTTTATTTATTTCCGTATGTGTATGAATGTATTGTCTGCATGCAAGCCTGTGCACCCATGACGTGCAACGCTGCGGAGGTCAGAAGAGGGTGTCGGACTCCCCTGGAACTGGAGTTCTCCTGGAATTGGAGTTTCAGACGGCTCTCGGCCGCCATGTGGGTGCTGGGAATCGAACCCGGGTCCTCTGCAAGAGCGGTCGGCGCTCTTAAACCACTAGGCCATCTCTCCAGCCCCAAAGTAATATATTTTTTAAATGTGTATGAGTGTTTTATGTAGGTGCACCTGGGCATACAATGCCCATGGAGGCCAGAAGAGGGCACTAAGTCTCCTGGAACTGGAGTTTCTGTCAGTTGTTAGCCACCATGTGGGTCCTGAGAACCAAACCCAGGTCCTCTGCAAAGTAACTAATGCTCTTAACAAGTGAGCCAACTCTCCAGCCCCCAGACACTGGTTCTAAAAGGATTTCTAGAATTCAGAGAAGCAGGAAACCTCTGTCATTATGAGGGTGGAATCAACAGACTCCAGGCAAATGGTATCACAGGAAACAAATTCTCACTCTGCACATCATGTATTTTTACGGCAAATATTGGGGTTCATTACCCTGACTGGAGATATGTATGAGATTGTAAATGGGGGACACAGCTAGAGCCCAGGCTACGCATTAGGGGAAGAATTGGCAGGACAGGGCCAGGACTCAGGTTTGGCCTTGGGAAGCAAACAATGCCCTCTTTCCGGTGGAGTGAGCATGCCACGATCAGGGAGTGTGTGTTTCACCGAGGGAAGTACAGAAGCATGAAGCTAAAGCGCAAAGACATACCACTGCACATTTCCAGCCTGGTTCCTCCTCTAACTGTATACTCTGGTGTTGCTCATGGTGGCCCTAGGAGGTGGGACAAGAGATGTATACGCATGGGCATGAACAAATTCAGGAGAATAGTTATCTCAAGTGGAAATGAAGAGGATGTTGTATCAAAGAAACGTGCCAGGGCACTAAGTACTTGGAAAAGTTTTCTTAAGTTCCATTATAAGTATGTACAAGATTGCTATTGTATTTTTTTTTTTTTTTGTCTTTTTGAGATAAGATCTCACTTTAGTCCCAGCTGTCCTGGAACTCACTATGTAGACCAGGCTGGCCTTGAACTCACAGAGATCCACCTGCCTCAACCTCCTGAGTGCTGGGATTAAAGGCATGTGCCACCATGCCCGGCATGCTATTGTGTTTTAAATTCATTTTAGCTTGTCTGATTTCAGAATAAAATTTAAGTTAAAAAGTAAAGAGTTCTTATAGCTATTATACATGTCTCCTCAATCAGAGTCTGTTGTTCATAGATGTGACTACAGTCACATTACTAAAACTACTCTTCGTAATGACTTAATGTTTCTGCTTGTGTGGGACTTTGGCCTTACTTCCAATGTTTAAAAAAAAAGTCCCTCTGATTGTTTCTTGAGAGTCTACAATGGGCTGTTTCACATGAGCTCATAAATGACATGCTTGACAACTCTGAGCCACTTCTATGGATCCTGTCACATGGCCCTGCCTTCCTCTTCCAGGAAGTCACTTGCAGAGGACTCCCCAGTGACACTGCCCTGGAGCATACCCAGAGCCTCTGGGCCAAAGACACTATCTCATGTCCTGAGACACACACTTGGGAGGACCAAAGTGGCCCTGCATTCTTCTCGGTCCTCCAGAATTCCGAAGTCATTCAAGTAGAGACAGAAGTAGAGATAAAAACCTGGTGTCTCCCAAGCAAGCGCTCGAGTCTGGCCTGTGCCCAGCCCACGCCAGCTGGGCATCCTTGTGCAGACTCCATTCCTTGGCCACGGACATCCTTCAATGGGCTAAGGAACCCGTGTGCCATCCATGTTCCTCTGGACTTAGTTGTACATGACAAATTACATCTCCAATAGTGGACATCACTAGACGTGAGGTCAGACCACTCTGACAGCACTTATGATTCTATTTTTATTCAACTACTGAAAAAAGACATTAACTTGGTTAAAGTTATTATTTGCTTTCTCATGAAGCCATGTGCGCTAATTGGCTTATGTGACACATGTTAATCAAAGGATAAGAGACTTCCATTTAGGGGGCTGGAGAGATGGCCTAGCGGTTAAGAGCACCGATGCTCTTGCAGAGGACCCGGGTTCAATCCCCAGCACCCACATGGCGGCTAAGAACCATCTGTAACTCCAATTCCAGGAGAACTCCAGTTCCAGGGGAATCTGAGACCCTCTTCTGACCTCTGTGGCATTGCACGACACGGGTGCACAGACCCGCATGCAGACAGTACATTCATACACATACAAAGATAAATAATAATAAAAAAAAAATTAAAAAAAAAGAGACTTCCATTTAACCATACTAAGATAATCTGATCACTGAGTAGTAACGGGGGGGGGGGAGAAAGGAGGGTCACGAGGTGGGTAAGAGGTAGCCCCCTCCCCAAAGATCTCATACTCTCATGAATATGTGCAGACCAGAACCTTGAACTCTGTGTTGTCTCAAACAATTAGACTTCACAGGTCCTGAAATTCGGGTGCTCTTGGAAAGAGGTAAAATCAGTCCTTTTGTTCATCAGTTTCCTGTTTAAGTTACCAAGAATCAGACAAGCAAAGTATAAGACAGATTATCCTGAGAGAGCTTTGAAAAACAAAAGGGCCTCTGAAATGCAGACAGAAGCTCACCATGTTATAGGAGAATAATGGTAACAACAAAGCAGTTCCAGAGATAAGTGTTGGAAATAAGCCCAAGCAACAAATCAGGAAAAGAAAACAACATTCCTGGATTTAGCCCAAAGCTGAATGAATGATTTCTGTCAGAAAGCAGTAAGAAAATAACATTAAGGTATATTTGGAGGAAGGTGGCACAACTGGGACTTCCTCCAGGCACATTCGGCCTCCGTCCAGCCTCCACTATGTCCAAATTTTGGCTTTTCACTTGAAGAGTGATTGTATTTAAGGTTGATATTAAAGGGATGGAAAATGGGCATTAGTGTCTGTGCTAGAAGAAAAGCAAGGCTGGAAGATGACTTAGTACCTGTGACCTTAATGGAGATAAGTGGGTTTCTATTTCAGCAACAGGAAGTCTAGCTGATACCAGAACAAACTGAGCTGAGTGAGTGTCTGTTGGGCCTTGATCACAGGGTGTCAGCTCTTCAAGCTCTGTTGCTATAGAGTACTGTTCCTTTTCTAGCATATATTGAAATGTCTGGATGCCTACAGGCTCTCCCTTTGGGATGCTCTTGTTCATTCTGGATCTCATAGTGTACTCAGTGCAATGGCTTGCTTGTAGTAATATTAAATAGAGCTAAGTGGGAAGGGGAAAAAGGAACATTTCTTGCATGAAATTATATGCCCCCCTTTATAAGAGCAATAAGAATAATTTAACAGCCCAAGCCCATGCTTTAGGCCTAGAGACAGCAGAAACATAGCTAAGAAAACGGCATCGGCGTAGGCCACAGGGAGTCACAGGGGAGTTGAAGATGAAGTTGGCCGTAAGAAACACAGGGAACTGCAAAGACAAAATGGGGAAAAGAAGGCAAGGAAAAGAAGCTACTGAAAGGCAGAAGTTAAGGAAATGAGATGCCTGTTATTTCTGCAAAGGAAGATGCAGAAAAGGAGTATTTAATGAGATTTTTTTGAGCTATTTTTAAAAACATTTTATCATTTTATTTTATGTATATGAGTGTATTGCCTGCATGTATGTAACTGCACTCGTGTCATGCAATGCCCAAGAAGAGGGTGTTAACAACAAACTACAACAGAAAGGACTGCATCAAAGAACTGACTGAAACAGTGAACTTCTGCTCAAAACAGTCAACTTCCACATGGAGAATATTAAGAAAGACTGAGAGATGAAAAGCATGTTTGGCAGAATACATGAGCTCTGGTGGGGTGGGGGCATAGGGTGGGGAACACGGGTCTAGATTTGATAATCTTGTACAAAATATATATTTAAAAAAAAAGAAGAGGGTGTTAGATTCCCCCTGGAACTAGAGTTAAGACGGTTGTTAGCTGCCATATGGGTGCTGGGAACCCCAGGTCCTCTGCAAGATCATTCAGTGCTCTTAACCACTGAGCCATCTCTCTAGTTCCTTCTAAGAGCTATTAAAAAAGCAATATCACAAGGCACTTAGAAGCAATGTAAGTGGTCCTCTTCAGTGCCATGGTCAAGGGCTAGATGCAGTTATAAAGGAAACTTTAGAGGTCTGGAGAAGGGAGAAATGAAGTTCTGCCTACAAATATTTAGTTAACCTATTTGCTTTCATTCCTAGCTACCTCTTGATAAACAGCTCTCTGTGGAAGATTTTTGCCCAGTTCTAAGAGTGTAGAGTTTATTAATTACTTTGTAAGAAAATTTCGCTCCAAGCAGTATTTTTCAAAATCTTTCTTTGCATCTAGAGAGATAGCTTGGTGCTTAAGAGCATTTGCTGCTCCTCCAGAGGACCCCAGTTCTGTTCCCAGCACCTGCATCAGGCACCACGCAACTACCCTAACTCAAGTACTGAGAGATTTCACACCCTCTTCCTGTCTCCTCAGACATCTAGACACACACACACACACACCAGCACAAACACACCTGCATGCACAAATAAATACAAATCTTTAAAGACCCCTCCCCTTTCAAACTGGGCTTGGTGGTACAGACCTATAACCCCAGCTACTCTGGAGGCTGAGGCAGGAAAATTCAAAGTTCAAGGCCGGATTGGCCGGGTGAATTTAAGGTCATTCTAGGCAGCTTTGAACTTTGCCCACCCACCCCCTCCAAAGAAAATAAAAAGAAGTCTGGCCAGGCGTGGTGGTGCACGCCTTTAATCCTAGCACTTGGGAGGCAGAGGCAGGCGGATCTTTGTGAGTTCGAGGCCAGCCTGGTCTACAGAGTGAGTTCCAGGGCAGGGACTACAGGGAGACCCTGTCTCAAAAAGACCAAAAAAAAAAAAAGAAGTCTGGAGATAGAGCTCCGTGGAAGAATGCTTTGCAAGGCCTGTGGTTCAACCTTCAGCATTGTGAGAAATTACATTTGTTAAACTCTTACTTATTGTAGCCTCTCAAGCAGTAGATTTCTACACAAAGCAAATGGCTCTGTGTGCACACATATATGTGTGTGTATGTATACACATATGCACATGTGCATGTGGGTGCAAATGTGTGGGTGCAACTCTGTGCATATGAGTGCATACATACGCACATGTGTGTGTCTTACGTGCATTAAGGCAGTGTATGCAGTACTTCCCACATACCTCCCTTGCCCCAGGGAATTGCTCCAAAAGAGAGCTGTTCTTTTTTTTTTTTTTTTTTTTTTTTTTTTTTCTTTTATTATTTATTTTTGTATGTGTATGATGTACTGTCTGCATCGGGTCTGTGCACCAGTGTCGTGCATTTGCCGGCAGGTAGGTCAGAAGAGGGTCTCGGATCCCCTGGAACTGGAGTTCTCCTGGAATTGGAGTTTCAGACGGTTCTTAGCCGCCATGTGGGCGCTGGGGATCGAACCCGGGTCCTCTGCAAGAGCGTCGGTTCTCTTAACCGCTAGGCCATCTCTCAGCCCTTTTTTTTTTTTTTTTTTTTTTTTAGAGGCTGTTCTTAAACAACCATTGCAGGCTCTAAAGTCTGGAACGGATCATGGGGCCCAGGCTCCTACCTCCATGAAGTAAAGTTATTTTTAAAAATCATATTTTATTAATAAAGGACCACCCTGTGATGGGAGCTGTTTCTTTCTATCACACTGACCTCCATCAAACCTTCCCAGCCCAGAGTCTCTTTGATGAAACCCTAAACAATAAAGTGTACAGAAATGAGGGGTTATGAGTAATCTGAGGATTAGTTTGCCCTAGGCAGAGTCCTGGCATACCTGCTCTCTTGCTGAAGGATGACTGGCAGAGTCCATAGTGCTGGTGGATGGACATTGGTTCGGTTCTCAGTCGTGCTAGTTCTGGAGACTGGGAGCTGAATCTCCTGCTTTCCAGCAACTGTGAAAGCACATTTGTCTGCACAGAACATGTTTTCAACCTCTCAGCTGCTTGTCTAGAACCCTGATTCCTCTCACTCTGCCCCTCCAGCCCCAGCCTCTGGCTCCTTGAAGATTACTTGGAAGCTATCAGCCTATGATCCTTGCTCTTACCATCTTTCTGCTTCTCCCTGGCTGTCTCTGGCATCTGTGCTCTGCCCGCTCAGTGCTAGTGCCCCATCCAGGTTCAAGACTCCCTTTTCCCTTCACTATTCCCATTCTAGTACCCTAACAGGATAGCTTGAGATATGGCACCAGAAACTTTGCTCATCAAAGACATATAGATATGACCTCGATGCTTAATATGAATAACAGGCAGCCAGGTGAGATTGTCCACGTGTGTTTCCTTTCCCTATATCTATGACTATGGAAATAACTTGGTGGATGCTGTTCATGTACTGCTCAGTAGCAGAACTTCAGCACATGCATGCTGGCAGAAGAATGCTACTATATTCTTGCCCCCCTCTGTGGATAGCAAAGGGAAAGAGAGAAGGAGAAAAAGAGAGAGGGGAAAAGAGGGGGAGAGAAAGAGAGAAACTATTTTTTATTTATGTGTATGAGTATATTGCCTGCATGTGTGTAAGTGCACCCATATCGTGTAGTGCCCACGGAGGTCACAAGAGGGTGTCGAATACCCTGAAACTGGAGTTACAGATGGTTGTTTTGACATGTGAGTGCTGGGAATTGAACCCAGGTCCCCTGCAAAAATACCCAGTGTTCTTAACCACTGAGTCACCTCTGCAGCCCCAGAGAGAGAGAGAGAGAAAGAGACTATTAGCCTAAAAGAATCACAGATATTTTTTCTAGACTACTGCATTTCATAAGCCTATTCTGAATATGTCAAAACTATACTTATCACTTCACAGTTACAGTGAGTAGAGAATGGGAGGAATCAAGAGTTAACATTTATTCCTAAAGTCAAATGTGTCTCACAAGCAGATATTTAAACCTTCTGTCACTGCCGTGACCAATAACCACAAACTTGTTGGCTTTAAACTCAGATTTACCATCTGCTGGTCCATAGACATCTGAAAGATCTCACTGGGTGAAAATCTAGGTGTTGGCTAGCAGCATTCCTTTCTGGGGGCTGTAGGGGAAAATCCATTTCCAGGCCTCTTCCATGTGCCCAGAGCTGTCACATTCCTGGGCTTTTGTCCTCCTTCCTCCACCTTCAGAGCCGGCAGCAGTTTTCTCTCCTGCCCCTCTCCTGTGAGTTCCCTGGGAGCACAGGCAGAAAGAGTTCTCTGACTGTAAGCCCCATGTGGTTAGACTGAGCACACCTTGATACTAAGGCGTAATCCCCCTTCCTGTTGCTCTCATTTAATCATATCGGCACAGTAACTTTGTGCCATGTGAACATGTAAAATAACATAGTCTCAGGTTCTGAAGATTAAAGTTTAGGGTGTGGGCATCTTTGTTAGAAACAGAATTCTGCTTACAACAGCAAGTCACTGAATTTTACAAGCAGTTGAAGGGAAGAAATTAAATGGGGGGAAATGACAGAAAGAGGAGCAGCCGAATGCCCGAGTACTAATCTATCTCCTAGCTCTATGAAGGCAGACACAGATACATTTCAGTTTCATGAGTATCTTCGGCCCTTAAGTCAATGTATATGAAGCAACTATATCTATATTTATATCTCATCTATATCATATCCTTATAGATCTTCTATATATATATTAGTCAGCAAAATATTTACACATATAGCTATATCATGATATGTGAGTCTGATGACAGCACAGGGTGTAAGCAAGAAAACATTTCCTAGCTGGTTGAAGTGAAGAGGACATTTAGCTTAATTGAATGGGAGTTGAGTCTAAGAGGGGCTCAGCTTTCTGACACTGAGCAAGTTGTCTAAAAGTTCTGTTTGTCAGTGTCCTTTTCTATGTGTAACATGAAGCTGTCAATCCAAAGATCCCTTTCCTTCTATGCAGAGACTCTCAACTAGCAGAGGTCGATTGCTCCTGCTAGTTACTTACCCAAAGAATAATCAGACCCTCTATCCCAGAGCTGAGTTGTTCCACTCATTTAACAGAAAGCTTGGTCTCCAACACAAATGTCTTACCTCACTGCTCATTGGAATTGAAATGTATGCCCAGCTCAAGCCAGGATGGGGTGTCATCTCCAGATAGAGTCCACACCACCCCTTCCTCAAGGGCTGGAATTAGGTTGCTTTCTAAGCTGTGGGTGACCAGCTTCCCTTTGCAGGCTTAGCAATGAGATCAGCGTCCAGTGCAGCACCACGGGTGAGTGTAGGCCTGCTGTTCTGGCACGCTGCCAGGTGAACTCCTGCCCTCCTCTCAGGAGAGTGCCAGCACCAGGACACCCTGCATGGCCCAGCCCGGCACTGAACAGGACCTTGGCTCTTCCTCCTTTGTGTGTGGTTTACATTTTTCTGCGATGCATCCTTTCTTGGATAGAAGGGATGTGGGGGTTTCTCAGATTTGATTTCTCAGTGGGAACTGTTTGCTTTGGAAGCCACCTACACCAATGCTAATTGAGAACAGAGCTCAGAACGAGGGCCTGAGAACAGCACGGAGTGAACTTTTTGGTGGGCTGATTTCTGATCTTGTCAGAACTGGGCTGTGACTGCTTGTCATAATACCAGGATCTACTGTTTCCCAAAGACTGCGCACAAGATCAACGTGTTTTACTTTGTATAATCGCCTACCATGGAATAATAATCCATTCTTTTAGAGTTAAGCATATAAAGTCCTCATTAAAGAAACTACAGGACATCCTGACCCCTACAATCCAGCAATTAAAAGTCTGGGAATCTCCACACACCCTGTGCCCTTCGCATCTAAATGTGATGGGCTTCTATTAGAGAGATTACAGTAAAAAATAACAATCAGCTCTCAGATGATCCTGTGTGGAGGGGAAGGGTGGGGAGGAGTAGATTTGGCTGAGGACAAGCCCAGACTTTCGTCACTGGGACAGACCAAAGTGTTAACACAAAGGGAAGACCAGAGCATCCTGCACGAGCGCATTCAGCCACAGATAACATGGCCTGTGCGCTGGCCTGGCCCACGCCCTGACCTCTAGGCCAGGTCTCCATCAGCCACCCGCACCCTGCCCAGCTGTGAACATGCTCGGTGGATCCGGGACCCACGGGAGACGGTGCCTGGCCACACTTTCTCAGTGAGTCCTGCACTTTTCATCTTCGATTTCTCTTTTCTTTCTTTCCTTTATTTTTTCCCCCTCTAACAAAAGAATTGTTTAAAAAAAATGTGGGAGTTGGGAGCAGAGAGGCTCAAGAGGAAAAGGGAAGAAGGCAGGGAGTGTGTAAAACTTTGCAGGCTCCACTGCGAAGTGGTTGGACTCACTGGTTTTCATCTTTTCCATTTTTATGGTGCCTTAGCAGGGAGGGGGGATTTACCTACAAAGAAGTTTCTACCTTCCAAAAAAGAGTTCACAGGGCATTGTGTCGCTAAACTAAAGATCTGCTGTTAATTTAGACCTGAGCCCTGTGCCTCAGAGCCATCCATTTGCAGAACTCAGAGATTTCAGAAAGCCACCCATTGCCCAATCCCTAAGTAAACAGCCGGGAGCCCTCAGCGTACTGACCATCAGGCTGAGCCAGAACTAGCCTCACAGCATATGCTATTGATCAGGGGGGCTGTTCAGATAACCAGGAGGCTTTAGGGAATGAAATCCTGGGATGTGAAAGCCAGAAGGGACCTCTAGGGATCTTTTGTGGGGTGATGCTGCCTTACAGACACCTAGCCCAAAGGGGTATCTCAGCTTCCCAAAGTCAGACCACAGCCAGTAGGGAGACCGACCATGTTCCCATATTCCTCAAGCAAGGGCCCTTTTCACACTGGTGTTTATGAGGTTTATGAGGTTTGAAAACCCTACTGAGTCTCGGGGAAAGGCAGTATGCAAGATTAAGAGCACCAAGATTAAGAGCACCAAACGGCCTTTCTTGTGACTTTTCCCCTTTTCTGAGAGTTTTGGCCTGGATTCAGATTCCCAGTCTCTGTTCCAGTTGTCCCAGCATTTGTGCAATAGTTAATCAAATAAACAGAAGAACTCAGCAGGGTCCTGCTAAAAATGAGAGCCCGTGTCCACCATGTTTGCAGATTTCTTGGTTAACCAGTTTTTCTAAATTGATTGCTCAAATGGGAGAGCTCTAGTGAGCGTGGGACGGTATTTGTGCTTGTTAAACCCCTTTAAAAAGTAAGATAAATTTAATTTTTGAAGGACTCTTGTGTGATGGAGGTGTTCTGGCTCGGAGTTTTAAACTAGAGCCCCGAGTCCCCTCCATACTGTCATAGCTGGTTGCATATCTCATGTCCCCTCCCCCTCCAACCCATCCCCCAACTGTCTACCTTAAGACTTCCACAGAATCCTAGGAAAGGTTCAGAAACCGCTGATCTTGCTTAATGCCTTCATTTAAGATAGGAAATCCAGGCATTTGGCTGTAAAGGCCTGTGTAGTCTCTGCAGCCGGTCAGCAGTGGAGCCTGGAACGCTAGGGAAAAGCTTCTTTCTACCTCTCCCTGTCCGCCTCGCTCCCTTTCAACACCTGGTCCTGGCTCCTTGCTGCCCCAGCATGCCTGTGGTTCTAGCAGTTTACTTTCTCCATGCTTCTCTCCTGACTTTCAACAGTTCTGTGCTTCCACGTGGATGACTATGACTTCTCCCATCTGGTCCCGAGCCGGTCCCTAGCCAGTCCCCATCCCTTCCCCATCCAATCCCTACCTCAGACCATCCTCATCTTTGAGGATCCCACTTTCCTTAAGTCATCAGAGTTCTCGGGCTGCATTCCTTATTGTGAGTTCCGCTGATCCAGCCAAACCAGACCTGAAGAGTCATTCAGATGACTTTTCCCCAAACCATCACATATAAGCTGCCCCCTCCCAAGCCTCCTCAGCTCCTCTCTTCTCTCCATGGGAATAACCTGTATTCATCTTTCTATTATTAACCTGGTACTTACTATAGGCAGTGGGCAGTGTGTCTGTCTTTCCTCTGATGGTAATGCATTTTGAAGGCAGGAACTGTTTTGAATTTTTGAAACCTTAGCATCCAGGATGGTGCTAATACTGATTTTACATATGTATTTGTGTGTGTATAAAATACATTCATATATACACATATAGTAATTGTGTATGCATATATATGTATATATCCAGTCACACAAACATATACATACATAAATATGCTTCCACATATACATATGTGTATGTACATAAATGTGTATTCACATATTCATATACATATATACATAAATATGTATTCATGTATGCATATATGTCTATATGTAAACATGTATTCATACATGCATATATGTTCTTTAAGTTTCCCATTATTGAAGAAATCAAACTCATTCCATTTCATCTGAGTTTACACTTTTTGTTTCAGTCATTTGAACAAATAGGGGGCCTCTGGACCCCTGCTTTCTAAGAATAGACTAATCACTGAAGCAGCTGACCAACCAAATGAACTCTAAATTCCCAAGCATTTCTGTCCGACACTTTATTTCAGTTCCATCACCTACAGAGGAAGATTGGTACTAATTTTTTTTTGAATGAGGTGCATTAAAATTCCCAAGCACAAGGACCTGCACAAGGGCTGTGTTATTTTGTGGAGCAGCTGTGAAGGACTAGTCAGTTCTTTAGATTTGGAAGTGTTTTTAACTTGTCCTGGTGAGATCACAGAGAGATTCTGTCACTTATAGCTCACTCAGAATTTTCACTGTTCTTTGTATCCTATTCCCAGAGTTTACGAAGTTTTCTTGAGTCAAGACTTGGGGTTTCTTGTTTTGTCCAGCGTTGTGTTTCTTATTGATCCCTGGGATGAAAGTGTATAGATCTTCAGGATGAAAGCTGTGGTGTGGTTCTTATGTCACGTTTTGTGTCAAATGTGGAAGGACATATACATTTTAAAGCCATGGAGCTAAGGAGATAGGAAGAGGCTGGAGCTCACCCCACTAGTGTCTGAGAGAACTAAGAAAAACATGGCAGTGAGCAAGTCAATGTTTGGCATAAATTTTAAGAATCTTTAGAAATGACAGGCGGAATGCACCCAGATATATTACTATAAAAAGTGATAGAATGCCAGTTTTATCCAGTGTGATGGTCTGTCTGTGAGTGGAACACTCTGATTTTTCCAAGAGGATGGATTTCTTTCTTTTTCTTTTTTTTTTAAAGTCTTTTTTGAGACAGGGTCTCCCTGTAGCCCCAGCTGTCCTGGAGTTCACTCTGTAGACCAGGCTGGCCTTGAACTCACAGAGATCCACCTGCCTCTGCCTTCGAGTACTAATAATAATGGAAACTACTTCTTTCCCCTTCTTTTAAAAACAATGTGCAATATATTTGAAGTAACTCCCCTTTTCTGGAGGGAGTTGTTTTCAGCATAGTTTTTAGACATGCTATAAAACAGTAATTCCTCAGGAGATAAAACACCCATCCAAAAAGTGGGGTCCAGTCTCCACTCCAACTTCTTTTTTAAAATATCTTATTGTTATTTTTATTTTATATGTATGAGTATATTGTCTGCTTGTAGGTAGGTGCACACATGTCGTCTAATGCCTGCACAGCTCAGAAGAAGGCATTGGATCCCCCTGGAACTGGAGATATGGGTGGTTGTCAGCCGCCATATGGGTGCCGGGAATCAAACGCAGGTCCTCTGCAAAAGCAACTTCAAGAGCTGTTAACCATTGAGCCATCTCTCCAGCCCCACTCTCTAGCTTCTTATGGTTGCTTTTGTGTCCTCTAATGGCTGGAAGTCTATGTCTCATGTTGCACTCTGCTCTGCAGTAGCCCAGGATATTAGAAAACCATCAGTTAAACTCTGTTCAAAGTGAAAATCAGGGACTGGAGAGACACCCTAGTGGTTAAGAGCACCGACTGCTCTTGCAGAGGACCCAGGTTCGATCCCTAGCACCCACATGGCAGCTGAGAACTGTCTGTAACTCCAATTCCAGAAGAACTCCAGTTCCAGGGGAATCCGAGACTCTCTTCTGACCTCCGCAGCATTGCACGACACAGGTGCACAAACCTACAGGCAGACAGTACATTCACACACATACAAAAATAAATTTAAAAAAATTTAAAGAAAAAGAAAGTCTTTAAAGTAAAAAAAGTGAAAATCAACAGTCCAGTTAAAGTGGCTTCTTCTTGTACAAGGCAAAGGGCATGTATATTCTGTGACTGGTTTGTATTCCAAAATGGACTTTTTTTAAAAGCACACTTGGCTTCAATGATAGAGTTTTTTGGTTTTTGGAGTTTTTTTTGGGGGGTTGGTATTTTTGAGACGGAGTCTCCCTGGAGCCCCCACTGGCCTAGAACTCACTTTGTAGACCAGGCTGACCTTGAACTCACAGAGATCCGACTGGCTCTGCCTCCCGAGTGCTGGGATTAAAGGGTTGTGCCACCACACCCAGCTAATAGGCTTTTTTAAAGTATAAATTTCTGAATTTTTATTTCCGTGTGTGTGTGTGTGTGCGTACGTGTGTGTGTCTGCACATGTGTGTGTGTCTGTGTGTATGCACGTGTGTGTATGTGTGTGTATGACGTGTGTATGCATGTGTGTGTGTATACGTGTGTGTGTGTGTGTGTGTGTGTGTGTGTGTGTAAATATAGGTGCTGATGTGGAGGTCAGAGGACAAATTTGGGGGGTTGATTCTCTCCTTCTACCTTTGAGCTAAGATCTGTCCTGCCTCTGCCACTCTGCTGTGTGCTCCAGGCTAGCTGCCCCGCAGGCCTTCAAGCTAGTCTCCTGCCTCCATTCTCATCTCTCAATAGGAGCATGGGGATTACAGATGTGAGCCACCACATCTGACTTTTTGTGGGTTCCAGGCTTCAAAGTCAGGTCCCCAGGCTCTGCAGCAGGTGTTTTTACCTGCTACCATCTCACTGGCCCAAAAGATGGGTTTTATATAGTTGAGTTTGGGGGGCTGGAGAGATGGCCCAGAAGTTAAGAACACTGCCTGCTCTTTCAGGGGACCTGGGTTCGATTGCCAGCACCCACCTGCTGGCTAACAACCATCTGTAACTCCAGTTCCAGGGAATTTGACACCTTCTGACCTCTGCAGGCATTGCATGACATCTGTGCGTATATGCACACGCAGGCAATACACTCATATTTATAAAATAAAATTAATAAATAAAATATTTGTTAAATAGTTGAGTTGTCTAGGCCTCTTATCTGAAGAGTAAAATCACACTATTTATGAAGAATAGGGAAGAACAGCATAAAAATGGGTAAGTGTGCTTTGTGAGTATTGGGTGCTCAATCAAGGATATTGCCAAATTAGGTAATTACAGGGCTTTCTGCGAACTACTGTGGAGATGCTCTTGACTTTCTACTTGTGTCTTCCCAATGAATGGCCAGGTCCACCAACTACGTACCTGGTAGCCACAGTGGATGCCTAGTATAACCTCTTTCTCTTTTCCATCTCTCTGCCTTTAACCTCTTGATCCTTGACGTAAACTCACTTTATGCTGCTATGTCATCCCTCCTCATGCAGCCCATCAAAAATGTCTCTGCAAAGGCTGATTCAGCAAGGAGAGGGCACAGGCAAGGAGCTCTGCTCTGCTCGTCTCAGGAAGCTGACTTCTCCCCAGAATTCCTCAGTGGATAGTGAGGCTGTGTTTCCGACAGACACGCAGCTGCCTGCTATGCACAGGCTTCTGAAAAGGCTTGAACTTAAAAGGTGGCTGTGGACTCTCTGGCCTGAGATTCCAACTACTATGTGGAATGTTGTTTGGAGCTCCAAAAACCAATTTGCAAATGAAAGTTTTGGAAAGGCCTTTCTATACATGTAGTGCTGCCTGTGATTCATTTCCAACCCTAATTGAATTTTTAAGAGGAGTCTTTAAAAATCTATAAACCTCCCTCATTTCCATCTATTCATTCAACAAATATTCATTGAGAGTTTCCTGTACTAGTCCATCTTGTTGTACTGGACACTAAGAACATAAAAAAGAACAAAGCGCAGGCTCTGGCCCCAAACTTATGTCATTCCTGAAACCTCCCAGGCAATCCATAAGTTTTTATTTAATCATCCTCCTACACCTACGATCCAAAAATCACATCCACACAGATGCCCATACACATCCATATACATATATACACATGCACAGACATACATACATACACAAGTCTATTTCAGACTGTGGCTTCACTCAGAGCAATACAGCTCCATGGATAGCATTATCTATCTATCTATCTATCTATCTATCTATCTATCTATCTATCTATGTGTGTACATATATACATGATGTACATATGTATATGTGAAACAAAAGTTCTCAAAACACTATTCACTTTTGCAACCACATGAAATATCTTTTGATATTTTCTAGACCACTCTACTTCACATTAAAATACCAGTCCTGACCCACTAGAGAGATTTCATTAGCCACACTCTGGTCACCTACTGAAGTATGAACCATTGAATACACAGCATGAGCTTGCTTGCTCAGGTCCCTGTGTTCATAGAAGCTCAGGAACCTCTGCTAGCCAGTGACCACCCTGGCTGTTAGATCCAGAGTTCAGCCTGGAGACAGAAGGAAAAGGTTTTTAGATAGTACTCACAGAGCAGCCTCCGGTCTGCCTCTTATTGTCTGCACTGTGATCTCCAGAAGGGCACCTTAACTTGCTGTAACCTAGCTGTTTAAAAGATGCTCATGCCTACCATGTACAACTCAAGGGTGAGCAAGGACATCTGGCATAATGACATGCCTTAAAGTATATGAAAGAATATTAAGTATAAAACCAGTGAAGTTATTGTTAAATTACCTTATTTTTCCCAATTAAAATTTAATATCAGAGGAATAGCTTAGGGAGACCATATGTTCTCAATAGAGCTGGGCAAGAATCCTTAAACAGGCTACACTCTGATGCAACTTCATAAGTGAAAAATCTCAGAGTGACATTTGTTTGTTATATTGTAACTAGGCTTATAGTTAAGAAACACAGCCAGGTCATCCTCACTCCTCTGCCCTTAAATACTCTTTCTGGTTTTAAAATTAAAGAGATAACTAGGTGGTCGTTTGGTTATTGAGTCTCAAGCCAGTTTGTAAAGGAGCATATTTTGCCTGATATTATCTGTTCTTCCCTACCAAGTTTATAAACATTCATTTCCACCGTGTTTCAGGCTTTTTTTTTTTTTTTTTTTTTTTTTTTTATGTCTTTTGAGACAGGGTCTCCCTTAGCCCACAGCGGCCCCTGGAACTCACTATGTAGACCAGGTTGGCCTTGAACTCACAAAGATCCAACTGCTTCTGCCTCCCGAGTGCTGGGATTAAAGTCATGCAACACCACGCCCAGATTCAGGCTACTTTATTAACAGCAACTGATATTGAACAAGACTAACTGTATGAGAGACACTTTTATTAAGAAAAGTTTAAAACAGAAACTTCTAGGTGACATATGGGATCTTCCTGATCTTTCACTTTTCTTTATAGTTTATTTTAGATCTTCTCCCATACAGCTGCTGATTAAAATTAATGATTATTTCAACTTGTGCTCAGCTCCTATTCAGGGCCTAACTCACTCTAGACATTTCTAAGCTAACTCTGCCTGGTGTGTCTAACTTCCTGTGTCTTTATTCTCCTTTGGATCCTTGCTTATTGTGTTATCTGTTTACTTTGACAAAATATCTCAGCTAATCAACTTTCAATGAAAAAAGGTTTATTTGGGGACATGGATTCAGAGGTGTTCATCCATGATCACCTGGCCCTGTGATGCCGGGGACTATGGGTAGCATGATGCATTATGGCACCAATGCACTGTGAAGAGACAGCCAGCTCACCTTTTCACTGTGCAGAACAAAGCTATGAAAGGCCCAGGGCCTAGGCATTGTCCTGATAACTCTTCCAAGTAGGTACCACCTGTTAATAGTCCTAACACCTCCAAATTGTTCTATAGGGTGGGGACCAAGCTTGTAACTCATGACTTTTTTTTTTTTCTTTAAAATTTTTTTAATTTCTTTTTTATTGATGTTTTGTGTATTTCATAAATCATTTTTCAATTCAGTTCAGGTATATTCCCCTTTCCCTTCCCTTCCCCCTACCCCACCCCACCCCAGATAATGCATTCTGCCATAACTGTCCTCCGTCTTTCTCTCAGTGTTTTTTTTTTATGCTTAGGAATTCACATTTTCCTCCATTAATTTTATATTACTCTAAAATATGGATACATACTCTTCACCCATATACAGTAATTACAGAGTCTGAAAATAATTGGTGGGTGGATTCAAGAGCCCGTTGAGAGATTCACATTATAACAACATTAGTTGTTTTCAGATAAACAGAAATATAACAATAATGTCATTCGCTTGCCTTTCGTCTGGGGGATTTGGTGTTAGCATCCACAAATGAGGGAAAACATTCTTTGTTTGTCTTCCTAGGACTGTGTTTCTTCACTCAGCATAAAGGCTTCGAGCTCCATCCATTTACCTGCAAAGTTCGTAATGCCATCCTTCTTTACTATACAATGGAGTGCTTCCATTGTGTAGATGTACCACATTTTTGTCATCCACTCGTCTGTTGAGGGGCATTTGGGTTGGTTCCAGCTCTTTGCTATTGTGAAGAGAGCTGCAATAAACATGGATGTGCATGTATCTCTGAGGTAGGATGAGTCTTTGGGGTATATACCCAGGAGTGGTATGGCTGGGTCAGGTGGTGGGCTCATTCCGGTAACTCATGACTCTTTGAGAGCTGTGGAAACTTTAGGAACTGGAGCCCAGCTGGAAGAAAGTCCCTGGGTATAAGTATCTGGCTGCTGCCTGTTACACTCTGCTTCCTGTCCACCATGAGGGCTGAAGAACCTCTTCCACTTCATGCTCCATCGTGCTCTGCCCAAGCAGAGCCCTCTAAAACTGTGAGCCAAAATTAGTACTCCCCCCTTAAGTTATTCTCTTAGATATTTTGATCACAGCCATAAAAAACATAACTAGTACAAGTAGGTTTCTTAATTTCACTGTGCCCTGCCTTATCTGCCTTTGAGAAAATGTATAGTACCTGCCTTGCTGGGTAATGAAGGTTGAAAGAGCTAATCACACAAAAGCACATGAACCACAGTGGATGTTTAAATTGGTATTGCATTTCCTCCCACTCCTTGCCTTTCCCTCTGGTAGTCCCCCTCCTCAGAGACCCTAGGACAGGGCAATTTAGTTTGTGGTTGACCTGCATTCATTGGAATACTCTTCTACCTTTTGGAAAATCAGAACTCTTCATCTCCAATGTTAGTTGACTTGCTTACTTTCTACTTAAGGAAAAATCCACAGAACTAGCCTCTGGATAAGTATAGGCAAAAAAATTTAGAATTTCAATTTTTCTGAGTTGTCCTTCACCAGGTACACTGGGAAGGAGCCTATACTAAGATGGAGGGATTTGTTTGCCAGAAAATGCCACCAGTCTGCAAGTCTCCTTGATGGGTGAGATGAGTGTATGTTGAGAATATTGATTTCTGGGGCAGGAGAGATGGCTCAGAGGTTAAGAGCACTGGTCGCTCTTCCAGAAGCCCAGTGTTCAGTTCCTGGAATCCACATCAGGCAGCTCAGCTCACAACCATCTGTAACTCCAGCTCCAGGGGATCTGACACCCTCTTCTGGCCTCTGGGGGAACCCACTTTCATGTGGTATTCATATACACATACACGTAAACAAAAATAATAAAAATAAATCTTTTCAAAAAGTATTGACTTCGGGGCTAGGGAGATAGTTCAACTGGTAAAGTGGTTACCATACAAACATGAAGACCTGAGTTTGATCTCCTAGCTACATAAAATGCTTGGCACAGGGGCACATGCTTGTAATCCCAACACTGGGGAAGTCACTGACCACCCAGTCTAGTCAAATCGGGAAGCTTAAGGTCCCGAATGAAAATCCCATCTCAGAAAATAAGGTGGATGGCTCCTGGGAATGACACCCAAGGTTGACCTCCATCTTCCACACTCTTTTACATGCACAAACACATTCATGCACACACACACACACACACACACACACACACACACACACACACACAATTAAAAAAAAAAAAAAAAGAATATTGACTTCAACATCTGGAAAATCTTGAATCCCGGTCCCATTGTTTTAGTAACAATGTTCCCTTAACAAAGTTCATAATTCCTGTGGGCTTCCTCTCTATACATTTGTCTATAAAAAGAGGAAAAACTGCGAAGTAGCTAACACAGTGCCTGGTAAGAGTGCAAAAGGCAGGAGAGGGAGGAGGGAGGCGGTGAACAGTCGGAGCTCTAGGCCAGAGCTGGTGAGCTGTGTTGGAGCACATGAGTCTGAGGAACTGCTAGGTAATCACAAAAAGCGTGGGTGACTCTGAGGAGACTGCCATAACAAAGTGCTATAGACTGGGTGGCTTAGAACAACAGAAACTTCTTGTCTCATGGTTCTGGAAGCTACAAGTCGGACATCAAAGTGCCAACAGGGGCATTCCTCCCCTGAGACCTGCAGAAAAGGATCTTTTCTGGGTCTCTGATCTCTGGGTCTCTGATGACCCCACGTGTTCCTTGGCTGGTGGCAGCCTGACTCTGTAGTTTCACATGCCATTCTTGCTGCGCCTCTCACATAGTCCTCCCTCTGTGCCTGTCTGTGTCTGTATCCAAAGAGCACTGGACTTACTGGATTGCATTCCATGCTAGTGACCTCATCCTAAGTCCATTTACATCTGCAGAGAACCTATGTCTAAATAAGTCGTGGGAGATATGGGATTAGGACACTAATGTATTTCTGTGGGGAGCACAATTCAACCCGTAACTGAATAGACAGATATCTTAGAACTATGTTAAATGCAACTAATCTAGCCAGACTGCCACCTTTAAAGTTTGCTGAATCTGGAGACCACAAACTCAGCAAATCTGTGTTCTGGAGAGGCCTATTGGATAGCTAGCTCCCTGAGAGGTGAATATTTCCTAACCATACAAGTTCCCCAGACACTGGAAGGGGCTTTTATTCTCACTACACGAGGACACCCAGGAACTTCATATTATTTCTGTTAAATTCAAGGGAAGGAACTGTACAGTCATAGATGAACCTAGACCTGTACGTGCTCCCCATGTCCAGGAAACACTTTCTCCACTTTCTGTCCCTTCCCCGCATAAATATTTAATGTCTGACCTTCTTTAAATATGCACTTTGATCCACATAGGTATTAGTTGTCTTTTCTGGATCTCAATATTGGCGAGCAAGGAAGAGACCATAGAAAAACAGTAAAACATCCCCTGCCTCAGGGAACGGAGTAACTCTGTGACCCAGATACTCCCTAGAGACCTAGAAGCTAAGGTTTTATGAGCCTAACTCAGAGCCATAGTTAAAAGTCCACCAAGACTCTATAGCACTGGGTGGAGAGTCTGTATCCATATTTTAGAGTAATAGAAATTAATGAGGAAAATGTGAATTCCTAAGCATAAAAAAAGACTGAGAGAAAGGTAGGACAATTAGGGCAGAATGCATGATCTGGGATGGGATGGGGTGGGGGGGGAAGGGATAGGGGAATATGCCTGAACAGAAATGAAAATGATGTATGAAATACACAAAACATCAATTAAAAAAAAAAAAAAAAGTCCACCAAGGCTGGGCGTGGTGGCCTCGAAAAGACAAAAAAAAAAAAAAAAAAAAAAAGAAGTTCACCAAGATCCTCAGGTTTCAGAAGACTAGAGGAGCATAACAAAAGTGAAAGTTGAGAATAAGAAATGATGAATCTAGAAGTTTGAAAAGGTGCTGGAGAGATGGTTCAGTGGTTAAGAGCACAGGCTGCTCTCCCAGAAGATCTGGGGTTCAATTCCCAATACCCACATGGAGGCTAGCAACCATCTGTAACTCCAGTTCCAGGAGACCCGACACCCTCTTCTGACTTCCTTGGGCATTGCATGACACAGGTGCAGTTACACACATGTAGGCAATATACTCGAACACATAACAATAAAAATAATTTTAAAAAAGGAGTTACAAAAAAAGATATCATAAAAACTCAGATATAGAGATGTAATAGGCTTTTCATCTAAATAGAGAAGGTGCTAGATTCTGTTACAAATGTTTATTAACAAAGTAGATTTAGTCCCTAACTGGAGTGCTGTCACAGTTTCCTAAGCCTTCCTTAACAAAGTACCACCTACTAGGTGGCTTAAGATAACAAGGTGTTGTCTTTCAAAAGGTGAATGGGTACTGCATATGTGTCCTTCAGCAGGGAAGTGGATGATACAGCTAGAGAGTGGAATATTAATTAGTACTGAAAAGAAATGGGCTGTCAAGTCATGAGAAGACCCATGGGAAACTTGAAAGCAGACTAAGTGAAAGAATTCACTCTGAAAAAGCTACTTGCTGTATAATTCTGTGCCTCACTCTGCAGAGGACAATAATAAAGGGTGGAGGGAGGAAGGGGGGGTGTAGGAAGAGGAGTGAGCCAAGCACAAGAGCGACTATACACTGATGACACCGTAACTTTACTTGTTGGTATAGATTTGTTCAGATTCCTAGGATATGCAACACCAAGGCTGAAGCTTAAGATGAACTGAGGACTCTGGGTAACCAAGGTGTGTCAGTTCGTGTAGGCTCCTCTGTTGCATTTGTTTTTGAAGTAGTGTTGGAGTTTATTAAGAAACAGTCCTAATTTAGATTTAAACACAAGAATTAAAGGAGAGAGGGGTGCTTTGGAAAAGGACAGTACACCTAAGGTCTAGGTGCAGATTTCTCAAGAGAGAGGGCCCAAATCTATCTAATTGTAACAAATGCACCACGAGTGCGGGACATCTCTGGTGAGGGACACTGTGAGCCTTGGGGAAACAGGGGTGTCTGAGAAATTGCTACCTTCTTCTCTGCCTTTCTGGGAACTAAAACTGCTTTCAAAAAGTTAAATCTTTCTAGAGTAAGGAATGGGCAGGGTTGGCTCCTTCTGAGGCCACCCTCCCAGCTTCTAGCACTCTGTCTGCAGTCTCCAACATCCCTTGGCTTGTTGAAGCATCAGTGTGATCTTCTGCCTTCAATGGCTTTCTCACCACAACCATTCCCATAGTTTACTCTGTGTGTCCAGATTACCCCTTTTGATGTAGACATTAGAACCCACCCTAATGACTTTGCCTTAGGGCCCAGTTTCCAAATAAGGTCACATTCCAAGATACTGGTACTTAGGTTGTCAACATTGTTTTTTTGGAAGAAACAACATGACAAATACTCGAAGACTGTAAAATTTTAACGGGACATTTCATAGCTTAATTCTTCAGCTGTAAGAGCGATAATTATTGAGTTATATTTAAAATGCCAGCTGGCGGAGGATGTTGGGACAGTTGGAATAGCTGAAGCTTTCCCTAGCAAGCCACTGTCTAAAACCATTCCAGGGAGTTAGAACCAAGCTTCCTGACTCCAGCTCTGATCCATCCCCCTCTATGAGGCCTGGTACTGAGCCAGCCCCAGAGGGGCTCAGAGGAGGGGATTAGCCTCTTTTCTTTTTGGATGTAGGAAGGCAAAGCTCTCTGATCTTAATGTTAAATTCCTGTCTACATGTTAATGAGAAGTGGCATGGATTAAGAAAGAGATAGAGAAAATCAGAGATGAAAGGCATTCCATTTACTAGATATTTTTAACCACAATGTTTCTATCCGCCCTCCACCTTCCAAAAAAGAGAAGAAAATCAAGAGGATGAACCCAGAGAATACAATCCGGAGATAAGATGCTGCCTTTGGATTTATTATACATTTATTCTGCATTTTTCAAATTTCTTTGATGCTATTGTTTTCGGTTCTTCAGGTCCTCTGCAATAGTAGCCACTGCTCTTAACCACTGAGCCATCTCTCTAGCCCCATTACTGAACATTTTCAGTTGAGGTCCTTGAGTTAGAAAAACCCTCCTGGGGCTGATGAGAGGACTCAGTAGGTAAGGGAGCTTGCTGTGCAACTGTGAAGACCTGAGTTCAAATCTCCAATACCCACATAAAAAACTAAATGTGACCATGTGCACCTATAACCCCAGCACTGTAGGTAATGGAAGCAGGAGGATGCCTGGGACTTGCTGGCTACCAGCCTAGCTCCAGGTCTAGTGAGAGACCTTGTCTCAAAAGGAATAAAGGCAGCAAATGACAGAGCATCCCAAGACCTTCATTTCACACAGGGGCACATGGACTCACACCAAGAGGTGCACATACACCACACACGCAGACACATACACACAAAAATAAATAAAATAAATATTTTTGATATTTCTTTTTTTATTATTTTTATGTGTATGAATGTACTGTCTGCATGTAGATTGGTGCACCCATGTCGTGCAATGCCACGGAGGTCAGAGAGGGTGTTGGATTCTCCTGGAACTGGAGTTCTCCTGGAATTGGAGTTACAGATGGTTCTTAGCTGCCATGTGGATGCTAGGGATGGAACCTGGGTCCTCTGCAAGAGCAGTCGGTGCTCTTAACCACTAGGCCATCTCTCCAGCCCCATAAAATAATTTTTTTTTTTTGGTCTTTTCAAGACAGAGTCTCCCTGTAGCCCCAGCTGTCCTGGAACTCACTCTGAGGACCAGGCTGGCCTTGAACTCACAAAGATCCACCTGCCTCTGCCTCCCAAGTGCTAGGATTAAAGGCGTGCGCCACCACACCCGGCAAAATAAATATTTTTTAAAGAAAGATCAGAGCCAGGCATGGTGGCACACATCTTTGATCTCAGCATTCTGGAGGCAGAGGCAGGCAGATCTCTATGAGACTGAGGCCAGCCTGGCTTTCATAGTAAGTTCCAGGCCAGCTGGGGCTATAGGGAGACACTGTCTCAAAATAACAACAACAAAGCAACTTAAAAACAATCTGGCCAGCTCCTTCATTCTCATCCTGGAAAACTCATAAGAACAGAACCCATTTTGATGATGATGATGATGATGATGATGATGATGATTATGATGATGACAGCAACAATGACGATGACAATAACAACATAAAATGGCTAACACTCATTTTACAGGAAAGGAAAATGAGACCAGGGACATTACTGTGCCTGCCCATCTCCCTGTGTGGGAGAAAGACTGGCTGCTGGTGCCTGCCCATCTCCCTGCCTGGGAGTATGTAAAGACTGGCTGCTGGTGCCTGCCCATCTCCCTGCCTGGGAGTATGTAAAGACTGGCTGCTGGTGACTGATTTCTCTGTGCTTTCCAGCTTAACACTGAATGAATGCTGTTCCCTGTATGTGCTTCCGAAGCTCTGACCTCTGGTCTTTGGGTGGTAAATCTGGCAGCAATTGAATCATTACATCAGTTCCTGACTGATGAGCAAGCTTCTCCTACTGGAGGAGGAAGGCTGGAGGGATGGAGAAAATAGATCCAGGGTTTTTCATCTTCCTTGATTCCACAAAAAATTACCTGTCCAGGGGGAAAAACACTGCCCTGGGGACCCCTAAGTGTATCCCTCCCATCAGTAGGACACCTGGACTTCTACTAAACTAGCAGTTCCTATAACTGTTTGATAGCAGAAAACCTTTGTATGCCAGTTAAAAGAAATTCTTCCCATTCTTAGCACCCACATGGCAGCTAACAACCATCTGTAATTCCAATTCCAGGGGATCTGAAACCCACTTTTCATCTCTGCAATCATTGCATGACAAGAGTGCGCTTAAATATATGCAGCCAATACATTCATACACATAAAATAAAAATAATAAATATATATTTTAATAAAATAAAATGAGCTCTGATACCCTTTGTTAGAGAACTTCAGTTCTCTCTGGTAGGCTTCCCAGCTCCTTATTGAGCTGAACTCAATATAGTGACATCTTGGAGATAGAAGAGAGCACTAGTCAGTGATGCTCAAAACTGCTGATTCTTTGGCTCTGAATACAAATCCCTCATCTCCTCCAACCCACTTGGAGCCCGTCTCCTCAACTGTGAGGTGGAACTATTAATAGGGCCCATCATACCAATGTTATGCATCAAATTAGGTCCTGTACCTGATGAGAGTACTTTGAAAAGACTTATATTGGGTGTCAGCTTGGACGGATCTGAGTCCATGAATTGGCTCCAGAAAACAGCTTAGCCACCAAACAGGAACAGGATGGGATTAACCAGGAAGCCCTGTTGACAAAGATCTTAACAAGGAGATGTCTCATTTTGACTTGGAAGTTACTCTCAGTAGGATTAATGCTGTGTAGGAGAAAAGTCTGGCATGAATGGTGGTCCATTGTGAGAAGAGGAAGACAGAGTAAGCCAGGTCCAGCATCAGGGCCAAGAGAAGGGAGCTAGCTGTGTAAGCAGGTGGTACGAAGAAAGATGGAGAGGCAGGACTTGTATTTTGTTCCAGGTGAGAGGGTGTTGGGGAGGATGCATTGCATTTCTACGTTCAGTCAGGGCCTTAGAACTAAGACAGAAGTGGTCGACCTCTCAAGCCTACCCCTCCTTAAATGCAAAGACTAGGTGCTTACCGAATATATGTTCAACTCCCTAGAAACATTCAGATCACAATTCCCTTGAATACATTAGTTCTAGAGTTTCAAAAACACCCTTCCTAAGAATGCATTCTTTATAAAAAATAAAAAATCAGGACTGTGTTTTTATTTTGGTTTGGCCTTTAAAGAAAGTTTTGTTTTCCAAAACCATAATTGTGGCCTACCCAAAATGGATTGTCCTCCATACAGCGAGGATTTCATTTTTCCAGCCACCCTCCCCACCCCCCCCACCCCCACCCCCCGTGCCTAGTGCCCTGGCTTCATTCTGATGAACTGCACATGTTGTAGAAGCCACTCCTGGGCCCTCAGACAGGATCAGCCTCTGCCCTGCCAGTGCCCTAATAAGGGAATGTGCAAGCTCCTCCTGTGGGTGAGGTAGGGGGACCCAGCTGGTGGATAGTATTTTTGCTGATTAAGGAGGATGAGGTGTGGTTTGGCAGGTATCTCCGTTGGTTTGGCTGGCTCCTGACCTGGTTTCTTCTTTGGACATTTCGAATGCTGTAAAACAAACTATAAGAATTGTCTCTTCACAGCTCTGAAGCCCAGCTTGGAGAATAGCATCCTGACGTCGTGTATCTGTGATTGCAAAGATAAGAACTGGGGTTATAGGATATGTTCATCATAAAAGGAAGTTGAGGTTTTAGGTCAGATTCCCTGGGTCCCCATAAATGATGAGGGTGTTGGACTTGGTCAAATTTGGTCATGGACAGAACAAGGTATCTGCTGTTCCATTTGTTCAACCAATGCTTTTAGGTTTCAAGAATCTTGCTATACCATATTAACTCCTGCGTTTGCTTTTACATATTAGCATAACTCAATTAGAAAGCAGGATAAAAGAAACAAGAAGCATGGCATTAGGATCTTAAGAGCAAATTGTTTACTGTGTCCTTTCCGGTCATTTGAGTGGCTGCCTGTGCCTCCTCTCTGGGTTCCATTTTCTGAATGATTCCACGCTGTCTTTTACCATAACTGCATCAGCTCTAGACTCTTCCCAAGTCACTCTTTGTGAATCAGTGTTTCTCATCCTGCCTGTAAATGGAATCCCATAAAGCAGCTTTAAAAAGGTTTTGTGCCTGAGTTAGCAGCTCTGATTTAACTGGTAGGGGGCACAGTCCAGGTATCAGGGTTTTTAAGCACTGCCCTGGGTGATTCAATTGTACAGCCAAGGTTGGTAACCTTCCTGAGTACATCCTCTTTGTGTCTTCCATCTGCTTCCCTGAAGGACTGGACTCTTTCTGACATTTTGAAACCTTTAAAGAAAATACAGTACATATATGAAACGAGTTAGACAGGTTTCTTCTCAGGCTGGTAGATTCAAGTCCAGTTGTTTTAAACTCAACAATAGAGAATTGTATTTTCAACCAAAATCAGCTACTAGACACATGGGTATTGTTTAAACACTATTTCCATGCACATAAGGAGTGTGATACTCTGCCAGACAGTTGAAAACTGTAAGGTTATGGCACGCTCCCCCCAGAATGAAAGGCCACGAGGTCTAAGTTCTTCGGAGCAAAGTTTAATTCAGCGTAGCCGGGGCTAGGCTCAGGGGAGAGAGAGAGCCAAGCACAGAATGGCATCTGGCTTGGGAATTTAAGGGATAAGGTGGGAGTGGGATTCAGTGAGAGTGGGGTGGGTCGGAATCTGGAATCTTGCTTCCAGAAGGGCGAGGCGGAAGATTCTTGAGTAATCGGTGGTGGCCTGCTTTAGCATAGCCAAGGGCTATGCCTGGTACTATAGGTTCTTGGGCAACGTGGATTTTAGGTGCCTCTGCATTCCGATGGGCTTCTAGAGCTCACACCCTGACAAAAACCATATCAATTTCAAAGGGGTACATAATGAAGTTATAGTTTTCATGTTTTCTCTCTGTCCCTGCAAGTTTTTCATCCCTTGATAGTCAATAAATGCCTCTTGATTTGACTTTCCTTTAATAATAAGCCAATTTATCCTGAAATTATGAAATTGTTGTATCTACTAGCAAAGCTGAAATGATATGACTAAGGAATTTTTTTTAAGTAAAATCTATTTATCTTAAAAGATAATAGGAGTTGGACATGGTGGTGCACACCTTTAATCCCAGCACTCTGGAGGCAGAGGCAGGCAGATCTCTGTGAGTTCAAGGCCAGCCTGGTCTACAGAGAGAGCTCCAGGCCAGCTGGGACTAAAGGGTAAAGGGAGGCCCTGTCCCAAAAAGAAAGAAAAAGAAGATAATAGTATATAAGAATATAGTACTATAATGGAGAGATGTTTTGAATTTTTGAAGACTTGTGGATTAGTCCAGTGTTTAAAGAAACACTTTATTCTCCACTTTCTTACTGGATATTCCATTGCCAAGGAAGAAAAGTCACTTGGAGATTCAGAAAAACAGACTGAGCTGGGAAGATAGATCAGACACTTATTAACATAAAATGGACAAACAGGTTGTAGACACAGAGACATTTCCCACGGAAAGTGTGTTGACTGAGAGAAGAATCAAGAAAAACTCAGTAAAGATACAAGGGAAGTGATAAAACAAATGGCAGGCAGGGACTTTCAAATGGACTATGTTACGGTTTGAATATGAACTTTCCCCTATTCATTCACACTGACACTTCTTCAGCGCAGCTGGTGGTGCTGTTTGGGAAGCTGTGGAACCTTTAGGAGGTGAGGTCTAGCTGGAGCAAGTGGGTTGCTGGGGGAAAGGTATTCAGGGGAAATCTCTGTCCCACTTCCTTCCCGAGTTCTCCCTCTGCTTCCTGGTTGGCCCCTTGTCACAAGACCCTGTCATGAACTCGCTATGTAGACCAGGCTGGCCTTGAACTCACAAAGATCCGCCTGCCTCTGCCTCCCAAGTGCTAGGATTAAAGGTGTGCACCACTACACCTGGCAGGATAGTACCTTTTCAAACCACGGCTTCTGTTTTGTATTTTGTCACAGCTGCTAGAAGAGGAGCTAATAGAGGAAGTACCATCCAGTGAAAAACTGTGCAAAGTCAAATAAGATGAGGTATTCAGGAGTTCCCTTCCTCGATTTGTGGCTTCGCGACCCTTTATTTTAGTTACCTATGGTCACCTTTGCTTCAAAAATATTAAATTGGAAATTCTATACATAGTTCATAAGTTTTAAATAACTTTTATTATAGTATATTGTTATAATTATTCTTTTTCATTATAGATTATGGTGCTTCATCTCTTACCATGCCTAATTTATACATTAAATTTAGTTATAAGTACATATAAATAGGGTCTGGTACTATGTTCAGTTTCAGCCATCTATAGAATAGCTTAGAACCTATGCCCCCATAAATGAGAGGAGCCTACTATATAAAGGGCAGTTGGAACCTTTGCTGTGAAGTATAGCTATAGATGGGCACAAGCCCATAATACAATCTCAGTTTGGAGTTATGGCTACTGATGACTGGGTTAAAGAATACTACATATAGACAACATGGTGCTCTGAGATACTTAATAGCCAAGCTGAACTTTTCTTTTAATATTTTGATTGACTAGACTTGTAGTTAAGATGTCTAGAACCGAGAACTCCAGTTCCAGGGGAATCCGAGACCCTCTTCTGAACTCCGCAGCGTTGCACGACACGGGTGCACAGACTTGCATGCAGACAGTACATTCATACACATACAGAAATAAATTTTAAAAAATTAAAAAAAGATGTCTAGAACCAAACAAACTCCCTAGCTCCATGTAACCCCATCCAAAAGTGAATTTATGTCACCCTCAAAGTACTTAAACTAATTATAAACTTATCCTTGCAATTAAATCTAAGAATAATGAAGATAGTCATGATACAATGGGACCAGCCACCTTTGGCTCTCTTATAACATCCATTGACTTACACAACCAGCTTTGGCTAGAGCACAAAAAAATATTTCTAAAGAACTGGCTAAGTCAAATATGCTTAGCCTACCTACTTAACTGGAGTTATTTTTACTTTCCACAGACATTACAAAAAGCCAAAAGCAACACCAAGCTTGATAGTGAGAAGAAAAAGAAAGCGTAGAAAAATATAAGAAATGTGCAAGGAAAGATGATGGAGGAGGAGCCAGGGAGAGGAGCAGTAAGCTCAGAGCAGGAGGAAAAACAGAACCTTCACATAGCAAGGAGAGAGACAGGCCGGGGGCATGCACACACGCACACGCAAATACACAGAGAGATGAGCTCTTGCAGCAGGTCAGAGTCCACACTGTGGAGTGGAAAACACCAGCTGACTCACTTCTTAGCTCCTGATTATTGACTAGATTCAGGTGAGATATCTTTTCTGTCCAGTGCCACTTGGTTCTTCTTAACAAGGAAGACATACCTTTTCCCAGGTCTGAACTCCAGGGAATTTTAGTAATGACTTCTACAGAGAAAGAAGGATCAAAATAACTAATGTATTTATGATAAACCCATTAAAACTTGAGGCTGGGAGACGGCTCAGCTGTCAAGAGTACGTGCTACTTGCAGAGGACCCAGATTTAGTTCCTGGCCTGCATGTGATGCCTCACTACTGTCCATAAGTCCAGTTGCAGGGAATCTAGAAATAAATCTTTAAATCCATTAAACGTTTTACATTCTAGACCAATGAGCAAAATGCACCAGCCACTTAACCTCGACAAACACTGGAAAGAAAATTTGTGGCTAATAATTGCTTTCAACGTTTAGAAGGAACTGCCTGGAGAGATGGCTCAGTGGTTAAGAACACTGGCTATTCTCACAGAAGACCTGGGTTGGGTTCCCAGCATTCACATGGTAGCTAACAACCATCTGTAATTCCAGTTCCATGGGATATGACACCCTCTTCTGACCTCCACTGGCATTGCCTGGCATGGGTGTACCCACCTACATGCAGACACATACATAAAATAAAACAAAAAATGTAAAAACTTTTAGAGGGAAAGATTTGAGAGAAATGTGACACATTGTGTTCCCTGTCTTGTACTTGTTTCTAATGTCTCTTCCATCAGTTCTGTCTTCAAGCCTAGCTTTGAAGCTGCTGTCATCGCTCTTATTTTGTTTAATATAGTTCTGTTCTATCATTTCATAGTCATGAAATTGAAACCCCAGGGGGCTGGAGAGATGGCCTAGTGGTTAGGAGCGCCGACCGCTTTTGCAGAGGACCCGGGTTCGATCCCCAGCACCCACATGGCGGCCGAGAACCGTCTGAAACTCCATTTCCAGGAGAACTCCAGTTCCAGGGGAATCCGAGACCCTCTTCTGACCTCCGCGGCATTGCACGACACGGGTGCACACACCTGCATGCAGACAGTACATTCATACACATACAGAAATAAATAAAAATTTAAAAAAATATATTAAAAAAAAGAAATTGAAACCCCAGAGATCATGTCTTCCCTTTGTGAAATCCCTCACATCCAGGGATATTAGGTCACCTTTTACAAGTGCCATTGTTCAGTGTTTTAATGGCCTGTGTCTTTCTTCAATGCAGTTAGGCATTCTATTGTTTTTTTTGTTGTTTTTTGTTTCGTTTTGTTTTGTTTTAAGACAAGTTTCTGGTTGGCTTTCAGCTGCCTGAAACTTGCTATATAATCCAGCGCTGCATCAATTTTCAACGGAAATACCCGGCTCCTGCCTCCCCAGTGCTGGAATTAAAGTCATCTATGTAGTATGAATGCAGTATGCAACGGCACATGGGAGAGGGGGGTGCTAAAACATGTAAAACTTGACTTTGGTTCTCAAGAAGCGTATGTGATAAGGTAGAATGTAAGATGATTGTATACAAATAAAGCAATATGTGAGACATACCTGGAACAATCACAGTGGCATCACAGGAGGCAAAAGTTCCTCCAGTTGATCTCTATGGTGAAAGTTGCATCTGAACTGGACCTGAGAGGCAGGAATGAGATGGTGCTGGGGGGGAGAGTAGGAACCAAACCTTGTAAGGAGAAGCAGGAAGACAGGAAAATGAAAACATGGAATTAAAAGGCAAAGAAATAAAGCCGGACTGGTGTTTGTCCTACTTCCTGGCTCTGACACCTTCCCTTAGTCCATGTGTCCAGCTTTGTGTGACTGGCCCTGAGGGAAGCACATGTGCTCTGCGCAGGAACATGGGGATAGTATGCCCTGCCAGCACTTGTTGGATCGATGCGCCCTTTTACATCTTTTTTTTTTTTTTTTTTGTATGTGTCATGAATGTAACTGTACTGCATGCTAGGTCGTGCACCCGTGTTCGTTCACAATGCGCGGATTGGTCAGAAGAGGGTCTCGGGATTCCCCTGGAACTGGAGTTACAGATGATTCTTAGCCGCCATGTGGGTGCTGGGGATCGAACCCGGGTCCTCTGCAAGAGCAGTCGGAGCTCTCAACTGCTAGGCTATCTCTCCAGCCCCAAGGCCCTTTACTCTTAGTGGGTCAGTGCACTGGTGAGGCTTACCTAGTTTAAGCTGACTTTGTGAAACAGACTTGGACTCATAAGAATTTCTGCAGAAGCTATAGGTAGAAGGTAATTTGCTCAAATTGTAAGGAAAAGATGACAGCAGGGAGCTCAGGCCCTGCCAGGGGGGAGCAGCCAGGAGAAGCGCTCCCTCAGCCCCTCCACCTGCTCCTTCAGCAAAGATCTGTGTCTGCCAGAGGGAGAATGTGCCCGCTTTTTTTTTTAACTTGTAATCTTCTTTATTGAAATACAACCCACATAGCATACAGTTTGTCCATTTCAAATGTGCAAACCCATCAGTAAACTTCATTTTCATTTTCAAAAGAAACTCATGTAGTGGAGAAATAATTTGGAAAATAGACCCTTTGATTTTTTTTCTTTCGTTGCTGAAAATATCTAATATGGGGCTGGAGAGATGGCTCAGCGGTTAAGAGCACTGAATGCTCTTGCAGAGGGCCCAGGTTCAATTCCCAGTCAGCACCTACATGGCAGCTAACAACCATCTATAACTCCAGTTCCAGGGGATCCAATGCCCTTTTCTGACCTCCTTGTTCAAAACGGATGCACTTATATACATGCAAGTAATACACTCATACACGTAAGATAAAAATAATAGAGAAAATGTTTTAAAAAGAAAATATATGTAATTTACTAAAACTACCATGTCTTCACACTTAACCTTGGGAAAAAATTATTTCTAAACTATTTAAAATATCCCAGGAAAAGCATTTCAGTAGACATTAAAGCAATTTATTTCAATTGTTAAGCACTTTTACATGACTTTTGAAAGACCTGATCAGGACAGACATATACTTTCAGACAAACTACATATGGGTGGTGGGGCAGATTTAGTGTATTGATATCAAGCTTCAACATGCCAGGCAGATGATATGTTCCTTCCACTTATATGCACATATCTTTGAGAGGCTTTTTAAAACTCTAAGCTGTAACTGTCACTGAAAGTTGAATGCAGTGTAAACTGAATTTGGAGCTAGAGAGACCTTTAAATAACTGGTCCCAGTATGTTAAAACCAAGATTTAAAAAAAAATAAAAATAATAAGAATTGTATGAACATTGGTAAATTACTCATTACATTAAATAGAGATTTGTTTCAATATTGTTCTAGCCTTTTAAATTTCTGTTTCATAATATTCTAAACATTTCAATGGTACTATTTGTGCTTAATTTATATATATTCATTTGCTCAGAGAGACAGAGAGAGAGGGGGTGGGGGTTAGTGGCATATGTTTAATAGTTGGTGGAAATACACTACAAAATTTTGTTTTGAAATTATTGATATAGCTCAAGGATCAGCAAATAACCACATAGTGTTTATTTTCAAATTTGGGTGCTATGCACCCTCTGTTCTTTATCTTAACTTTGAAGGTAAAGTACAAAGACAGTATGAGTGGTTACTTTCCCATGAAACAACTTATAGAAATCCGTTCCTGGTTCTACCACTGAAGGCCTTTGTAAATTGACAAAAGACCCTAAGAAGTCCCTAGGCTGGAAAGACAACAGGTAAGGGACTGCAGTTTCTGACATGGGTCACGTCACTGCTCAGATCCCAGATTACCATGTACAAAGTTGTAGAGCTTGAAATGAAAATAACTTCCTGAATTCCATCTCATTGTGTTCATCTACTCCCCTAAGCTCTTAACCCCTTAAGACAGTGTGGACCTCCATTGGGAATCTGATAGAGAAACAGAATTAATGAAAAGTCTGATTCAATTCTGTGTAGATATAAGGGTGCAAGACAGTAGAGGCAGTGAAAAGAACAATTTGCTCAGAAAGAACTGAAGTCCTATCTTGCTGCTCTTGAGAAATCTTGTAGACTGTTCTTAGTGACCTGAAGCTTTGCTGAGCTGAAGGCTCCTCGTGCAGCTAAGATTTATGGAGCCCGTGATATTGGGTAGCTGGCCCTAATTTCTTTTATATCCCAGGGAAAGCTGTAGCGTGAGTTGAAACACCTGGAGTGAGACAGAACTAGACAATCTTCCTCCATGTACACGGATCTAGATTTAGGCCTCTTTCCTTTCCACCGGGCCAGATCCTTTACAAGGAGCCTCTCTCCTTCAGATTTACAAAGCAGTTGGACTGCTCTTCTCCACTGTTTGTACCACACGTCATGAGAGCTTCATTAATGCAGCCCATGCCTCATGAGCCCTAGCCAGACTGAACTGTTTGCATTTCTGTATCCATGTTTCCTGACTTTGTAACCTTCCATTTGAACTCTGAAGAAAGGGCTTCCTCCCTCTGTGCAGCTCCCCAGTCCCTAGATCCAGCTGAAATACCAATTCCTCCATGACGTCTTCCCCATCCCTTAGCTACAACCGTGTTCTCCTCTAAGCTTTCAGTCACTTTTAAAAGTCTCCTTTTGCATTTAGCACATTTGAACTGCCCTTGCATCCTTGCCTGGGTCTTGGCTCCCCTGCCAGGCTATGCACTCCCACTTCAGGCCCTGTGTTCCTCCTGGCTTCCTCCCTCTATGTCTTGAACAGAGTAACTGCTTCATCAGTGTCTTTGGCTCCAGCCACCTGGTGTCAGTGCACAAACAATATCAGTCAGCATCCTACACCACAAGTCAAAAACCACCTTGGTATCTGCCATGTCCTCTACCTCCTTCCTCAGCATCTGGTCCCCATGCATCCACATTCTGCCCAGAGTTCCCTTTTTTACTATCCTGCCTGAACTGAGCTGCATTCCCACAGAGTCAGGTTCCACATGGTCAGTGGCCTGGTCAGAGAAGGAAGGGAACATACACAAGGTAAGAAACCCATAATCTGACGCCAATGATGCAAATGGCCATTTGTAATTAGTCAATATGACAGTTTTAAAGTCTTAGCTCCACTATAGAATATTGATTGCTTTCGTGAGTACTCAGAAAACAGCTTAAGTCTGCCTAGTTAGTCATCTATTGAGATATAAACCCACTGATCCAGAAAGGACTCTTCAAGGTAGTCTAAGTGACATCCAAGAATATCTGTTAAGACCCTCCCTCTCAGAGGCCTAGTTCTCCGAATCTTCAGCTGTTGGTGCTTTGGATTCAATCAGCACACACAGATATGGGCATTTGGTTTTAAGTGTTACCTCATCTGTTAAAATGATCACATTTCTGTGTTTACTTGAAGGGCATCTCTAAGCATGGAAACAGGTTTTCTTTGGGTTGACTTTGTTTAGTCAGTCTGGATTTTTAAAATTAATTATTTATTTATTATTTTTTATGTGTATGAGTATACTGTCTGCATGTAGGTTGGTGCACCCCTGTCATGCAATGCCACAGAGGTCAGAAGAGAGCATCAGATTCCCCTGTAACTGGCGTTAAAGACAGTTCTTAGCTGCCATGTGGGTGCTGGGAATCCGAACCCAGGTCCTCTGCAAAAGCAGTCGGCACTCTTAACCACTGAGCCATCTCTGGATTTTTACCAAGTCACAAATGAGTGTCAGCTCATCTTGCTCTAGCTCTAGTCCTGTCTTAATTAAGGTTTTTCCTGATAGGACCATAACCCTAACAGCAGAGAAGGCTCCTTGACTTCATTTCCCGACAGCAGAGAGGCCGGATCCAGAGCAGTGGTGGCTGCCAAGTCCCCTGCAAGGATGCTTGTTCCTTCCGGTGGGCCAAACATCCAGGATGTGGCCCTTCATTTTCCATTTCCTGTCTCACTCAAGGTTTACCTCTACTTGTAAACGAATTTTCTGAAACTGCAGCACGTGGAGGGCCCATGCAAGCCAACCTAAGGACTCTCGATGAGTGTGTGCAGGAGTCAGGGAGGCAGGGATCGTTCCAGTAGAGTAACTGACACTTCTTTCATTGGTGGTGCTCCAAACAGGGACTCCGGCCTCCTCTATCAGTGTATTAGGACTTTCTATTTCCTAGGAAGAGACGGGAGACACAGAGGGGGGAAGGTGGAGGCTGTGCCACCAGAATGGAAAGCAGGAAATGAGTAGTAAATCTTTTTCCAATTAAGAAAAATGAGAGTAGAAGCAGAAAGCTCCAGAGGGCACTTTTCAGGGAGGGAAAGATCATAAAAGGTCTGTTATGAAAATCCATTACCCATAAATTTCCCCACATTAAGTACCGCCTTTCTGTCTGGAGAGGATGCTGACGATCCACTCTGACACAGGATATGTGAGGACACAGCACATGCTATGTGCTGTGTGCTGTCTCCTCTGGCATGTCTGCAAGGCCACTTTCCCCTACAGGGATTCCCTTTAATTAGTCACAGACGTACGATCTCCATTTAAGGGCATCTTCTTTTCCTTTTTCCCAGTTCCTTTGTTTCTTTTGTTGAATGTTTACCCATGTGATGGTGGTACCATAATTTGAAGCTAGACCACACAAAATTACAGACTATTTTTTTAATGCATCATACAAATACTTTACATTTGGGAGAAAGAGTAATGTTTTTGGATTGCCCTAAGACACACCTTAGATGAGTTAGCGACTTTTATATTAGAAGATGGAAATGCGTGCTTCCAGAAGGTTGTCCCTGGATATGAAAAGAATTTGCTTGTTGATACACCTGTGGCCAGATGTAGTGGCCATCAAGTCAGCCTGTGACACTGTGGGAATCTCCTTATACCCTTCTCTGAACAGGTGTTAGTCATTTGTATATACATTTCTAGACCTTTACGCAAGAGAAAGACCTGCCAAATGTGATATTGTCAGGCCTACCACCTGCCACCTGCACCTTAGTTATTGTCTCGTATTTTACTTTAAAATTGTCTAAGTTCAATATTTGTTGTCCGTGTACTAGATACATTAAAGCAAAATGTCCTTTAAAGTATTAGACAGCCAGAAAACATCCTCAATCCTATTTTACTTTTTTCCAAGTTAACTTTTGATTGCCATTTTTTTAAGTCCAAGGTCATTAAAATTCGTATTTCATGTGTTCATATTTATTTGAGATTCTTATTCATTACTCATGGTACTTGTTAAAGAATCCTCATTTAGAAAGGAAGGAAAGATGTTTATGAAAACACAGGTAGAAGTTGAAATGTCTGCATTAGCTACACGTATTCCAGTCGAATGTTAAATAAGGGTAGAAAGTGAGGAACGAGTTTGGCTTATTATATATTAGCTTCCTGTCCACTAACCCATTTCTCTTTCTCCTTTTTAAATCATTTCAATCAGACTTTAGCTCTAGTACCAACTATGCAGTCATATATATCTCCCAGGACATCGACCCTCTTTCCATACCTACCCTTTGTAAACTCTACAAATTAAAAAGTAAATGTTTGTGTCTGAGCAAGCTTATTGTTTTAATGGGGTGGGGTAGATGGGATGGAACAAATTCAATCCTGTTTGTGAGAAAATGAATACATTTCACTTTATCTCAGGAAACTGTTATGGAGTTACCCTGCCAAAAATCTGTATTTAATGATATGCATTCTTTCTTTTAAAAAGAAATGTGAGAAATATAACAGCTCAGTAAGAAAGTAAATCGAGATTATATTCATTTCATTTTCTACTAAATATCACAAGTTATTTATGGACTCTTAAAAATAAAAAGAAAATGGCACTAGTTGAATGAGACTTTAGGCATTTATTCCATCCAAAACTACGACCTCAAGAAATTTTTAGAAAGCATGCTTGTGTCTCATCTATGTTCATAAAGTACAGGTATTCTTATACACACAGATGAATCTCAGAAATATAATGTGTCAAAAGCAGCACTCATAGAATGCATACCTGTTATTACATTAAAATTCTAACAAGCAAAACTTTTCTGGCCTAGAACTCACTATATAAACCAGGCTGAACTTGATCTCAGAGATCTGTCTGTGCTCAGAATAAAGGCATGTGCCACCATGCCTGGTGACACTACACTGTCATTTGCAGATAAAAGATAACTCATGCTACAAGTCTTTTTTACTTAAAAATAATGAACTTAATTGGAATTTTTCATTTAAAATTTCCTGTGACTATATGCATAGATTCAGAAATGAGCCCTTCACTTTAAGGATCGCTTGTCTGGGATAGAACTATTCTAGAATGCCTGAAAGTCAGAATGAGAACTCCCAGTATTCCCCAGAGCTCTTTTAATCATATATGATAAGTCAGATTTGATCTGTTGGCCACACAGGATGATGATGTTGTAATGATACAAAGAACCAGCCTGCCATGGTATAGTTAGATGCAAGAAGAGGGTTCTCTTCATTTTGTCTTGAACTATAACACATAGCCCCTCTGGTCTGTAGTTATAGAAAAGTTGCAATTATGGGATGCCATCATTGTATGAAGCAAATGTTGAACTTCATACATATGTGAGGACATATGTAAGAACATCAACATGAAAATTTGCAAATACAGTGTTTTATTATGGGGAACCCAAATATATGGTTGGTGATCAAACTTTAATGTCTCAAGTATACTCATGTATGGGGAAACGGGTGGGAGACAGGTCAGAAAAGGGAAGATAGATGAAGTGAGAGATGCTTCTCTTTCTAGGTCATTTTCTTCAAAGTTACATATCTCTGTGTGTCTTGATGCCAGTAAAAGTGCAATAGTAATATACCAATGGATCCTGGAGTGAATACTGCACATTTTACTTTTCTAACCCCACTAAAAAAAAACTTCTGAATCAAAGGCTTTCTTATACTCTCCCCTATATTAGTTACACACAAACCAATTGACTTTGCATATTCTGAAAGTGTCTTTATTTTCTTGGATTTTTTTCCCTCCACTGTAACTTTTAAGGAAAATTCACAATTGGACTCTTTTTAGAAAGGGGTCTTTTTGAGACAGGGTTTCCATGTATCCCCAACTGTCCTAGAACTCACTATGTAGACCAGACTGGGCTTGAACTCACAGAGATCCACCTGCCTCTGCCTCCCAAGCACTGGGACTACAGGTGTGTGCCACCATGCCCGACAGAATTGGACTTTATATGCATTAAATGAAACCACAATATTTTGCAGACACTGCATATAAATAAAATTATATTTATGAGCCTGGAATGTTTCAATAAACATCTTTTAACTTGCAAAGGTACAATAAGTCTGGTGGACACATATGACTCATTTCAGTAGCTCAGGATTTTCCTCTTGATCACAGATGGCCTCGGATTTTGCTGAGAGTGCTTGAGTAATTTACAGTGTTATTTAGATATGTTTGAAGAATCTGCTTGCATTTCATATTATGAAAGAAAACCCTGGGGTTTTGAGTACATGAAAAAGAACAATGAAAGTATGTGTGAGTCATGTTGCCTCGAGAGTTGATGAGTGCATTTTCAACCCACACAAGGTTTTAACTCTTTAAATCAGATACCATCTTAAGACCCTGGTTAAGACAATGACATTGGTAGACCCAATAATGGTGCATAATGACAATAACAGTTGGCTAAGAAGTTGTCCTTGGAGGCTGAGAGGCACAGGTCTTTTCCCTCCTACATGTGACCCACATGGGAAGTACACAGCTGTAGGAAGCTGGGAATGTGACAGTGGTGTCTTGATTGCAAACATGAAATCTCTTAACCAACATCACTGGTCATATGAAAGTGGAGGTATGGTGAGATACAGAAATATCAGAGCTGATTGTGGGGTCCAGGCAACTCTCTGCTTGTTTCTAAGTTGCTACGAATTCGCAAATGGTAGGCTTTGGTAAGGTTTATTGTTAGAGGTAGGGGAGTTATTAAATATGTTGCTGTTGTTGTTTGTTTGTTTTGTTGTTGGACAGGGTCTCCCTGGTCCCAGCCTTCCTGGAAGTCACTATTTGGACCAGGCTGGCCTGCATCTCACGGAGATCTGCCTGCCTCTGCCTCCTGAATCTATTGATATTTTAGGTGTAGCTTTTTTTTTTTTGGTCTTTTTGAGACAGGGTCCCCTGTAGCCCCAGCTGTCCTGGAACTTGCTATGTAGACCAGGCTGGCCTTCAATTCACAGAGATCTGCCTGCCTCTGCCTCTGCTTCTGCCTCCTGAGTGCTGGGATTAAAGGCATGTGCCACCAGCCCCAGCTGGTGTAGTATTCTTTTTAAGATACAGGAACATGGCAGAAACAAGAACAGAGACTAAGAACTTTGGTCTGAGCAGGGTATTTATAACTGGACCTATTAGAGTATCCTGAGACTTATTTTCTTTTCTCATTGAACCTGTTGGTCTATGTGTAGCACTACATACATATGTGCTAACTAGACATGAGGAATATTAGAACATGAAAGGGTTTTGAGTCTTCTTAGTGACAAGACATGAGCAAAGGCAGTTACCAATAACAAAGCAATAACACGCTATCAGAACCCCTCTTACAACCAGCATGGGCGGCAGGGAGCTCATAGACTGGCCAGTCATCCTACTTAACAGGGGGTTGCTTAGTAGTTTATTTGTGAAAGATCACATTAATGAAAAATAACATTAAAATGGATTTGACTAAAACTCTGTTAAATGTAGTTGTCTTTCTCAAGTGATTCATAGAACATTGGGATCCCACAAGGCTTCTGAGTCATCTGGGAACGTTTGTCATCTTTATGCTGTGGAACATGGGTGGATTGGTTAATACCAACATCTGCTGAAATTTCACAGAAGGAACAAATGGATTGCTATGCCTTTATGACTATCCAGTGCTTAGTTAGGTAGGATTTTTACTAGTCAGCAGCATTTCAAATAAGTTTAAGGTTGGCATGTGGCAAATCAGAATTGCTAACATTCTGTCTTAACTGGAATATATAGCAGAAGCACTGCTAGCATTATAAACATATCAAAGGTCCTGTGCCCTTGTCCGTCTTTCTAGACAAGTCCTGTGCAATGGTGAAATGCACATGTTCACACATTGCTGGAGTCACGTTACCTTTCTCGAGGACAGCTGTACCCTCAACTTAATAAACTCAAAGCCTCCAACCTCTAAGAAGTTTTACTAAATGAATAATTTCACAGATAGTAAAGGTGTATCCATAGAAATGTCCTTTGCAGTACTGCTTATTGGGATGGAAAGTTGGAAAAAATATTAAATATCCAGCAATAGAAAAATGAGGTTATAGTATATGGACATAATTAGAATAAATGTGTATGGATATATAAGATACTGTTGACATTTAATTTGTTAGTGTGTTTAAATGTAGTTATAAGTAATGTAAGTTAGAAACTATTTGTGAGATAATGGCTATACATGACCCGACTTTATTAAATACATATGTATACCTAGGAACATGCCTATAGAATTTCATCATGTCATGTCTCAGTGATGTGATTCCAAGCAGCCACTTTTCACTTGTGCTTTATGCATGCTATATTGTCTAGAAAACATAATGAGTGTATTACTTTCAGAATCTAAACAATTGAGGGATTTTTTTTTATTTTGAAGGAAAAATAAGCATGTGGTAGAAGTATGAAGGATAGGTTGCTTTGAGCAATGCCTAAAAGCTGAGAAGCTATCATTTGCTTTGCCATCTGAGGGCCAGTTTCAAAGGTGAAGAGTTTTCATATATACCAATACATTCAGCACATATTCAGTCTCACTTATAAAGTCAATTGAAGGCCAGGTGTGGTGGCACACGCCTTTAATCCCAGCACTCGGGAGGCAGAGGCAGGCAGATCTCTGTGAGTTCAAGTCCAGCCTGGTCTACATAGCAAGCTCCAGCCAGCTGGGACTAAAAGGGAGACCCTGTCTCAAAAAAAAAAAAAAAGTCAATTGATATGTTATTTTATGTATGTGTGTATAGGGCGTGTATGCATGTGTGTTCATATATGTAGGTAGGTGTGTGTGTGTGTATACAGATGCATGTAACATGTGGAGCCCAGATGTTAAGTGTCCTTTTCTAGCTCTCTTCACTCTCAAAATTGAGGCAGGGCTTCTGAGTTGAACCCAGAGCTTGCAGAGTCAACTGGTCTACCTACCAGTTTGCTCTGGATTCCCTGTGTCAGCCTTCTGAGTGCTGAGGTTACAGATTCACCATGCCCACCCAGCATTTACATGAGTGCTGGGGATTGGAACTCTGGTCCTTGAACTGACTTGGCAAATGTTTTACCAACTAAGCCATCTCACCAAGCCCCAACTGATATGTTCTTAAGCAAGCAACCTGGAATGCTATGATTGAAAATACCATGAAGCCATGTTGGTTCCTTCATGGGATTCATTGTTGTTTTAACTTTATAAACAGTTTAATGACGTCTTTTATTAGTAGAAGGAACAGATCTTTCCAAAGCATGTTCTGGTAACTGTATCCTAGAAAAGGAACTACAAAGTGGTTGTCCACAGATTTTTAAGCTACACCAAGCAAGAATTAGAAAAGACAGTAGAGATGATCCCAATGAGAAATACAAGAAAAAGAAAAACTGGCCACTAGTTCATGTCCCAGCCAAAAGCCATCAGCACCCAAGAAATCATGTAAGGAGAAAGTTGGTAACATCTCAAATATACTGAGAAATGAGGGCTTAAATTTGATTCCATTAGGAGAAAGGGAGTTTTGCTTTTAGCATGGGGGCGCCTTTTATGTCTCCTGCTTGTCTGGGAAGAAGGAGGCTCCAAGCAACAGAAGTGTTTTCATAGCTGGTCCAGAGCTGTAGAAGACCCAATGAAGACTTTCTGTTGATTAGCTTGAGCAGTTGTTAAGGATTCATTCTCTCTGCTGTGGTTAGAGCTGAGAAATAAGCCAAAGGAATATTAGGCCAAGAATTTGAAGGTTGAAGCCAAACCACTGGGAAGGGCTTTCTACTGTAAACTATACCGTGATTGAATTAGAAGAGAACATTTGCATTCTGTCATGTTGTCACCTCAAGCTCAACAAGTCTAAAATTGAACTCATCTTTCTTCACTAGACAGCCCCTTAACTGAGCTTTCCTAACAGCGAACAAGATGCCACACTTTATAGTGTTCTGTCATAACATGGCCATTATTTCATTTGATTGTCACCCACTTAGGGATTAGGAAACTTAAAGCAGGTTAATCAAATGGCCACACATTCCTAAGAGCTCAGTCTGGAAACCAAGTTTTCTGACTCCTAATCTAGTCAATTCTGTCACACTATTCTTCCCTCTATATTTGTGGAAAATGACCAGTTTTATAGAATTACTAAGTGATGCTGTATTTATATTGGCATTTGAGTATTGCACACTAGCAGATTTTAGTATGAAGTCAGATTTTTCTGAGGTAACAAAAGAACAAATGAGCCAACCTTTAGCATTTTTAAACATCCATAATATTCTTATTATTGAAGGAAGAAGATGATACAGATAAAGGTACTAGAGGTAGCCTGAAAATGCCCCATTTGTAAATCTAACATGAACAAAATACCATGGGTCACATATGATGGATTGTTGATATAAATTTTATGGTTCTGGGCTGGAGAGATGGCTCAGTGATTACGAGCACTCCCTACTCTTGCAGAGGACCCAGATTCCCAACACCCACATGACAGCTAACAGCCTCCAAATTCCAGTTCCAGGAGAGTCCAACACTATTTTCTGACCTCTGCAAGCATTGCATGACACGGGTGCATATACACACATGCAGGTAATACACTCATATGTGTAAAATAAAAACAATGAATAAAATATTTAAAAAATTAATTGTGGGCCGGGCATGGTGGTGCATACCTTTAATCCTAGCACTTGGGAGGCAGAGGCAGGCAGATCTTTGTGAGTTCAAGGCCAGCCTGGTCTACAGAGTGAGTTCCAGGACAGCCAGAGCTACAGGGAGACCCTGTCTCAAAAAGACCAAAAGGAAAATTAATTGTATGGTTCTTATAGTTTTTACTTACTTTGCAGATTAATTTGATTCTGTAGTTCTACAAGAATTAAAAGTCTGTGCCCACTCAGGAAAACCTCTTGTTTCAGTGCTGGAAAGATTACTCAGTGGTTAAACTGCTTGCCATATAAGCAGGAAGACTGGAGTTCAGATCCCCAGAATTTTAAATGCCACAGTCAGTTGACTAGGCCTCCCTGGAGCAAGCTGGCTAACCAGGCTGGCCATATCAGTGAGCTCTGAGCTCAACTGCATCAATAAAGAAGGTAGAAAGCAATCAAGGAAGACTCCCAACAACTTCCCACACGTACATGTGTGCCCACATGCACACACACACACACACACACACACACACACCACAGCATGTGGATCACAGGATATTAATACATATTGTAACACACAAGACAGATCCTTCAAGGTAGCTGCTACTCCCTCAAAATGCACCAACTTTGAAGCCACCTATCAATAATTTATGACACAAAGTAACTGAAAGGAAAAATCAAAACCCAGTCAAAGAAGATACACAGTTTTCTTTATTTTAATGGACAACTTTGGTGCATTAACACAAAAGTCTTAATTTGGTATTGTAAAAATATGGTTTATTTCTGATCTTTGTAACATTTTGACTCTAATTCACATAACATACTGAATCCTTTTAATAAGTGTTTTGATTATTTGAGTTTAATACTTTATATTGCCACTCCTAAATCTTGCATGTGATAACTTAGTAAAGAGTAAGCTTAGTAAAGAACCCTAAGTATGCAAGTCCACAGCCTCCAAAGACACCCTGCTTTGGTACAGATATTTTAATTTATTTGATCAATGTAGATTATCCTCTGTGCTATTATATTAAATTAATCCCTTTCATATACTCAGAAGTTTGGAAATAAATTGACTGGGTCTCTGAATTTAGGAAAAATAACCAATCATTTTAGATTATGTTATTTAGTTCATTGGAAGTCAAGTTTGAGGCTGTTCTTGCCAAGGCATCGATGAAAATACTTGTGAGCTGGCATGTTCAGGATTTTGTCTTTGTGACGTTGCAGAATTGCCTATCAGAGGAATGATGATGATGAGGAAGAGGCTGCCCGGGAACGGCGCCGCAGAGCTCGACAAGAAAGGCTTCGGCAGAAGCAAGAGGAAGAATCCCTGGGACAGGTGACCGACCCTGTGGAGGCCCACGCCCAGAACAGGTACTGCCCTCCTCTTCGCAGTGGAGCATCTCTGGGCTGTGTCTTAGCCTGTCCCATTCTGAATTGGTCAAGCAAATCTTTCTTTATCACATCAACTCAGCCATTTTCCTTTGGTCAGTTTTAGTTTTTTGAGACAGGTTTAGCTGGCCTGGAACTCACAGCTGTCCTCCTGTCTCAGACTCTGGAGTGTTGGAATTACAGGCATGAGCCATCATACCTAACCAAAACTCAACTGATCTCAATCTATTTGTTCATTTTATGGCCATTCTTGGCAACAAATCAGATTGGATGCTGGAAGTTAGGCATTAGTATACCACCATTCCTGCACACACCATCTCCAGTCCCTGAACATGTCCCAAGTGAAGAGTTTTATTTTGTGATAGTTGAATGTATTAAACTTGGTGACTTTTATCTTTAAATAAGAACTCTTTACATTTCTTCAGCATACTACTATGTGTTTTGAACAAATTTATTAGTTTAATAGAGTCCTGCGTAACTACCAGTAACAGATAACACTTGTATATTAAAGGTGGACATGAATTCCAAATGCCTTCTTTCTCTTAATCTGAAGAGTTAGTATTCTCTGATCACTGTAATGTTTAGCAAGATACAGACCTGCTTAATTTAATCTGATTATTCAAATTCGGTAAATTCATTACTACATTTTATTCCTTCTTAGGCTCTAGTACAGATCAGAGGAGTTGAGAATACCCAATAGCTTCAACTTCTTGTAGGGCTTTAGCAATAGAAATAAGGTCACATGTTTCATTATGTTAATGGTTAACACCATTTATATGTCCCAAGGTCTAGAAAAGATAAAGTATGAGCCATGAGGATGGGACGAGAAATAATTCATTTTAATTTAACGCTGTAGGATAGTTACTAAGGACACTACACTTTAAGACTTGGCATGTGGTTTGGGTTTTAGCTTCTCTTATTTTGTGCATGTTGGGAGCAGGCTGTTAATAATTCCATTAACTTTGTTTATAAAATTCCTCAGGGGAAGGGTCATGGCCTCTTTGGCTCATTTTCTGGGGTGTTCTTACAAACACTGGTAGCTAAGGCAAAAACTTAATGGTTAGGTAGAAGATAGAAACCTTGTCCCTTGGTTATTCACTCTTAGTTTACATGGGAGGAAGGGGGGAATGGCGAGGATGTAGCAGGTATGATCACTGGGTTTCACTGACTGGCTTTGAATCCCAACTGTATTCCTTCACTTAGTGGAAAACAACCATTTCTTCCCATGAGAATACTATTCCACTTCAGTGAGATAAGAAGATGTATGAAATGCACAGTGTCTTGTACATAGTAGACTTTCACTGTTACCAGTGTCTCACAGAAAGAAGACAGTATAGCCATTCACTACCTTTTATGTTTTTAAACTGTGGGGGCAGAGTTTTAAAAATGACATTTTGAGGTCTTTTCTGAATCTAGTTATTAGTGAGGGTCCAACAGTGGCCATAAAAGTTACAATTGGTTGACAGTTCTCGGCTTTTGAAAATCTTGCTTCTGTGTTGGGGATAGCTCAGTGACAGGAAGGTCTAGAGTATAAGGCCCTGTGTTTGATCTATATAGCAGCAACACATACATAAAATCTCACTTCTACATAGGTTTCACATCTGCTTTTAGATTTTGTTATTAGTTATTACACAAGATTAATTAAATTTAAAAATTATTTTAGTTAATTCTTTAATCCCAGTGCTCAGGAGGCAGAAATAGGAGGACTTGGGTTTCATGGTCAACCCTGACTACCTAGTGAGTTCAAGGATAGCCTGTGTTAATGAGATCCCATCTAAAAGAAAAGTAATAATAACAAAAATCTCCTTCCCTCTTTTTAGCGTAGGTCAGTTCTCCATGACATATTAATTAGCCATAAAAATAAAGTCTTTGGAGGGTAAACAGCTCTAACCACCACTCGACCTCTACTGATGATTATTGCCCTGATTTATAAAAAAGCAAAGCTCAACAGAGCCTATTTACCTCTTAACGGTAATTTTGTCAGGCTAGCACTTGGAATTTTGGGCACCTTTTTAAAAAAAATAGAATTCAGTCAATGAGAATGCCCTATATGTATATAGACTTTCCCCCTCAAACTCCCAATTCTTTATGTTTTCCTGGACATGTAATCCTTATGTGGTCAATTCATGGAGACAGTGTCCTGCGGCAACAGTGAAGGCCAAAAAGGCTTAAAATCTAGGCTTTCCTCTGCTGTATTTTGTTGTTAAATATGAAATGTGTTTTTCCAAAACCAATTGAACTTGAACATTAGAAGAGCCAAGTTTGGTATGAACCATGAAATTTGATGGAGTTTCTAAACATTGGGAGACATATGCTTCCAACTCTGGTCACAGTTCTGGTATCACATGACGGGTAATTCCTGCCAGTGGAGGCCAACACCCCTGGCCTGGGCAGTATCCAGCATCCTGAAAGAGTGAGGGAGATGATGGACATGCTACAGTTTGGATTTGAGAGATTTCTTTTTCCTTTTTTTAAATAAACATTCCATTTAGCTATTCTTTATCCATTGGAGAAAAAGACAAGAAGCCCTTTATTCTTTGAGATCTGGACAAAGAAGGTACATCATCTAGCATAGTTACAGTAATATGGCTGCTGCTATGACAAGGGAGCCCACATTTTAGTATTTTAATATAGTGCACTGGACCACTATGGGTATCTCTGTGTAATAGATAAGGTGCACTCCTCACCTTATTTTTTGAGACAGAGTCTCTCTCTGAACTGGGGGTTCACCTGGATTGGCTGCCCAGCAAGGCCTAGGAACCCCCCCATCTTTCCCCCCTGTGACTGTCAGCCCCTAGAGAGTCACAGTTTTCTGAAAACCAACAGAACTGAAGAGCATAAAAGATGCAGGTCTGTTCTTCAGTTGCCTTGGCCTGGAAACATCACTCCTGCTCACCTTTTGTTGGCAATTATTGACCACATGGCCTTGGCTAGGGGCAAGGAAGGGTAGAGGGTCAGAAATGCAGTCCTCAGATGGCAATCATTACTGCACCAACTGCGGAGGACATTTCGATGTCTCCAGCATAAAAGTCACTGATGGGAATATAGAATCTCACATTCAACATATCCTTCCCCCTCTAAGTATCTTGGGTATCCAGCCAATCCAGACCAGGAATTGACCCAGTGGCATGCATGTGAGACTGTGACACTAGCAGAATTCACTCTTTATTTGTATTTAATCCCTGCTGTAGTTTGCATTCACAGGGAAGCAGATTCTGAAATCCAGATTCGAGCATGAGTAGTTTATAATAAGGTAATTTCAGAAAACACTGGTAGGGCTTGGGAAAGTGACATGGGAAAGAGAAGGCAACAAAACAATGCTTGCTTTCCTATATAAATGGCTGCTGGGCATCAAGAACATAACCCCAGGAAGAGCTGGTGTGGGAACTGACTGTAGAATGATGCTTCAAAAAGGGAAAAAGACTGCCTATTTTTATGTTGATGCTCATCAGCTTCGGTTGCATGCATTCTTATTCAAAAGATTTTCAGCAAGTTGAGAAGAAGTCAGTGACCAGGGAAAGCCCAAGAGCAAAGGCTTAGATAGACTGTCAGTTGGAGGCCAGGCAAACATGTACTGGAGTGGGAATATCCAAGGGCATATGGGCTGGGTACTGCCGGCATCTGCTCTGGTTATGGGTGCCTGTAGGTGACTGATTAACCATCTATCTGCTTTGCTGTTGCTCTTTCTGTTATCCAGTGTCCCCGATGAAGAGTCTAAGCCAGCCACCACGAATACTCAGGCTGAAGGCGATGAGGAGGCTGCGCTACTGGAGCGCCTAGCAAGACGAGAAGAGAGACGCCAAAAACGACTCCAGGAAGCCCTGGAACGCCAGAAGGAGTTTGATCCAACTGTAACAGATGCCAGTCTGTCAATCCCCAGCAGAAGAATGGAAAATGACACAGCAGAAAATGACATGGTGGAGAAGGAAGAAAAAAGCGAGAGTCGTCAAGAACGATACGAGATAGAGGAAACAGAAATAGTCACCAAGTCGTACCAGAAGAACGATTGGCAAGACCCTGAGGACAAGAAGACAGAAGAAAAGGAGGAAGAGGAAGAAGAGAAGACAAAGCCAGGGAGTCTTGGAGAAAATCAGGTAGAGGAGATGGTAGAGGAGAAAACATCTGAAACCCTGGAGGAAGCCGTGGGAATGGCATTAGAAAATGGGCAAGTCAGTGTAGAAGAGCCCAAGGTAGCGGAGGACAGGGAACGAGACGCAGAGGAGGCAGCCCATCGCAAAAAGATGGAAGAGGAAGAAAAGGAGAGAGCCGAGGCAGAGAGGCTGAGGTTGGAAGCAGAAGAAAGAGAAAGAATCAAAGCTGAGCAAGAGAGAAAGCTAGCAGAGGAGCAGGCGAGAATTGAAGCCGAGCAGAAAGCAGCTGCCCAAGAAAGGGACAGGAGGGAGGCAGAGGAGAGGGCAAGGATGGAGGAGGAGAGACGGGCAGCTGAGGCTCAGCAGAGGGCCAAGGCCGCAGAGGAGGAGAAGGCTAGGACAGAAGAGCAAAACCGGAAAAGGCAGCTAGAGGAGAAAAGGAGTGAGATGCAGGCCACGAAGGGAAAGGGAGACAAGGTAGACGAGAGAACCCAAAGGAAAGGGGTAAACGAAAAGAAAGCCCAAGAAGACAAACAGCAGACAGCTGTCCTAAAGATGCAGGTACAGTAAGCATTTCGCTCGCACTGTGTGATGCCTGTGACTCAAGAGAAATGTAATGCACACCAAATTGGGGACTGAGGCTGCCTGCACAGAGCCTCACGTGCTTGACCATGTGGCAAGATGTTCATTTTTTTTTCAGACCATAACAATACCCAAGCATAAAGCAATTGAACCATGCCTCCTTATATAATCCACCAAATTTGCTGGGATGACCAGAGAGCAATTGATTGCTCTGTGCCTGGGTGTTACGGATATTGGAAAACAAATGAATGAACTCTAAGATGATGAATGCGGTGGGGCTGTGTCAGCTTGTTTCTGCTTCCACATCTGAACTCTCCCTGACATCTTTCCTCTCTTCCTAAGTGTACATGAGGCAAGAGGCTTATACTCCTCACCTCACCCTGTATTTGATAGTAACTTGAAAGAACTATAGAAGTAGAGGAGGGAAGTTAATGTAAAGAATTATGTTCAGACATTTATCTTGAGAAGATAAAAAAGTAATTCCCTGAAAGCAATTGGGGTAAAGGAGGGAAGGGGCCAATTGGAACCTTTCAAAAAAAAACAAAAGCCTTCAGAAGCCTGACTTGCCATCATGTAGGCTGAGCTTAATGGAGACTTGCAGGAGGCTGTTCATCTGGGGTCATGTCAGTAAGCAACTGATGGGCAGTCTGGAACATGCATTTTGCTTCTTTTCACCATCTGGGTAGCACAACCTTGTGTGACCCAAAGGATGGGAATAGTAGTCTGGTGGGCGGGTGTAAGATGTTCTTTTTCTGTTCTGCAAGGCTGCATTACAAGCCTTTACCTAAACTACCACCCTTTCCAAAAACTAAAAGAAGAAGAGAAAGGCTGCACATTCACCTTCCAGAATGACCTCTGCCACTGCACTGCGCTGACGTTGTTTTGCACCCCTGCTGCTATACCGAGGACTCACACCCATGTCAATGATGAAGAAAATCATGAGCAAAATGCACCAAGCCACATATGAGGTTGTCAACATGCACCCAGAGCACCATGCCATGCTAGAGTTCTATGGGCACATGGGAGGCACAGGAGAAAAATGGGATGGGGGTGGGATATCCACATTGCTGACAGAACCAGCATGGAGGCAGGAGGTGGCGGGGGGGGGGTGGTAAGTGTAACACTGAAACACTGAAGCGGCCACAGTGGCTTCATCCCTCAGCACAGCGCACGCAGAGTGATCTGAGCACCCTCTCACCCTTGCAAACTAGAAAGGGCTTCTTTTACATGAGTGACCTCCACCATTCTTGAAAATGAAAAGGAAGAAGAAAAGGGAGCTAAAGGGCAAGCTCAAAGACTAAAGTCCCAAGAAGACAAGCCTGCCTTCAAAAAAGAAGAGGTAAATGTCATTAAGACTAATCAGATTGGACTGGAGACATGGCTCAGCAGTTAAGAGCACTGGCTGCTCTTACAGAGGATCAGGTTTGAGTCCCAACACCCACATTAGACAGCTAACAACTACCTGTTACCCCAGCTCCAGAGGGATCTGATGCCTCTGGCCTCCCCAGGCTCTGGTATGCACTTTTGTGCACATGCCCACACACCAACACACACACACGCACACACACACACACACACACACACATACACATTAGTGATCAACAATTCAAAAACCTAAATGGAATAGAAAGTACCTAAGGGCACTGTAAGAAGTAAGGACTGCACTCTCATATAAATCATCTTTCTTACTGTGGATCAGAGTGGAGAACCTGAAAAGCTCTGCACCTCTCTTTCCTGCTTCCTACTCTTCTGGGTTCTAATTGGGTTTTCTTGAGCCCTTCTCTGCATTTCAATCATGAGAACTTTCCAGCTGGCCTTGATTAATGCTTTAACTCTTCCAAGTAAGAGCATCCTTTCCCCTCTATCTTGGTAGAAATTTTGGTACATTGAAAGAATGCAAAAGAAACATTTGACAAAATGTTCTGCATTGCATTTCTGAGACACACACACACAGGAACCAGTAACGGGGCATGCGTTTGTAGGTAAGTGACTGAGGCTGCCACACACAGAGTGTCACCTGGCCTCAGTCTAACCATCTTACCTGTGCTAGCCTCAAGTAATCCTATAAATTGCCATGAGAGCTAGTTAAGTTCAAGTACCTGAATGCGAGAGAGTTAAGTTCAAGTATTTGAACAGAATCATCAGAGATAGGAATGCCTTTGCCTGTGAGACTGATGAAGTGATCTGTAGCTGTTGAGTCCTGGCCCAAATGCACTCCCAATACATTTCTGTGTTATAGTATCTATTAAGAGAACTCAAAGTTGTCAAGAAAAATCCACACATAGAAAATAGATGGCCAGATTAAATAGTGAGTGTGTGGTTTTCTGAAATGGTTTTATAAGATTCATATAATGAATCCAGGATGGATCAGAGATAGGAAAAAAAAAAAAAGAATCAATAGAATGAATATCTATCTACCTACACACACACACACACACACACACACACACACACACACATATATATATATATATATATAGAGAGAGAGAGAGAGAGAGAGATGTGTGTGTGTATCTATCTATATATGTATAAAAGATTCATATAATGAGACCCTATAGTTCTTATTATGCATTGTACTTATTTTGAGATTCATGTTGCCCTCTGCTTCTAATAGAACTTGTGTTCTGAACTGCCCATCTGAAAGGAAGAGACCATGTAAATGCTGATGCCTGGGAAACTAAGTTTACCTCTAAGGAGGCAGTGGAGGGAATCATTAAATGCATCAAAATGCTTCTCATTTCCTGATAAAGAATACCACAGCCTCAACTACACATGGAAGTTACCTCAGAACTAAACTCCAATAGAAGGTCCTACACGGGAAGAAGGCATGAAATTTGCACCTTGCTGATGAAATATGGAGAGGGGGCTATAGAAAATACCCTCCAGTGTTGTTAAATCTAATTCAGTTCACTAAGATATGGTTCATTTTTAATGTCCAAAGCATTCCAGGCCTATGCCAAATGTCTGAGCCAGGAAAGGCTCATCGGTGTTCAGCCCAGTCATCCTTTCACCTCTTTTTAGATAAGGCTTAAGTCCAAAGTGTCAGCTCAGCGGTCCAGGGAATAGCTGGTTTCAGGCTTGTCCTGTTTCCTTTCTCAGTTTCCCACGTGCCACACTAACTTCTGACTTCTTCTTTACACCAGGCCAGACAAGCTCTTCCAATCAGGCTTTTCAAAAATAAATTCTGTATTTCTGTTTTAACATTGGATAGATAAAACTGCTGACTGAACATCCAGGGCTCCCCCTTTCCAGCTAGCTGGGTTGCTGTGTAATGTAGGCAGCTTTAAATCATTTTGCATGATTCAGCCATTTTAAATAACCCCTTCATAGTCTTTTTTTTTTAAAAAAAAACAGTCACACAAAAGCAAACAAAAACCTTCTCTGGCAGGGATCTGCACAGTGTAAGCAGGATAGGTCTACCACAAGTAAACAGAAGCATCCCTCCAGCCTGAGAAGAAACTCTTCCCAAGGTCCTGTTCTTCCAGTGCCTTAAAACACAAACAAACAAACAACTCCCCTGTCATCCTCCATTGTGGCTGAACCCTATAGCACCCCAGGGCCACAGACGATCACCAACCTCAAGACTTAATTTAGATTTCTGTCTCTTCTCTTCATTTTTGAGAAGTCTCCTTTTAGTTCTTCACCAGTACCTAATGTTTGTTTTCTTGGTCTTAAAGAGAAAACCAGCTTCTAGCAGAGTGTCTTGGAGGACACTGACCCCAATGTCCGGCATCATGAAGGCCCTCACTTCCCAAGCCCTAGTGTGCAGATGCATCATCTGGTTAAAGGAGAACTGATTCCGAGGCTCTCGGTTGGAACCTAAGCTTCCTACTGAGGTCCAAGTTGTCTATGGAGCAAACCTCCAGGAGCCAGGAAGATATTCACGTAATAGAAAGGGAAGCCAAGGGAAGGATTTAGGGACCTGGAGCTAACAAAACTGTGCTAAGCCTGGTCTGAAAAATGTGCTTAGTCTGAAAAACCAGCTCAGGTTGCCATTTTGGAATCTTACAGGATACAGCACATGGCAGAGACCCACCTCTTAGACCATTCCACCTGTTTCCTGGGGCTTTTGAGTTTCTCTGGCTTAAGGTCTTACCCCTTAAATTCCCACTCCCACACATGCCTGTGTTTCTCTCATTGAATAGTTCAACTATCTAGAGTTTTATCCAAATGATAACATTTGGTCAGAACCTGTCTTATGAGCACACCCATGTTATCTGTGTGTGAAGCATAACTACTCTTTCAAGACACTCTGGCCACCTAGAAAACCTTCAGGAAAGTTTTGTTTTCATCNAGACAAGCTCTTCCAATCAGGCTTTTCAAAAATAAATTCTGTATTTCTGTTTTAACATTGGATAGATAAAACTGCTGACTGAACATCCAGGGCTCCCCCTTTCCAGCTAGCTGGGTTGCTGTGTAATGTAGGCAGCTTTAAATCATTTTGCATGATTCAGCCATTTTAAATAACCCCTTCATAGTCTTTTTTTTTTAAAAAAAAACAGTCACACAAAAGCAAACAAAAACCTTCTCTGGCAGGGATCTGCACAGTGTAAGCAGGATAGGTCTACCACAAGTAAACAGAAGCATCCCTCCAGCCTGAGAAGAAACTCTTCCCAAGGTCCTGTTCTTCCAGTGCCTTAAAACACAAACAAACAAACAACTCCCCTGTCATCCTCCATTGTGGCTGAACCCTATAGCACCCCAGGGCCACAGACGATCACCAACCTCAAGACTTAATTTAGATTTCTGTCTCTTCTCTTCATTTTTGAGAAGTCTCCTTTTAGTTCTTCACCAGTACCTAATGTTTGTTTTCTTGGTCTTAAAGAGAAAACCAGCTTCTAGCAGAGTGTCTTGGAGGACACTGACCCCAATGTCCGGCATCATGAAGGCCCTCACTTCCCAAGCCCTAGTGTGCAGATGCATCATCTGGTTAAAGGAGAACTGATTCTGAGGCTCTCGGTTGGAACCTAAGCTTCCTACTGAGGTCCAAGTTGTCTATGGAGCAAACCTCCAGGAGCCAGGAAGATATTCACGTAATAGAAAGGGAAGCCAAGGGAAGGATTTAGGGACCTGGAGCTAACAAAATTCCAGGACCTGTAGCCCCAGCTGTCCTGGAATTCACTCTGTAGACCAGGCTGGCCTTGTACTCACAAAGATCTGCCTGCCTCTGCTTCCAAATGCTAGGATTAAAGGCGTGCACCACCACGCCCAACTTAGATCTAATTCTTTTTTAATATTTAAAGTATGTTTTTATTTAAAATAATATAGTTATTAAAAAGAACCTTAATAAAACAAGAAAATCCATTAAAATTTATTCTATTTCAAAGTCACTTAGCTTGGACCCCACTGTGAAGAGACTGAGAATACATAACAAAATTTTTAAAGGAACTCTCATTCCTGTCACATAGCACCTAGCATGGATTCATAAGGTCTGACAGGGCCTTAGGACAAATGGTGATCTGACGATTATTCCTGTTTTGAAATAATCACACAAAAATAATTTTATCAAAGTCTGTCCACCTGTTCATAATAGAGCTACTGCTGAATCAAAAATTCCCATTTCCTTTTCAATGTCTTTGGACTGTTTTCCATTTCATTAAGTTTGAGTTATTTATTTAATTGTTATTTTGAAGAAGTGTTTGAGGAGCAGAATGGCAAATGGCTGAAAACTAGCATGGGTAATTTGGCTGTTGATGTCCTTAAAGTAACCCTAAGAATGCCGTACTTTTTTCAATATTTTCAGATTCTCCATACTATATACCAACCCCTTTGTGAAAGAATGCAGTGGTCCTGTCAAGTCCAGAATTCAGTGTTTTTCTCTCATCCTTCCCAGCCTCTGGCTCTTACAAACCTTTGCCCCCTCTTCTGCAATGACCCCTGAGACTGAGGGTGGGTAAGAAGATCTAATTTTTTTCCTAGTGGGCTCAGAAGTCCCTGGGCTTGGGCTAAGCTTGCCATAGAATCTAATCTATTCTACACCCTAAACTAAAATTTGATGCCCCTATGGAATTACTTTATTCATTTCTCAGGAGAAAAAAATTCTCAAACTCAAGTCATCATTATTACACTGAGAATGTTCCTATGAAAGTTTTCCACTGAGAATACAAAGTGTCCATCCACTGTAACCCTTTCCAATAAAGGCAGAGCTAGGAGAAGCAAGGACAGGGGGCTGTTTTTCTGTTAGACACCTATTCTTTTACCAAGCTATTTTAAGCATTTTTGGGGCCAGTAAATCTGATAGTGCACTTTGAGAAAATGGAAGTGTTTCTGACTACAAAAATTGAAGAAATGTGTAAAATGAAATTTACTGATGCATGGTGCCCTGCAAACTATGAGATCTGACTCAGAATTCCATTCCTGGATCCCCTGAAACAGCACCCTTTGCCTCTAAATGTGTAGCCCCTGATGCATATTAACTAGGGTATGAAGTCTAGTCCATAGTCTCCAGGGCTCTATCAGACAGTGGTAACCAAAATGAGTCTGTACTCTTCCCTCCCTCTGCCTGGTCAGTGGATACTGGTTTATTCGTGGGTGAGAAGAGCCACTAAGCAGCCATGGTCAAGCCCTGAGCTTCCTTCTCCCTCTTGTAGCCTTTCATAGCCAATCAGGGCCCAAGAAAGGATGACAGGATGGGATTTGGGAAAAGATCATCTTATCCAACTCTGTCTTGCCCAGCTTCCCAGAGAAGCTAGGTTCTTAATAGCCCTAGAACTCAAACCCAGTCTCCCTCCTTGCACACAAATCTCTCAGAGAGGACACTGCAGCCCCGCTCTTTAGTGTTCCCAAGAGACATCCAAGGTGCCCTTCTTGGAGGAAAATCAGTCTTAACTAAACAGGGCAACATTAGTGAATAGTCCATCCATAGTGATTTAATAGCCACTAAGGAAGATAATCAGGTAACAGACCATTAAAAGCTAATCAAGGGGGCTGGAGAGGTGGCTTAGCAGTTGGGAGTATTGGCTGCTCTTGCAGAAGACCTGAGTTTGATCCCCAGTACCCACACAGTGGCTCTCTATGGATCATTTCCCTCTATCTTCTACAACAATCACAAAGACACTTCCAGAGGGCTAAATCTTTTCTACCACTGGAAGTCAAGGTAAATCCTTGAACTGTTGCTATTCCTTTCCAATTTTAGTGGTTTAGATGACTTCAAACTGGTTCTAAGTCCTTCCGCTAAAGGTGAGGTTGTCGTTGTATCCTTGGGACCCTGCTATTCATTTGATTAAAACACTAGGATGGCATTCCCCAGAACTGGCTAGACAACCTGGCTAACCTGCTAGATTTCTCCCTATTCCTCCTCATTGGGTCCTTATCAAAGATGCCCCCTCTTTGGACAAGAAGAAAGCTGACCAAACTACCTGGCCATTCTTCCAACAAAACCCCACTAATAATTGCTCTTCTCAGTAGGAACTGCAAACAACTACACTTAGGTGGAGTTTCCAGAACTTAATAGTTTCCAAACAGTGACACCAAACTGCTTCCCCAAATAAAAATCCCAGTGAGATCAACAATGATCTTGACATCCTAAAATTATTGTCCAGGTCTTTGCTCACAGCCCAAAGTTCTATGACTAACTCTCAAAAACTTTCCTTGATCTCATCTTTACCACATCATGTTTTGTGTGATTTTTTTTCTACTTCCAATTTGTCTGACTTCTTCAAAAGTCAGGATCTTAAGTGATAACACCAACCAAACCTAATAAGATGTTCATTCTCTTTCTTCTTGATATGTATCATTCATTAGATCAAAGATGAGAAGATTAAAAAGGACAAAGAGCCCAAAGAAGAAGTTAAGAGCTTCTTGGATCGAAAGAAAGGATTTACAGAAGTGAAGTCACAGAATGGAGAATTTATGACCCACAAACTTAAACATGCTGAGAATACGTTCAGGTAAGAAGCAGTGACTAAGTCATGTCCCAGTCTCTCTATCCCAGCTGTCAGACAGAAAAGGCACCCAGACAAGATTCTTTGGATTTGAAGTCATTGGCCATTGTCTTGGGACAGCAGTGAGTAAGTCCTGCTTTGCTGAGACGAACAGGAGACAAGCAGTCATGACTCAGCCACAGCTTAATCTTCATCTGTTTCCTCTATCTTTTTTTATTTTTTCCTCTACCTTTTTTAGTAGCAAGGCGTATAATGCTAAGTGCCCTTGTTTTGACCTTCTGTGCTCTCATGAGATCAGTGTATTAAGAAATATTGTAGCTGGGGTTAATGTCATTGGTTCATTCTCTAGATGGTTCAGACAACTTTCCAAGGCCCCTTCTTGGCACCATTTTCAAAGGTTCATTTTCTAAAGATTATAAATGAATGTTTTATGAAGCTCAGATTGTTCCATGGTCCCAAAACTTAGGAAACATTAGGTTGAACTAAATCACATCTCTTTGCCATAAGACTTTAAAAGCCTTATGTGGAAATTTGCTTTGGGAGTCTCTGAAAGGGAGAGAGAGGACTTGGAACTACTGGCCTATTTTAGTTTGAAAACTCTTGTATGGCTTCAGCTTCCCGCTCCTCGCACCACCTTCCCCATCGTATTGAAAATCTGGCCAGTGGATATAGGACAGATAAAGCCAGTGCATCCAGATACAGCCTCAATTCTAGATACAATTGACCTCTTAGAGCTCCCTGCCAGTTTTATAGAAAGACTCAAGGTACAAAAGCCTATCAACAGACACAATTCTCTGGGCCCCATCACCACACAAACAACCCCCTTCCAATCAGCAGTGCTCACTCTCTGCCTCCGCTATGCCAGAGGTGCTGGGAAATGGTTTGGGGTCTCACAGTGTGGCTTCCTTGCCCACAGACCTCAAACACTTCAAACAGGAAAGGCACCCAGCAGGTACGGTGTAGATGGTTGATATGCCTGTTCTGTTATAGCCTTGCTAACATTTAGAAGCAAGTAGAGGCACTAAAGATGGATGTTTCAGGATTACCTGAGAGGATAAGTAAATATAGATTCCCCCAAATGAATGTTTTCGTTGTGCTAGAGGTCGAGCTGAGGGCCTTGAGCCTGCTAGTCACATGTTCTGCCACTGAGCTACATCCCCAACTCCAAAACAGCTTCTCTATATAATAATCTGAACTGAAACCCAGTCACATTTATAAGCCCAAAACATACAGTAAATCACTTCTTGGACTTTTGGCTGAGATCAAATGTATCACACAGTAGAAAGCTATGCATTAACGACTGATATGAACTATGAAGTAAGAAAAGTAGAGTCCAAGCACATTTCTCAGAATGGGCAAGAAAATGGATATAAAAATTAAGATATTGGAAATTCCTAGATAATCTACAAAGTGGTTGTCTGAGGCTGATAAGCTGAGCATACATCTTGTTGAAGCACCCATAGTTGTTTTATTTTTTTTTTTCATAATTAAATCTTTTAAAACCCTGTGCTAATACCAGGTTCATGAAAAGTATTCAGTGAATATGACTTAATGTCATTTTATAACTTGATCATTTCAGATATGTCTTATAAGTATCAGATGCTTTGAAGAATTTTATTCTTGTTCAGAGAAACTATACTAAAAACAGAAAACCTGTCGCTGTAGAGAAGTTTGGTTAGCCATTAGCAAGCTAGATGAAGAGCTTCTGTCAAAACTCAGAGTAACAGTGAGCATGTCTGTTGCCAGAGGGAACACTGAGGGGTTAGGGATTCCGAAAGAAATGTGATAAAAGCCAGCAGAGGCTAAGCACCAAGAGCCTGTAAGTGGGACTCTTGCCTTCCTTTATTGGTCTCTAGGAAGAAAAACATATGGTAAAATGTTACCACGATATCATGCATTTTTATTTACCTGCCAACATCTGTTTTAGTCTCAGCTAGGAGTCACACAGTCAGGGAGGAAAAGATGCACTGCACACATTCACATGGTGAGGAAGACAGTGGTGGCCTCCAGCTGGAGGCTTACTTAATACTGAACTGAAAGCAAGCTATGCTCTGTCCCAGAAAAGACCTGCTGTCCACCTTGCCTGGAACCTAAAGAAACCAAAGATAGGCCAGAGAGCTTTCTGAAAGAAATTTCCATATAAGTGCCACCTCAGTGCTGCGGCACTTATATGGAAGCATTGGTGGCCAATGCTTCACAAAGAAGCAGTGTGGCCAAAGTCTCACTCCTATTTTGATGAGAGTTTATAGTGTTTTTCATTTTTATGACAAAATTTATGTTGTTTTTCTCTGAATACCAGTAACATTTACAGCATGTTTTTCTATTTATGTAACACTAAAGATAGACACACACATATGAACATACAGTAACACGTATGGGTGAATGTAATCATAAATATATTTTAATTGATCCTACACATACATAACGATGCGGAAAAGCCAGCTTTCTATCCCAGTAGGTCTAAGCCTACACTGAGTGATGTGAGCGTATTCCACTGGGTGATGTAGTTGGTTCAACTTATTTAATTATCCAGTCCTACATAATAGTTATTTTGATTGTCTAAAGACTGGGCGACACCTAGTGGAACCCAGAGAAAGTTCTATAGGCCTGTCTTGGATCAGTCTTCTTAAGCAATGATAGATGAAAAGAGAGAGCAAACTAGTTTCTGAACATGGAAAGGCCTTACCTGAGAGAGGAATCACCACAGGCCTGGACCCTGAAACATTGAAAGAGCAACAGGAGTTTTTTTTTTTTCTTCTATGTGTATGAATGTACTGTCTGCATGTAGGTTTGTGCACCCATGTCGTGCAATGCCGTGGAGGTCAGAAGAGGGTCTCGGATTCCCCTGGAACTGGAGTTCTCCTGGAATTGGAGTTACAGACTGTTCTCAGCCGCCAAGTGGGTGCTGGGGATCGAACCTGTGTCCTCTGCAAGAGCAGTCGGTGCTCTTAACCACTAGGCCATCTATCCAGCCCCACAACATGAGTTTTTAAGAGACTCTTTAACCTTGATTTCAAAATAAAAGTTTAGGGGCTGGAGAGACGGCCTAGCGGTTAAGAGCACCAACTGCTCCTGCAGAGGACCTGGGTTCGAACCCCAGCACCCACATGGCGGCTGAGAACCATCTTTAACTCCAGTTCTAGGGGAATCCGACCCCCTCTTCTGACCTCCAAGGCACTGCACGACACGGGTGCACAAACCTACATGCAGACAGTACATTCATACACATAAAAAAATAAATAAAATAAAATAAAAATAAAAGTTTAACTGTCAATTTTTTTGGACAGCTACAATAATTTTTTTAACTTCCCAGACTGATATTATCTCTGGAAGTTCAATTAGATGTTTTACATTTTCTTTAGGGCACAGGTAACCTATAATAGTTTTATACTTTATAACCTCAGTCCAAGTTTATATTGTCACACACACATATCTACACACAAAAAAAACCCACATACAGACACCCACAAACACACATACACATATGCTTATAACTGAAAATAGTTGTGTCGAAACACAGTACTCTCTTCTGCTCTACATATTAAGCTCCTATATTTTCTATATCCTTTTTTAAAACTGTTGATTCCAATCCAATAAATGGATTTTTTACCTGAAATTTGAAAAGCATTATCATAGAGGATAGAGTATATATACTCAGAACTACCTCAGTGTTTAAAAAAGCATGAGATTCCAGGCATGGTGGGACACACCTTTAATCCCAGCATTCAGGAGGCAGAGGCAGGCTGATCTCTGTGAGTTCAAGACCAGCCTGGTCTACATAGCAAGCTCCAGCCAGCTGGGACTAAAGGGAGACCCTGTCTCAAAAAGACCCCCCCAAAAAAAGCATGAGGTATATAAAACCAGATCAATCTTATATAATGTGTATCTTGAACCCTCTCCTGTTTTATTCATTCTCTTGCATCATAGCTAGAAACAGTGCCATTTGTCACTCAGGATAAATGTTAGATGGCTGTAGTTCATTGTTTCCTTACACAAAGGTGGTCAGGTGGGTTTTCTGCATTCGAAGGTAGTTAAGAATGACCTCACTATTTAGTAATAACTATTTAAATAGGAGGAAACCTGCCATATCTCTGTCTCTCGGTTAAAGACTCCCTATAACAAAGCCCTAAAAGCACACCACTGAATTCTCCTCCAGTCCAGTCCTGTGAGGATCCAGTTTATGTGAATTCTTTGCTAGTGAAAACAGGGTTCTTTACAGGATCTCACGGGGAGTGGGTACCAATGACACTGTCCCATCTTTTTTACAAGATACACGGAAACATTAAGAAGTAGTGGCACACGCCTTTAATCCCAGCACTTGGGAGGCAGAAGCAGGTGGATCTTTGTAAGTTCAAGGCCAGCCTGGTCGACAGAGTGAGTTCCAGGCCAGCTGGGGCTACAGGGAGACCTTGTCTCAAAAAACAAAAGAGTGCGGAATACTCTTGCAGAGAACCTGAGTTCTGTTCCTATCACCCACATGATGGCTAACAACTGTCTATAACTCCAGTTCCAGGGGGACTGGTGCACTCCTCTGGTCTCTACAGGCACTAGGTTTGAACATAGTGCACACAGATAGATGCAAGCAAACATTCACACATATAAAATAAAATATCACTTTTTCAAAAATTAAAGTACCAAAATAAAATCTGAACATGCAGACTCGAGCTAGCATCCTGTCTCCAGTTTTAACGAGTTTCTAATTCTGCAGTGAGACTGCTGTGGGTTGTCCTTGGTTGCAAACGAAATGTCAATATACTTCCAATTTCAGTCCCTATTTATAAAAAGCCTTATCCATTTTCTTTCCATCTTCTAGATGGAACATGTTCATGGAACATGCCCTCAGGCTTGCATAGCAAGCACTTCCTGATTGAGCCATGAGCTGCTAAGATTGGACAAACTATTTTCTGTTTCCCATCTTATTCATAAAACAGGGCAAATAAGCCTAACTTGCCAATTCCCTAGTTATTGTGACTATTAAATGAATTAATACAAATAAAAAAGATTTATAAAGCATACTAAATGACCACCTTCATTTTTATTTTTTATTTTTTTGGAGACAGGGTCTCCCTATAGCACCAGCTGGCCTGGAACTCACTCTGTAGACCAGGCTGGCCTGAACTCACAGAGGTCCACCTGCCTCTGCCTCCTGAGTGCTGGGATTAAAGGTGTATGCCACCATACCCGGCTTAGAGATGATTCTTAGCCACCATGTGGGTGCTGGGAATTGAACCCCAGTCCTCTGCTAGAACAGTAGGAGCTCTTAACCACTGAGCCATCTCTCTAGCCCCGACCACCTTAATCTTAAGTAACCACCTAGTCACACCACATCAGAGATAATTTGTTGTTTTAAATTCCAATAAGGGATTTTCCATTTGTCTTGGGGTCACAGAGAGTAGAAAATACTCAATTTGGAATAAGTGGTTAATGTTCAGTCGTAAGGAAATTTCTGGAAGCAGCTCTGTCAAAATACACATATATTACTGGGTTTAACTCAATCATAAGACAGTGGGACCAGTGTAGTGTCTAAATCCCAGCACTTGGGAAGCTGAGGCAGGAGGATGGTAAGTTAGAGGCAGCTACCAAGAGATCCTGTCTCAAAAAACAAATACCACACAGTTTATTAGTGTTAGCGGCATTCTCATTGTTCAGCAATGGAGCTCCAAAATTACTTCAGTTTGCAAAACTGAGACTCTATACCTATTATACAGCTTCTCTTTACCTATCTCCTATGCTGTAGGGACTCACCATTACCTGTTTCTATGCACTTGATTACTTTAGATCCCTAATACAAGTAAAATCTGGAGGTATTTGTCTTTTTAAACTAGCTTGTTCCATTTAACATAGATGCTTCAAGTACCATATGTCAGTGTTTCCCTTTTGAAGGCTGAATAATATTCCATTATATGGATGTACCATGTTATGCTTACCCATTCATCCCACAATGGACTCTTGGGTTGCTTCCACCTCTGGGCTCCTGTGGATAATGTTACCATGCATGCAGGTGTACAACCTTCTCAAGGCCCTGCTTTCAGCTCTTTCAACTATATTCCAGATAGGGTAGCTGAATCATATACACAAAATTATTCTTTCCAGGGTGCCCCAGTACAGGGCCTTGTTTTATTATCCCACCAGCAGAGGTGTCCCTGAGGACCTTAGGATTTCCTGTAGATTCCCAGCCTACCCTGGGGCTGGTGTGAGGATCAGTGTCTGGGATGCAGTCTCCGGACAGATCTGCCCCTCCTTCCCAGGAGAGTTACAAGACAAAACCAGGTAAACTCCTTTCCTTTCCCCAGCCGCTCAGGAGGCCGGACCAGCACTGACAAAGAGGCTGAGGGTGCCCCGCAGGTAGAGGCGGGCAAGCGGCTGGAGGAGCTGCGCAGGCGCCGCGGGGAGACCGAGAGTGAAGAGTTTGAAAAACTCAAACAAAAGCAGCAGGAAGCAGCCTTGGAGCTGGAAGAGCTGAAGAAAAAGAGGGAAGAGCGAAGGAAGGTACTGGAGGAAGAGGAGCAGAGGAGGAAGCAGGAAGAGGCGGAGCGCAAAGCCAGAGAGGAGGTAAGACCTGCTTGGCCCAGCAGGGGGACGCTTGGGTGCTCCCAAGCCCCGGTACATGGCCCTGGGACCCAGTGCCCAAAGAGGAACTGTCCCCCAAAGTCCACACTGCGGCTCTTCTGAGAGTGGACACTTAGACATGTACTGTATCAGTCAATAGAGTGCTTGCCTCGCATGCACAAATCCCAAACAGCACATATACTTGTGTAATCCTATCACTCCGGAGGTAGGTAGAGGATCAGAAGTTTAGTCATCACAAGTTTAGCTAGGGAGTAATAGGCTTATCTAGGATACAAGAGACCCTGTCTCAGTGTCACTTTTCTCCTTTTACCTTTATGTAAGTTCTGAGGCTTGAACTCAGATCTCCAGGCTTTCACAGCAAACATCTTTACCTGCTAAGCCATCTTGCCGGCCCTAATTTTTTTTAAGCAGATTAGAATATAGAGGGGCTGGGATGGTATCTGCTTTGTTCCCTGCAGTATACCAGGACCCAGCACAGGGCCTGACGTCATTATGAGAAGATGCATTTGTTCCATCCTTAACACAGAACTAAAAACAACAGATCAAGGGGAACTTTGGCTCAGTGTATGAAAAAAATGCTAAACCAGTTATAACTTATATTGCAATGGTTTACAAACTGCATTCTTTCCTTTCATCTTGGGGTACATTCTCAGTTTATGGACAAAGAAACCAGGAATCAAAAAGCTGGAGTGACTTGTTTGATGTTTGATGTATAAGTGTTAGGACCCTGCTTTTCCAACTCCTGAACCTAGAACTTTTGAGACGGCAATGGCCCATCCCTGAAAAATCTGTAAAGAGATTTCCAGTGATTGTCTGACATGGCTGTTATACACAGTTTCCCTAAACTGTGTGAAAACTTCAGATAAAGTATTCTAATGTCTCTTCCAACTCCAGGTTTTGATGAGTTCCTGACTTTTGGCTGGACTGTAACTACGATGGAAGAAGTTTATTTTATTTTATTTTTTGTCTTTTTGAGATAGGGTCTCCCTGCAGCACCAGCTGGCCTGGAACTCACTATGTAGACCAGGCTGACCTTGAACTCACAGTGCTCTGCCTGCCTCTGCCTCCCAAGTGCTGGGATTAAAGGTGTGCACCACCATGCCCGGTGGAAGGAGTTTAGAATCAGATAGACCTGGACTTTGTACTGACTCTGCCGCTTACAAGCTGGGACCTTGAGGAACAACTAGGCTACTCTGTCTTATTCTCCTTGTCTGTGAAACAGTGTCTACTGATGACTAAGCAGATTCTTGTACTCCCAGTGGTTGGCACGCCACAGGAGTTATCATTATACTGCATACTTAGAAGGGAGGGTACCAGAGCAGTAGAGCTGGACTGCGGTCTTTGGGCTCATCCTTCTACCAGGCATAGAGTCCTTCTGCAGCATCCTCTGGCACATAGACACCCATCTCTGCTTCAGAACAACCAATGATAATAATAGGGGTATTTTTGGCTTTATGTGTGTGTGTGTGTGTGTGTGTGTGTGTATACGCATGTTCATGAATGTATGGGTGCACGTGTGTGCGTTCACATGCATGTGGAGGCCAGAGGTCAACCTCGGGTATTGCTCCTCAGGCACCATTTACCTTGTTTTTGGAGACAGGGGCTCTCACTGACCTACAGCTGAGTCGGCCAAGCTGCCTGGCCAGTGAGCCCCAAGGATCTATCTGTTTATCCTTCCTGCTGCTGTGATTACAAATGGGTGCTACCACATCTGGCTGTTTTATGTGTGTCTTAGGGGTTGAACTCGGTCCTTGTCTTACAGAGCAAGCACTTGGTGTGCTGAGATATTTTCCCAATTCTGTTTCATTTTTCTTCTTTCTTTCTTTTCTTGAGGCAGGACCTCCTGGAGCTCAGACTGACCTTGAGTTTGCTATGTGGCTGAGGATGGCCTTGAACTCCTGATCCTCTTTCTTCTATTTTGCAAGTGCTGGGATTACAGCCATGCAGTATCATACCTCGCCTATCTCACAGTTTGAAAACTCAAAGACAATGCATCAATCTCTCAGAAAAACCACTCTTAATGATAGACAACTTGATCGGAACTCTGAGCCTTGGCTTGAGAGAAAATGGAACATTCTAAGCTAGGAATGAACACACAGAAGGGCTAGTGAGACCCATTACAAGTATCTGTGATTTCCCCACTGAGGCAGATAATCAGCATCAGTTCAGCATCACACCACATAAAATAATGTCCTCAACTGAGTCACGGAAAACCATAATATCATCTCATGTAATCATATCATTACATGAGTATGATAACTTGGTGTCATGGGTCTTTAAATATATTTTATTTTAATGAATTTTTGTGTATTTCATATAGAGCATCTCAGTTTTAATCCCCTTTATACTCCCTTCCCCACTGGAACCCTTCCATAAGCCTCCCCCCGCCACACACACACTGGAATTCATACACTCTGTCATTTGTGCCAAGGCCCATTGTGTAATGTTAGGCTCCCAAGTTAGGGTTTTGCAGTACAGGTTCATCCACTGAGGTCTAGTCAACCCATCTAGAGTCCCTTGCTTTAAGAAGATCAGCTCTTCCTCACCCAGCAGTAATGAACACCAATAATAGTTCTTCTGCTAACGTGAGACCTGCCGCTCATTTCCGCAGTTCAGTGGTGGGTTTGCTTAAGTTTGCATGGGTCTTGTGCATGTAGGATCATGTGAACATGCACCTCTGTCCTGGCTCTTACAATCTTTCCACCTCCTCTCCCACAGTGGTCCTTTCTGAGGACCCGCACTCTGCAGACTCGTGCTCTCCACGCTTTGGCCATCTGTGCCCTTCTGTGTTCCTGGCCCCCTGTTGCATAAGGGAACCTCATTAGTGAGAGTTGAGAGATTCATTAGTGTCCTCTTTGACCCTTGTTCTATGTTGCATGAGCCTTAGCTATAGAGGCTGCATTGTAGATGTGCCACTTGGGTCATGCTTTGACCATCTGTGCCCTTCTGTGTTCCTGGCCCCCTGTTGCATAAGGGAACCTCATTAGTGAGAGTTGAGAGATTCATTAGTGTCCTCTTTGACCCTTGTTCTATGTTGCATGAGCCTTAGCTATAGAGGCTGCATTGTAGATGTGCCACTTGTTGGGCAATTCACAGACAATGTCTGTGTGACCACTTGTGATGGTCTGTAATAGTCTCTGGTGCAAAAGAAGCTACTTTGATGAGTGGTAACTGGGATACTTAACTGCAAATATAAGGATATATATTTTGTACTTTTATTTATTATCTTTATTTTATGTGTATGAGTATATTGCCTGTATGTGTAAGTGTACCCATGTCCTGCAATGCTCATGAAGGTCAGAAAAGGCCATCAGATTCCCCAGAACTGGAGTTATGGATGATTGTTAGCCACAATGTGGGTGTCAGGTCCTCTGCAAGAGCAGCCAGTGCTCTTAACTACTGAGCCATCTCTCTAGCATGGATTTATGTCACTTTTTTGCACAAGGGAGTCCATCTTCACAATTCTTCCAGGAAGAAACTAGAAGGAACATTTGTGTTCTTTGTACATATACAGAAGTGGAAGGCCAATGTTGTGTTATTGTCAGAGGATACTCAAGGTGATACATTGCCACTAGGGGAGCCAGACAGGCCAAGCTGAACAGAACTCTAAGCATTTTAAATTCAGTTGGTCCTCATGAAATCAGGTGAGTGCTCTGATAATCTCTATTTCCTAAATGAAGAAACTGAGGCAGATTGCTGACGAGGCCAAGAGGTCACACTGATGGAAAGTGGCCTTTCCAGAATGCAGACCCACACAGCTGGATTCCAGTGCTCTTCTTCTAAGGATGGGGCAAGTCTGTTGCCCCCAAACACACTCTTTCTCTCATAGCACCTGACACAGATTGTGATGAGCTTGGTGTGTCTTCTTTCTGTCTCAGGAAGAGAAGAGGAGACTAAAGGAAGAGATTGAAAGGCGAAGGGCAGAAGCTGCTGAGAAACGGCAGAAGATACCAGAAGATGGCGTGTCAGATGACAAGAAACCATTCAAGTGTTTCACCCCTAAAGGGTCATCTCTCAAGGTATATGTGTCCAGAAATCCTTATACTACTTCTCATAATATGGTAGAAACCCAATTTGAGCCCCTTTGTTAATGATTATTCAAGGACTTCTTTTATTTAACTGTTTGCTGGCCTTCTGCTCAGGTACTATAAAAAAATACCTAAGACTGGTTAATTAAATAAAATTTTATTGCTCACAATTATGCTTCATTGGAGCAACTAAGAATTGAAACATGTAAAGTTCACAAAATGGGCAAATATAATGGTCTAACCTGGCTTTTCGTGTTAGTTTTGTGACTATTAAAAGCAGAAAACTGGAAATAGGCCAAGTTCAAATGGCAAAGCTATGACCACGGTTGATGAGCTGTGACCTGGATAAGGTCCTTTCAGGAGAGTTGGGCCTTAGTATTTCTGTCCTAGATAAGAACTCCTAATTTTTATTATAGATATTCTGCCCAGAGAGAAGAGAAGGAAGAGAAAAAGCTGAAGTGAGAGAGACAGTGGTGTTTTGAGATGTAGAAGACTCAAGAAAGTGCCAACTATAATTTATAATACTCACTTATTGCCAAGGGTGCCTTTTGCCATGATGCTCAGCATTTAGTCGAATGCCTAGTGCAGTGCCTAATATGCTGAAGGTGTTTGACAAATATTTACATATGAGTACATGAAAGAGTAAATGAATCTTCTGAGAACTTTATCCTCCTTATCCTGACCTTCTCCTTACTTTCCATCAACCTAACCAGGTACCAACCACCAATAATTGCCAAAACCGGTGTTGAATCACACCCAGACTGCAATGGCTACGTGAAAGTAGCCAAAAGTCACTTCCATTTTATAGTTAGTGCCTGTTTCATATGAAAGTTAGAATGCTTGTGTGAGTGTGTGTGTGTGTGTGTGTGTGTGTGTGTGTAGACAGGTATTATTCCTCAAAAGCCATCCAACTTTTTTTTGGAGTCAGGGTCTCTTATTGTGCTGGAACTCTCTAAGCAGGAGGCTGCCTGTCTCTGACGCCCCAGAGCTGGGCTTGCCCATGCAAACCACCACATGTGGCTCTTTACATGAGTTCTGGGGATCAGACTGAGTTCTGTATGTTTGCAAGGCAAGCGCTTTCCCAATGGAGCCATCTCACCAGCCTCTTGAATTGTTTTCTGAAATAATTTCATCTAGTTTGTATGATGGTCTAGACATCAGTCAGTCTAACACTTCTAAACGAAGTACCATTGTGCACCATGTAATGACAGTCTGGGTAAGGACAGACTATGTATACAATACTGGTCCACAGTGAGACCATTAAGTGTCTTGGGTTTTGTAAGTAAGATCCATGCTGTTCACACAATGAAATCACCCAATGACAGTGCATTTCACAGAATGTATCCTTGTTACTAGGAAATATAGGACTTATTTGTTCTTAAACCCTCATCTTAGAGTCTGCTTTGGGAAAAAAATCCAAACTAAGCCAGAGTTTGAATTTCTTATTTAGTATCTGATATTTATAACATGCCTAATATATGCTGTAAACCTTATGTATACTGTGGGAAAGAGAAATGAAAAATTAAGGTTGTTCCTCCACAATATGGCTATAACTGACTGCCTCACAAAAACTCCAAGAATCACAAAGGTAACCACATAAAACTCAAGAACCCCAAGCCCAGCAAAATGAATAGAAGAAGCCTGGAGTAACCCAGCTCTGTTTGTAAACACTGAACTTTGAATTTCATATGATTATTTTATGTCATGAAATAGCATTCTTTTTATTTCTTTTTTAACCACTTAATAATGTAAAAAAGTGCCTAGACTTTGGTGTAGTAGTACACATTTTAATCCCAGCCCTTGGGAGGCTGAATCAAGAGGATCACTAGTTCACTGTCAACTTGGACTACTTAGCGAGTTCCAAGCTAATCCAAGCTAGAGAGCAGAAAACTTGTCTCAGAAAAAAAAAAGTGAAAATTGTTTTTCTTTGGTTAGTTTGAGGGCTGCACAGCAAACAGTCTGGTCCAGGGCTTGCAGAGCACTGCTGTAGAAGAAAGAGCCGAAAGGGAAGGGGAAAGAAGCAAACCTTTCCCTGAGCTCGGGTTATCTGCGCAGCCCCAGAGCTCAGCCTGTTCCCAATCCTGCTCTTTTGTTCCTGGCTCAACAACAATCACAGAAAACTATGTTCTCTCTTCTTCCTTAAAATCCAACTTGAGCCTTCCTTGAAGAGTCCTGGTAGCAAGAGAGCAGGAGTCAACAAGACGTCCAGATTCCGTCTACTCTGATTCCAGGAGACGCTGGGGTCTTCCCCATTCTCCTCTTTAACCATCTCCTTTCTACCAACTCTCTCAGCTTCCTCATTTCTCTGACTGACATCCTTCATATTCTCTTTGTCTAGCCTTCTAGGAAGTGCTCTTCTCCCTTCCTTCTTGTGGAGAATCACATGTAAGCAGTCAAAGTCAGAATATACAAAGAACCAAGAAGTTTTTCATTTAATAGTAGAGATGGGCAATCAGGAGCACACTGTCACTTGCCTCAATGGTTATGTTCCTTAAAGAACTTGCTTTGGCTGGCTTTTCATTTTATCATCTTTTTGTGTATGTGTGCATTCCCAGCATGTACTCATGTCGTGCAGTGCCTGCAGAGATCAGAAGAGGGTGTTGGATCCCTTGGAACTGGACTTATGGATGGTTGTTAGGTGCTATGAGGGTGCTGGGAATCGAACCCAGGTCCTCTGCAAGAGCATCCAGTGCTCTTAATCAGTAAGCCATCTGTCCAGCCCTTGTTTTTGTTTTATTTTTTAACTCAGCTCATTCTATAATTGAATTTTGATAACCACTGATGCTGGAGCCTGTGGCTTTATTATGAAGTCTGTAACATACAGTCGGTATTATATCATGCTGAGGGGAAAGGAAGAATTTGATGACCTTAAAATATTATCAAATAGTATATTTTGTTAGTTCCTTATAATTTCCACTGTGTGAGAAACACCAAACCAGAATTCTCATTGTTAAATCATGTTAATCGTGATTTTCTTACATATACATGTAAAGAATGAATTTTAAATTTTAAGGTCTTAATGTTGAATTTATTGATGAGGAAACAGAACATTAAATACCCAAATTATTACCTAAAACTAATAGAGCTTTTTCCTGAGTTTTACCAGGACAACAACTTTACCCTCTGGTGATGGAAAGCATCACCTCCTTCCTTAAACTCCTTAAAGTTTACTAATGGAGTATTTTGTATATAAATTTTCCACAAACCGACTAGTTAGAGCGGCTACGTTAAGGCATGTTCCCACAAGAGTGCATCAGTAAATGAGACTGAGTCCTGACAGAATGCTAGAATGAAGGCAAGCCTGACCATTCTAGGCACAAAGAGAGGAGCAAAAATGTGATGGGCTCTATGGCTTGAGTAGGTGACGGGCAGGTGAGGCGGAGCCAGGCTGGGAAGACGCTGGCGCTGCCTGCCACAGACAAGTCTCGCCCTGCTCTGTGCTGAGCTCGTCTTCCCACCACCTCCATGCCCAAAATCACTGTAAGATGTTGGGTTTGTCAACCGTCCTTTCCCCTCTGGCTCACACATCCATTCATCAAACCACATACGAAACTGTAAACTACAGAACTCAGCTCCAATATCAAAACTTGTGAAAAGCTCCTCCCACTGCTACCTTCTTGTCTTGCAAACATGGCATCCTGTTCTTACATTTAATATGATGCCTGAATGTGTTCTCCTAATCTACTAAAGGTGTATTCTCCTTAAAAGAGCCTTTGCCTCTTAGTCTGCCAAGGCACACGCTGGCTAAATGTTTCCACATCCCACCCGATCCAGGAATCTATCACATGACCGAGACCTATCCTAGCGGATAAGGTTAAACAGCTCCTTATCTCCGTCAATTTAGATAAACATAACAAATTGTTGCAGACCAAGTAGTTATTTGCCAGGAATAGTGACACATGCCTGTCATCCCAGCACTTAGGAGGCTGAAGCAAGAGGGTCAGGATTTCAAGGACAGCCTACAGTACGCAGTGAGATGTTGTCTCAAAAATTCCAAGGTTGGGGCTGGAGAGATGGCCTAGCGGTTAAGAGCGCCGACCGCTCTTACAGAGGACCTGGGTTCGATCCCCAGCACCCACATGGAGGCCGAGAACTGAAACCCCAATTCCAGGAGAACTCCAGTTCCAGGGGAATCCGACACCCTCTTCTGACCTCCGCAGCATTGCACGACACGGGTGCACAAACCTGCATGCAGACAGTAGTATATTCATACACATAAAGAAATTTAAAACAAAAACTCCAAGGTCAAAAAAAAAAAAAAACAGGTAAACATTTGTTTTTCAGTTTGGGAGACTGATCAACAGCATTCCAGCATTGCTGAGTTCTAGTGAATGCTCTCTTCTTCCTCTGCAGATGGCATGTTCTTGCTGTCTTCACACTATCAGAGAATAGAGAGAGGAGGCAAGTCCTCTTGTCTCTTCTTATTAAGGCATTAATGCCATTCATGAGGCCTTTCCCCTCCTGACCTAATACTTTCAAAGACCCCCTATCCATAAGCCATCACATTGAGATTTTAACATATAACATTTAACATAATAATTAACTTGCCATTTCTCTATATTACTTAAGGGTCATTTTATTGGATGGTTTTCAATTTGCTTCCAAAATTGAATCAGTCTCTTCTCTCCTTTTTTCTCTTTCTGTCTGTCTCCATTCTTTATCCTCTGCTGGTCCAACTCTTACCTTCCCAATTGCAATACCAAATATGTTATTTATAATTATCCTCTCTGGCTGAGCTGCTGTGCGCAGTGGTATCCTTATATGTACTTTGGTGGTTTTATTTTCGAGATTCAGGAATGATAGTGGTATGGTTGAAGGACACTGTAATGAGCCACAGGTCACAGAGCAGGACAGAGGGAGAAACATGTGCTATTCTGGGTGTACCTTCTATTACTTCTGGAAAAGCATCTCAAAGGCACAGCTTTCTAGCCTGCATTCATTCTTTCCTCCTTCCAGAACATTCTCCATTTGGTCCTGTCTTGGTCTTTCCAAGTTAAGAACTTTGTACTTCAGGGATTTTTGCATGTGCTGTTGTCTCTGCATATTCACGAGATTCTTTTCTTTTTCAATTCCTAGATAGAAGAGCGAGCAGAATTTCTGAATAAGTCTGTGCAGAAAAGGTAAATATGGTTGATTGTTCAGTTGAGACTAATCGGCTGTTGTCTACATGGAGAGAGTCTTCTGTCTCATACTGTTATGTCTGTGCTTATTCAGCAGTGGCATCAAATCAACTCATCAAGCAGCAGTAGTCTCCAAGATTGACAGCCGACTCGAGCAGTACACCAGTGCGATTGAGGTGAGCACTGTGCTCTGACAGACAGTCCTGTAAAACAGAATTGGGCTGTGGTTATATGTAAGATCATAGAAACACTTAAAGTGGTGAGCAAGTCTGGTATTATCCTAGTAATATCAGAATATGCATATTGATACCCATAACTATGGACTAGTTATGGAGAAGGACAGTAGTAAAGATGGATTAGAGAAGGCTTTTTTTTTTTGTCTTTTTGAGGCAGGGTCTCCCTTTAGTCCTAGCTGGCCTGGAGCTCGCTCTGTAGACCAGGCTGGCTTTGAACTCACAGAGATCCGCCTGCCTCTGCCTCCCCAGTGCTGGGATTAAAGGCATGCACCCACCACCATGCCCAGCTTTAGAGAAGACTTTTAAGTAGGTTATTGTTTGTTGCTTTTAGTCTGAATTTTCTTTGAAGGAAGCGTTGTTTTAGTGAATAGATTTGTTGGTGTGTGTTATAGTTATTCACAGGTATATTTTTAGTTTTGTTTATTAAACCTCCTATTACCTAATAAAAATAGTAGCTTAAAGCAATATCAAGATGAGTGCCAACTTGAGTTTAATCACCATCCATTACCAAGTTGGTTACTTTCTATTTGAAGGACCATAGCTTTATGCTTCTGTCCACATTTTTCCTTCCTCTCTTCCTTTCTATTATATTATTTTTTCTAAATAAATAAATGAATGAATGAACAAATAAGTAAATAAATAATCAATCTAGGTGGGTGTGGTGGCATATGCCTTTATTCCCAGCGGTCTAGAGGTAGAGGCAAACAGATCCCTGGGAGTTCAACAGTAGCCTGGTCTACATAGCGAGTTCCAGGGCTGCACAGTGAGACCTTGTATAAAACAGAAAAGAAAAAAAGAAAAGAAAAGAGAAGCCAGGCATGGTGGTAACATTTGTAATTGCAGCATGAATCCCTGTGAGTGCACCAGCAGCCTGGTCTACCTACCAAGTTCCAGGCCAGCCAGGGCTGCTTAGTGAGACCTTGTCTTAAACAGAAAAGAAAAGCTAGGCATGATGGCAGTGCTTGTAATTGCAGCATGAAAGAGGAAGAGACAGTGGGTCCCTGGGGCTCGCCAGCCAGGCAGCCTAGCTGAACTGGTGAGCTTCAGGCCAGTGAAGAGTCTGCCTCAGAAAACAAGGTAGATGGCTTCTAAGGACTGGAACAATGCCCAAAATTGACTTCCAGTCTCATGCACACCTGCACACTGACATGTACCCATACAAATGTGCACCTACATGTATACACATTCACATATGAAAGAGGATAGGGGGAGCCTATCTGCTGAAGAAATGGAGTCATAGTTCATTTCTGGACGCTCCTCTGATCTGGCTAGTATGGTTTATTCTGAGGGCTGTGTGTCAGCAGAATGAAGCCATCAATAGAAATTGTGAATTGCTTTCAATGAAGATGCTTGCTTGCACCATGAAATTTTTAGATGATCATGTTGAATAAGCCCAGCTCACTATAATGTTATGAGGACAAACTTCTCAATACCTTTGTACAACGTATTCACACATTTCAGGGAACAAAAGCTGCAAAACCTACCAAGCCTGCAGCCTCAGATCTTCCGGTTCCTGCTGAAGGCGTCCGCAACATCAAGAGCATGTGGGAGAAAGGGAATGTGTTCTCATCGCCCTCTGCGTCGGGAACACCAAACAAGGTGACCATGGGATTTGCATCTTTTAAGTTTCGATAAGTGAATCCCCCCATTTTGTTTTAAGAATGACCTTAGTTCATAATAAAGCCAATAAAGAAGGTACAATTTGTACTCTGCTTTTCAATGGACAAAAAAGCAAATTCAGAAAGAATATGTTCATGGGGGCATGCCTGTGCACTGAACTGTGGCCATGGATTCTAAATGAAGTACTTCAGGTTAATTGTCAAGTCTTGAAGTTTGGATGGGATAAAGGCCATACTGAGGAAAAACAGATTCTTTTGATGTCAGGCTTAAGGTTTATGCCTATATGTAATAGCACTTGAGCCAATCAGGAGTCTATAGAGGGACAGAACCAATATAGTAAATAAATATACATAATAAAAGGGAATTTGTCAGATTGACTTACATAGGGGCTGGGTAGTCTAACAATTGAGGGCTGCACTCTGGAGAGGCAGAGAATCCAGTAGCTGTTCACTGCACAAATCTGGATGCTTCAGCAGTCCTAACTGGGAGATGAAGGCCTAGAGGATTCCTGGAGAGGCTCTGAGGTTTAATTCATGTTGGAAGGCTAAAGAAACTGAGTTCTTCTGTTAGTGAAGGAAGGCTGGCTACTGAAACCATAGGTCAGATGCACTCACCAGCAAGAAGCAAAAGCAAGCAGGCAAAGCAGCATTGGTTTCTCCTCAGACTTCTTTCTAGCTGGCCACAGTCATCGGGTACTGCTGGAGCTAGGGGTGGCAGGGAGTGTCTTCTCCCTTTAATTAATGCTTTTAAGAACTACCTTCCAGTTCTAATCAAGAAAACAATCATGGTTAACCATTTAAACCCTTCATGAAACTTTGGAGTAACTATAAAGACTCCCTGGGTAAATTTACATTTTTTTAAATATTCTGTATGACTGATTTTTCATAGGAAACTGCTGGCCTGAAGGTGGGAGTTTCCAGCCGCATCAATGAATGGCTAACTAAAACACCAGATGGGAACAAGTCGCCTGCTCCCAAGCCTTCTGTACGTAGCATGGGGGCTTTTCTAAGTTGCTTTGATCTTATGGCTTCCAATAACAAAAGAAAATGAGCAATTGGTTTAGGTGCTTAGGAAAGACTGCTCGCTGGTAGCTCTATTGAATAACATATAGGTAGGTATGCAGATTGAGAACAGCCCAAGTAGCTGTGCAGAATTATCCAGAGAGTAAAAGGGGATCAGACCTCTCTGCCTGATTTAAAGGGGGACTTAGCCACAGTAGTGGGGCAGTTCAAAATCAGAACTTCTTCTGATCTGTTACTTCTATTTTCTTCTATAAATTATACATAGGAATTTAAAAATGAAATACCATATTACTTTGTCTCTACATCTCTATTACAATGCTCCTAAGCTTGTTCTCAAAAGAATGTGTATTTTGGCTGTTTTGAGCTCATATTTTCTAATTTTACCTAATTTCTACAATAAAAAAGTACCTCTTGGATAACTGTTGAAATAAATGCCATAATTCTTGTTATCAACACCTGCAAAAGGAAGCTATAAAAAAAGAAACTAGAAAAATTGGAGCCATGTCTTCCTCAGTAGAATTAGAAACTAGAAAAACTGGCTATGAATATTATTTTAGAAAACTGCATTTGTCTTATTTATTTAAGTGTAAGCTTCTTATTATGGAAATAGACTTTTAACTCTTTCATTTATATATATATATATGTATATATATATATATATATATATTTGCCTTGCACTTGTTATTCAATAAAGAAGCCATATTAAGCTCACCACTCAGATGTCTCTACTAAGTTGGCTTTGTAGCTGTATTCGTATGCAAGGCAATAGAGAATAAACTACCATAACCCAGCATTCTACAAGAAAAAATCACCCCAGATCCCAGGTTTCTGCCCTGTTAAGCAACATCAGAACTTAATTGCTTCTATTAGCTCCACATACAGTCTTCAAAGTCACTAAATCTTAGTACTCTTCAATTTAAAAAAGGATGGATGTGTTTGTATTGTCTTCTTCGGTATAATGCCTTGAATTTTGAATTAATATTCAACCCCAGAGTCTTTGTATAAGGCTTTGCAAGATGTATAAACCAGCGTCAACCCAATTTGCAATTGGAAGGTCTTTACACATTGAAAGAAACATCTTTTCCCACCCCTGGCAGATAGAGAAGAGGGAGTGGTCTCAAAGGAGGCAGAGGCTCCAAGAGTCCACACTCAGAGCATGTGCTTTTAGTGCCTAGTTTCTCCATGGGGGCATAAAAAGTAGAAATTATTTTCAAACAGAAATAATCATGCTCATTTCTGGGAATATTATAGTTCTGGACTAGTGATTATTAAATTTTTAAAGAATGAACCCCTTTGATAACCAAATAAAACTAATTCTTCCATGTAATGTGTAAGTTTCACATGAAGTTGGTAGACTCCCTGAGGGACTCTCAAGACAGGAAAGGGAAGGACACAAATGCTTCCTCCTTGAGTGTAACACATTGCTGGAGGAGAGGGTGATTCCTTGCCTCCTCCATCCCCAAGTCTCTAGCACTATGATCTGTAAACGTGATCATGAATGCGATCTGAGATTACTCCTTACTCAGCACTTGAACTGACAAGCTTACCCTCTTCTATTTGTCATCCTAACAGAAGGGGTTAAAGGATAAGATTAATTACCATAGATATAGCTGTATCAAGGTTCCCACACCGAAAATTAATAACATTTTCTTGGTTATTGATAGCCTCCTAAAAAATGACAGGACAAAAAAGTACTCCAGGGAACTTATAAAATCATTAGCTGCTGGGGCTGGAGAGATGGCCTAGCGGTTAAGAGTGCTGACTGCTCTTGCAGAGGACCCAGGTTCGATCCCCAGCACCCACATGGCAGCTGAGAACTGTCTGTAACTCCAGTTCCAAGGGAATCTGACGCCTTCTTCTGACCTCTGCAGCATTGCACGACACAGGTGCACAAACCTGCATGCAGACAGTATGCTCATACACACACAAAAATAAATAAAAATTTAAAAAATCATTAGCTGCTTTACTTCCTATTGAGTTATTTGCTAGACCTGTCCTAGAGACTATAGAAGATAGAGAAGAATGTGGCAGTTCATAAAGATTTTTTTTTACTCACCTTCCTCCCATTAGGTTTTGTGGACTAGTGTGGCCCCTTGAGTGAGGAGCAGATTGGAGGAAAGCAGTAGGAATTGATGTCATGAATACAATGCTTGTTTGATGATCCTTACTTTTAAGCTTGGAATAGACTCCTCTGGCAGTATTTCCCCCCACATTTTAGACCTAGTACTACTGTGAAAACTATAGCTAGCAGTGAGGCGGTCTCTTCGGAAGATAATGGGTTGGAGTAAAGCGAAACAGGATGATTCACCAACACTGTGGGGCCAGCACAATTGAGGTGGTGTTTCTGTGTGGAAAAGGCTGGAAGGATCCTACAATAGATGCATTAAGACTGTCAGGCAAAATAGCCAAGGAAGGAAGGTTACAAAGACAGGCCAGACAAGGGTCCCAGGTCTTATCCGTGAAGTCTCACACTTGGTAACCTGCAGCTAAGTTCTGATCCACACCATTGTGCTTTATTGTCCTTTTCCAAATTATAAATTATTTGAGATATGGAAGCATGCATTCTTAGATGCATGGATTCCATTTCTTTTTTTTTTTTTTTTTTCCACCAGCCTCTTTATGCACGGGAGCTTCCATCTCGGTCATTCATAGCAGACATCCAAGTTTGACCTCTGGGATTCTGGCAACTAAGCCTGAGCCCAGGATGTCAGAGCATTATCTGAAGACAGCAATTAGAACCCCAGTTGTACCTTCTGATTGTAACCAAGACACAAATTACTCTCAAGCCATTGCTCTGATTCTCACCATGGGTAGATGTGGGAGAAAGCTTAGGTTTGTTTTTGCAGATGTGCGGTGTGTAGCCATTAGGAAAAAGTTAGAAAGGTTACTTCAACAAAACAGTCCTTACCCATAGTGAAACCTCAAGAAGAAGAAAAGGAATAATTCATAAGAGGGGCATGTTGAGTTTACTGCAGTATTGTCTTCACAGAGGTTATGAATTATAAGTGATCAAATTGTCAATATGCACCTGAAAATTAGCATATTTAAAAATAAGCATTATCTACCCTGTGTGTCTTATGGGAACATGTAAGCTATTTACGAGTAGGTTTCCAGTATAACTTTGTAACTGGAGTTCAATTCTGAATGCTTTAGCTGGTTTGTCTATTCTTTGTATCTAAACTACATGTTATGTAGCAATTAAAAATTAATTTTTCTTTCTTTTTGTTTAAAAAAAAAGAATGATGTATTTCTCAGCTGGCTTTTCTTCACTCTTTGGTCTCTGGTTGCTTGGAAATCTGCCTTTCCTGCCTTCATTTCTCCCTCTTCTGGAGTGGGTCTTTCTCTAAAACATAGTCTGGTCAGGTAATTCCATTTATATTTCCCCCTTTGACTTAAAAAATACAAGCTTACAATGTGGATGTTAATATTTTCTTAAAAGTGTTTATTTGAGCCATGTGTGATGGCGCACGCCTTTAATCCTAGCACTTGGGAGGCAGAGGCAGGCGGATCTTTGTGAGTTCAAGGCCAGCCTGGTCTACAGAGTGAGTTCCAGGACAGCTGGAGCTACAGGGAGACCCTGTCTCTAAAAGACAAAAAAAATAAATAAATAAAATAAATAAATAAATAAATAAATAAAAGTGTTTATTTGAACTCTTTAAGTGATCTCAAAAGAGTCATTGTCACTATGTAAGGGAAATGCCATCTGTTTTCTTAGATAGAACATGCACATGAAAGAAAAATATTTGTCTCCTAACAATCAAATAAGTGATTATAGCAACTTTCCAGAGCTTCTATGAGCATGTTCTTTCTTATAGTTTCCAAAATTTTTAAAGTCTTCTAGACAATTTGGCAGCTTTTATCCACATTGGCAAATGTAGTACAATTCTTTTTTTTTTTTTTTTAATTCCAACGTGTTGCTTGATGTTTCCAAGTTAAATAGGTACAACTTTCTAATGGAATACCAGGAATTCATGACACAGGGGAAACCCAGAAACTCAATGAATAAGACAAATCTAAAAGTCTTCACATGGTATTCTTGACCAGTTCATTTTCAGTGCTGCGATATTGGTATTCTATGTTAGGAATATGTCCACCAAGACTAGTATCCATGGATAACTGCAGTCACTAGCCTTGCCTCCCTGATGAGGAAAAGCATTGCCAAAATTAGCAGTACTATTTCAGTAAAGCATATTCATTTTCTACAGACTACCTTTTGCCAAGTACTAGTATAAGCAAATGCGGAAAGAAAAGTAAATGGTAATGGAAATTTGGATCCTCCTCCAAATGAAATCAATTATGGGGTAGAAAACAAGAACTCAAGACTATGGAACTATAATAGATCACACTGTAGTGCTTTCTTCCCATGAGTCCCATATCTTACATACATCATCAACCATCCACCTCTCTATGGTTACCATTTGTGATAAATGTTTATTGGAGGAGAGGCTAGGTTCTGCTAGTCCACTTCTAAATTACCTACTTGGCCATCAGGAAACCCAAAATGATTTCGGTGTCTTCATTTGGGTTGCTAGACCCTAAGACAGCATGATCCCAGCACAATGGGGTTTGTTTGGGAAATTGAAGAAAACACTGTAACCAGTGGTCTGGGCAGAAGACAGACAACAAAGAATGTGTCACTAAGCAAATTGCCACAAGGGCTGCGAGTACTTAATACCACTGGGGAGCTTCCAGAGAACATATGACTCCAAGGGCCTTCCCAGCAGCATAGATGGGTCGGAAAAGCATTGTGGCAGCAATTATTAATCGTTCAGCAGTTGAGAAAGCTCCTGAGATGTGAATTCCAAACTTCCAGCCTGCTTCCAGGGTAGGCATTATGGGCATTTGTAACCAGAGAAAGGCCTCGAGCAAAGACATGCACCGTTGGCTGCTAGTGTGCACTTTAGTGAGGCCTGCTGGACATGAGAGCGTGGAAAGAAAGTTCAGTCTGCAAGGTGTGAAGCGCTTATTTAAATCCCAAATGAATTATTTTAATTACCCTCTGCTTGTTTCACTTCTAAGACTATAGAAAGCTAAAAATAAGCGATTTAACTATGTCTTTATTTCCAGTTTTACTGTTCTATAAACAATAAGTCTTTAATGAAGGACAAGGATTCATATCCTGCATGTGGTGCTAACCTATTGTCATGAGACAGACCAAGGTCTGTAGAAATCTATGTAGCAGCTAATAGTTCTTTCATTTCCATCCATCTCGGACCATTGGTACAAAGTGTACCAGGCTCCAAGTAGATTAAAGTTACAAACAATAGATGTGATGGCTGATGTACTTAGGCCTATCCAGAAATTAATGCTCATCTATATTTTATTTTCTGCTTTATTTTCATTAGGACTTGAGGCCAGGAGATGTGTCTGGCAAGAGGAACCTCTGGGAAAAGCAATCTGTGGATAAGGTCACTTCCCCCACTAAGGTAATGTAAAGGAGGAACTGTGCATCAGAGAGATTTCTTTTCCCTGGGGTCAAATGAGAAACATTACTGACCCACACATTTGTGTGTGGATGATCATCAGTTTCTAAAAGTCCTATGTATAGCCCAGTGAAAGGACAAGTTCACAGATCCATTGGCTCTGCAAGTTTGTCAGTTAAAACATAATCCTTCATAGTCGGGAAGGGTTCCCAGTAAGACATTCTAGATACACCAGAGGGGTGGGAAGGTTGGATGTATGGCATAGCTACTATGGTCTACATTCTTTGCAAAGTCCCGCCCTGACTCCACCATAATTTGGGGAAAACAACTCCCTTAAGATGAAATGTCTGTCCCTTTCAGTGGCTCCAAATCTGCTTTCTGGAACCATCTTAGGAGCCATTGCCCATGGCCTCAGACTTAAAATGGCTATAGCAAAAAAAATAAAAAATAAAAAATTTAAGCAATATCCAAAAATAAGGCAATATGCTATTGCATAAAATCTAATGGCCTGGTTGGCATAGGTATCTGGCCTTTCAGAAGGGGCAGTCCAAATGTTAAGACAGACTCCTTTCTGAGTAAAGAATGTGGACTGTCCAGAGCCCATCATCACAGGTATCACGGAGTCCCTGTTGTCACATTCTTCTTAGTCAGAGCTCTGGAAACTGGAGTAGAGACAACACATAAGACAACATAGATAGTACTCCTGCAACTGTGCAATATGGTGGTAGGAAATAAAGCAGTGCAGTTTTCACGCAGCATGTCCTCCTCCCAGAACTCCCTCCTACCCCAGGGAACTACAGTGATAATAGAATGTAACCACCAGAACTAGAGCTGAGTTAATGAGCCAGCAGAGTCAGGAATCTCTGCTGCAGTGTCTAACTCACTCATGTATTCATTCCTTTGAAATGAAAATACACAGAACATTGAAAATGTAATTTATGGGATCAGGGTACAGGGATGGGAAATAGAGATGGCTAGGCGAAAGTGGGGAAAAAGCAATAAGCATTTCCAAGCAACTCCTACGTCACCATTATGTGTTACTGTAGCTATCACTGAAGCTCTTTGGTCTGCTCATTTAAAGTCCTCTTCTATTAGCAGGTTTGAAATGATTCAAGAAAGAACCCAAGCTCAAGATGTCTTGCTGGGCCAGCTCAGATGTAGGGGGGGGGCTAATTGCTCTGTTTTATATTTATGTTGATTTACTAAATTGGGTTCATTTTCCTTTTTTTATTTTCCAATATCCCAGTAAACCCATGTGTATCCTCACTATATTTAATAATCACAACTAGAGATGTTCATGGTCAGAGTACTGCTTTTGCACAAGATCCTGTATCTAAAGAAACCCATGCTGTGAAATAGAGACTTTCTACTCTCATTGTCTGAACAGTGACACCAACCACATTGGAAGTCAACCAAAGGAGATTCAAGGTTGAGATTGCCTGAAGAATGTGTGCAGTATCTAGAGGGAAAAAAATGAATCATAGGTTTTGTTTTGCCTTGCTTCAATAAAAAAGTGATGTTTCTGCACTTTAGACTAAAGCATGGAAGAAATTATACAAGTAGGCAATTGTAACTATGTCTGAAAGTAACGCATTTCAGATTTGATACAGGGCAATAATGATTGTCTTTTTTTTTAAAAAAAGAGATGTACTGTTGAGATATTACCTTTCGTGTGCTGATTCATATCTAAATTGAATGATTATTTTAGCTGACAGTGGTACTGATTTTTTGTTAGGTTGGTTGCTTTGTGGATTTCTTTTGTAGTGATAGTCACCTAACCCACATTTAGATAACCCAACTATGTATGTAATGTGCATACATGTAGACAGACACACTAATGGTAGAATGCTTTTTCATGTGTTAGACTATTATATTTAGTACTATGTCCTTGTAACTAGCCAATATCACAGCTTTTTAAAGATTAAAAATCACATTATTATATTAATATTTCATATTTTCCAGTAGAAATATGGAGGTTAGGTTTAGATACATTTTCAATGTCCAATGACCTGTAAGAAAAAAGGTATTGAAAAAAAGAGAGAAGTGTCAAAATTTAGTTGAAATTTCTTATAAGACATAGTATTTAGTTTATAATTGAAGGCAATCTTGAAGTCCAGTGTGAATTTTATTAAGTCTGCTATCTGGATCAAACCCAAAGCCTACTTATCTCTAACAATGGAGTTCTCATCTCTAACAATGGAATTCCCAAAAAGTCGACCTACACACATCTAAGGTCTCTACTTTCTCTACAATTTAAAGTCAAGAATTTCAATGACAGTATTGCACAAACTAGAATTCCACATAGAAGCCTAAATGAAGACCAACTTTGGCTCATGTCAAGAAGCAGACAAGTGAGGAAAATATTACATTTGGGAGGCATGGAAATGTTTCTGTCTTTATGTACTCAGACTCTTTTAATTAAAATGTTCTGTCTTTATTAATCACTTGATACCATTATAAGTTGATAATATGCTGAAATTCAAAAATATATACAAATACTAGTTTTACTTTTTTCCCCAAGAGTCTTTGCTGACTCACCATTCAGGTATCAAATCCTATTTTAGCTTGTTAAGTTTTCATTCTTCCCAGTATATAATGAGAAAAAAAAAATACTCCAGTGTCTTTCCAAGATGTTCTTATACAGAATCTACATACAGTGTCATTATGTAATCATACCTCAGCTGACTTAACCAAAATTATCTTTGTCTCCATTTCTTTCATCCCAAAGAGCCTCCTTTATAAGTATTTCTAATTCACGTACTTCCTTGTAAGAGGGAGGGCTGGCTTAAAGGGTAACCACTACCTTGAAAAGTCTATTTCCTTCATGAATTAGTAAAAGTTAGTTGAATCCCCTACCTTTTAGCACATTTTGGCCAAAGGAAAGAAAGCCACTAAGACTATACAAGTCACCCACCCATGACAGAGTAGACATGAGTCTATGGTAAGATAAAATAGATTGCACATGGCACACCCATGGAAGTGACTTCCATCATTGGAGTGAAGTGGATCAAAGTTTGATTAGGCTGATGGTGAGGGTGCACTGCTTTTTTAATCATTTGAACAAGTACTTCACCTGATTGCTTTTGTATAGGTTTTGATTTTTTTTTTAGAAAGTTCAAACTTGAAAAGAGAATGTATTGATCTTGACTTTTATTCCAATATTTGGATGACATAAGTTTTAGGGTAGAATTGTGTTGTTTGGATTTCATCTTCGATAAAGCAAATTCCTTTGATTACAATTCTGTTATCTTTAAGAGATAAAACTGCAAGCTGACTAGCATGTTCTGTGAATCTGCCATTCTTAAAGATGTTATAGACACGATATTTTTCACTGATAATTGATCGCCGCAATAAAAATACATTGTGAAAATGCATCCACAATAAATGGAACTCTTCCAAAAGTCTCTGCCTCAAATTTTTATTAAATTGATTGTGAGAAGTGTGTGTCTTCTAATAAAGAGGATGGTGAGGCAAAATTCATATTTCATACTGAGTGTTGGTTTCACCCTATAAAGGAGAAACATGTTTTGAGACAAGGTTTCATGTACCCCAGGCTGGCCTGAAACTCACTAGCCAAGGATGACCTTGAACTCCTGATCTTCCTTCCTCCAACTTTCAAGATTTACAGTAAATGTTAACATGCCTCGAACATTTTCAGATGGGGGGAGGATCTTTTTGAGATAGGGTCTCACCTTAGTACCAGCTGGCCTGGAACTCACTATGTAGACCAGACTGGTCTCAATCTCATAGAGATCTGCCTGCCTCTGCCTCCAGAGGGCTGGGATTTAAGATGTGTGCCACCAAGCCCGGCTACATTTTCAGATTTTTCAATACTTATTACTGGGAATTTTCTGACCAAATGTTCTTACTCACTGAGTTGGACAACTGACAGAACATTAAAAAAATTCTTCTTCAAAATAAAACTAAAGGCCAGGTGCAATGGCATGTACTTGTAATCTAGGCTACAATATTCTTTTCTTACAATAAACCTCATCTTTTGCATGTTGTACAGCCTGCCGACTTTAGTAACAAGGGAGTTCAGGTTTGGTTTGGTTTTCACAGAATGGAAATTAGCTATCCTGAGTTCAGTAAATTTTCTCAATCCTTTGAGTATCAAGAAAAAACAAAAAACAAAACAACAACAACAAAAAAACGGAACCTTAAACTGCACAAGCTTGAAGTTCCCACTCCGAGAGATTCTTATTCAGTAAGTTTGAAGTTGAGTTATGTATTATCCTTTATAACATCCAAGGGACATGTATTATTTAATGCATATTGTCATACAGTCAATCTGGACAGGACCTGAGGATTTGCATTTCTGATAATTCTGCTGCTTTGCAGACCTTGGCTTTGAGAAGCAGGCTCGAGGTCTTCCTCCTCCCTTTCCTCCTCCTCTTCCTCCTCTCTTCCACACACACTTTGATGTAACTGAGAATGTGTGCTTCAAACATTCTCATAAAAAAAGAGAATGAGAATACATTCAGTAAGTGGCATTATATTCCTATTTACCAAAAATGGCTTCGCAGAGGGGCTAAATGGCTTGCTCAAGGTCATCCAACTAGGTAGTCTAACTTTACCTGCTGTGCCCATGGTTCTCATAATGTACACTGCACCAGGTTCACCTGCTGGGCCGATTGAAGCATAGACTACTCTACCAATTTCTGATTCCAGAGTCTGAGATTCTGCATTCTAAAAACTTCTCACATAACATTAATGCTCCTGATCCCACGGAATACTCTGAAAGCTACTCACTTATGCCACATGAGTGTGATGGCTGGATCCTGCCCCTCTTGCATTACATGAGTGAATAATGGAGTGATTGTTCAGAACTGCGTGCTCTTCACTCCTACCATTCTTGTTGATCTAATAACCCTCCAAGATACGTACTACTCTATTATCTCCACTTTGCAGATAAATTGAAGCATAAAAAAAATCTTTTAAAACTTGCCAACAGTCATTCAGGTATTAAGTCACAAAATATTTGATTGCCAGAAAAAGGTTCCTGAGCTTAACCAGTATTCCCCTCAGTCTGTCACAAGAGATTATTGCCTAAGAGAGTGCCTTGAAGAGAGCCCATTATGTGATACTGATGGGGGTGAGGGGCTCAGCCACTGCTCTGCTCATGAAGTCCACAGAGGAAGGTGTGAGACCAGCCACATAGACAGAAGGTAACCTGGCCAGGTAAGGAGATGTTTATTCTGTTGGCCCCAGGATACCTTAATCCCAACACTGCAAGAGGCAAGAATCCTGAAGAGGAGAAGAATGTAAATAGCAAAACACTGCCTCCGATTTTCCCCAGCCACCAGCATGCATGGCAGATCTAGGCTGCTCCAAGATGTGGGAAGAAGGACTTTGAATCGTTCAAAATGAATTAACTTTTTATCACTAAATATCAAATACCACAATGAAATCTTAAATGCCAAAATTAAGCTAAAGTAGCTGAAACATCATGGAATCTGACCAACATGTCCCCTGTATGGCTTTCCCAATTCAGGGACCATTTACTGAAGAGGGTGACCTTGCTATCTTAGACTTCACATCACTTCTCACCTGAGGCAACTTATCCTGTTATTTATTGAGCAGACAGAGGACATCAGTACTATAGCACCTCATTTCCAAACACTAAGGAAAATGACTTTCAGTGTAGACACCACAGTTACTGATGATGACAGAAGGGTCAACAAGGCATCTTTATGGGAATGACCCTTGAGCTCCACAGCTCAACAGATGGATCTCAAGACTCGAAAATACTTTAAAGAGTGGGTCATCTTAAGGCACATAGTCCAAGAATGGTTTAGACAGGTGCTAGACTGGCCTCTGGCTCCCAAACCCTAAGATGGCTTCATCAAAAGGTGACAAGACCTCAAAGGCCCCCATGATCACTAACTCCTATGACGTCATAAAGAATTGAATATTCGGGTCACTTCTTTTTCTCATTTAGGTCTCTGCTCAATAAATTCGAAATAATAAAATTATTCAAAATAAATGATATTCCTAACATAACTTACATGTTGGCCATTTTGCTAAAATGAAGTTTTTTCCTGATTCCCATGCCAGTGATTGTTTCTTTGGGGATACCACAGTTTTCGTTTTCTTTGCCTCTTTTCTTACTCGTGTATGTGTGTGTGTGTGTGTGTGTGTGTGTGTGTGTGTGTGTATCATATGAATGTAGAAGAGGGAAGTTTCTGCAGGGTTAAGTCTGCCTTCTCAAAAGGCAGAGGCTGGCTTTATAAGGAGTCTATCCAGTAAAACCTTCCCTGGTAAGGTCACAGTGAAGCAGGAAAATCTCAAAAGTCTTTCAGAAATTTACTTCAAGCCTTTTTTCACTTTAAGAGTAATAATTTAATTCCCAGTATGTCCTATTGTCTCAAATAGAAAAAAGGACTTTTTTTTTCTTTTTTGGTCTTTTCGAGACAGGGTCTCCCTGTAGCCCCAGCTATCCTGGAACTCACTCTGTAGACCAGGCTGCCCTTGAATTTACAAAGATTCACCTGCCTCTGCCTCCCGAGTGCTAGGATTAAAGGCGTGCACCACCACGCCTGGCAGAAAAAAAGGACTTCTTAATGAAAAAAAAATTTTTTTTTGGCTTTTTTTCCCTCAGACTATGAAGACTAATTTCCAAAACATCTTGATCTAAGATAAGATTTTCTTCCAGCTGTGATGATTCGTAGTTTAAAAAAAAAAAAAAAAGATTTTCTCCAGCCAAAGTCCAAACAAGAAGTCCTGATCTTTTGAATTATTGACCTAAAAAAGTTTTTTTTAATTTACAAAATCCAGAGATGTTAGCCCATTTCCATGCTTAAACCATAGTGCTTTGTCTTATTTTACTTTTGAATTTGTTACAATCTGTTACGTCTGTTTCTACAATATCCCAAATCTCAATGCCTGTAATAACAGCCCATGTAGGCATCAAGCATCTACATAAGCATCTACATAGTTTTCCAACTATACTTAGAAAACTATAGTATCCAACAGACCTAAAGATAAAGAATACATCAAGATGTGATGTACACAAGTAAGCCCTAAATCTCTTTATGAGAAATAATGTTTAATATGGTAATATTTTAAAAGGTTTTGCTCTTTTTAATGTACTGACAATTATAAAATTTTCTGAGTTAAGAATTTTGAGTTTTCATATATTCATGATTGCTCCAAGTCTCCAGGATAAAGATCAGTTACAATTGTGCATAACAGAACGCAGTGTACACACATATAAGTCTCTATTAAATCTTCGAAAAATTCCGAAGTAATTATTGTAATCATTTTACAGATGAAGAAACTTTAGTTAGAAAACTTGTATGTGGTCAGGCTGTTAAGCTCAGGCGACCTCCAAACCACAAGTCTTTTTTTTTTTTTTTT
>VZQC01007982.1:5958388-6023511 GCA_009823505.1 Rhizomys pruinosus
CCGGGCCGTCTTGAGGTACTCTCGCTGCAAGGGTGGGACTGCCTGGCTGGCACGAGGAGGCCCAGGAAGCGAAGGCCGCCCCGAGGCGGCTGGGAGAGTGGGAAATGCATCCCTCAGCGCGCGGCCGCCGCGAGTGTGGAGGACCTGTCGCCCGCAAGGCAGTGGGGCGGCCCGCAGGCTTGGGCTGGCATCCTCAGGCCAAGCGCTAGGCCGCCTGCTCTGCGCATGTCAGGAATCGCCCCGATTGCAGCCCGCGCTTCAAATCACGGTTTTTTTAATACTGTAAAACGAGAGCTGTAGAATAGGTCAATCCTTTAATGTCCCTCGAAGTTGAAACTCTTGGCAAGGAATTTCCTTCATTCCGTTGTCTTAACTAATGACCACTTGGGAGCAGTCTTGAGTAAAAGCAGTAGTGGTCATCACCCATACAGCCTTCTGGTATTGGTGCACACCACGCAATTGAATTTAGAACGGTTATCTATAGACTAGTCATCAAAATTAAAGAGAAAATTCAGTTGTGGACACTGGAGAACAACTTTTGGTCCATGGAAAGTTAAGGATGAAGAGGAAAAAAAAACTATAGCTACATTTCATTGCCTGACTAAGTAATTATAATGGTTCCCCCAAAAAAACTATAGCTACATTTCATTGCCTGAATAAGTAATTATAATGGTTGTTTTTTATACCTTAAGATAATCCTGAACTTGCTATTGGTGTGTAGTTGATTGTAAATATAAACTATAAATTATTAGGTGTGTACTGTGGAAGTTTTCCAATTAAATTGTGATTTGTTCTATTTCGATTTTGTCTTGTTTCTTCAAATCTTTGAAACTGAAGGTTTAATTAGCTATCTCTTTATTTTACTTCTTAGATATTTGTCACCTAATTAAATGAAACCATATATTTTTGAGTATTCACTTAATATAGAAAGTACCTTCAGCTTAAAAAGAAAATCTGTCAAGTAAGTTCCTTAGGATTCTTTTACAGCCTACCCACATTAATAAAAGAAATTTCAAGGCAAACACTGGAAGAGATGTCAGAAGATTCAGAAAAAGAAGAGTATTCAGACAGAACTCTCAGTGATGACGATGAATCAGTATGTTTTTCTTATTTTACATAATTTGAGATAAAATGTATTAGAAACTATATATTCCCAATTAAAATATTGTAGAAACTGAAGTCAGGAAAAAAATTATTGAAAAGCTATTATTATGCTTAGTATGTCCTATTTAGAAAGAAAAAAATAATCGTTTTTTTCTTGAAAATATTTTGTCTAAGATTATTCTGAATATTATTAAAAACAGAAGTGTTGAATCATTAGGATTTTATTTTTATAATTCATGTCCACTGTCTTCCTTATATATACTAATCATGTTACAGCATAATTTGTACCACATTAGAGCCATTTGTTTCCCAACTCTTATGTCTAACCATAAGAGGTTAATGTGGCTCTGATACCACAAGGAAAGGATGTGGAAGAAGGGAGGGGAGAGGGGTAGTGTTTAAAATTATTTTGTCTGGGGGGGAGGCAAGAAAGGAGGCACGGGTCTAGATTTGATTGAAAATTTTGTATGAAATGTACAAAGGTTCAATAAAAATTGGCTTTGACAATAAAAAATGAGAGAAAACAGGCTGGGCATGGGTCAGAGGAGCAAGCCATGGCCTCTGCCTCCTGCTCCTGCCTCCTGCCTCCAGGCTCCCTGAGTGATGAACTGTGACCCGGGAGATGTGAGCTGAATAAACCCTTTCCTCCTCCCCCCAAAAATTATTTTGTCTGGTCCTATCTAGTACATATTTCTGAGAGAGTTCCTTCAGATTTACTGAAGTATGAAGTCTCAAAATGAGCTCCTCTTAGCCTTCTATTTTCTATGTTTCTTGTTGTTCTTGCTCTTAAATTTGTTTTCTCAAGTATACTAAGAATTGTTAAACTATGTTCCTTCTCTACAGTCATTACCATGGTCATACCCAGTGGAAGAGGCGGAATAAAGATTGGAAACTGTAAGGTTTCAGTGAATTGGGGCTGCTCCTTTGATACTAGGACCCCAGAATGATCATTGGAGTCTCTCACTTATTAAAGATTAAAGACAATCCCCAATACTAAGCTAGATATTTTTTAAAGAAAAAAAAACTGAATTTTATTGTTGATTTTTAAATTTTAAAATTCTTTTGTTTTAGGGTACAGATACATTCATGCAATTTGTAGGTGCTGATATTCACCAGTATACACTACTAACAGGTTTGAATTCATCTATGTGCATTTTCCTCCCTTTTATCATGAGAAATTTAGTGGGTAAAAAGTAAGCTAAGGAAACAAAAACAATCCAGATTTAGTAAAAATCGGGAATGATTATTCTAGTGGATAACAAGAAAGAAAAATACCTACTTTGGAGTTTAAACTTTTCAGATTGGTTTTAGGTAAACCCAGTTTACATTAGAAAATAATTAATGAAATTAAAAGCAGTGACTACTTTGTAAAGGACTTTGATTAGCGTAAGGATTTACCTCGTCATTTCTTAAAGAACTCTTTTTCTTTAAAGAACTAAATGCATTTGTTGAAGGACCCAAGTTATAATGAGTATAATGTGTTGGAAACATATACTTACTTAAATGAAGTATACTTTCATAAAGAGTTTTCTTAAGTTATTAATTTGCAAGTGTACATGTATATGTGCATCTTGATAAATTAATTTTTAATTTATACTTAGTAATACAGTTGTACTATCAAAGTCTAAAATATTCAAGTAAATATTTACTTATCTATCATACTTATCTATCACATATATTCCAATATAAAAGTTAAGCCCTTTATTATCTGTCTTTTTTGTCACCATCCTAAAACAAATCTTCACTTTTGAGATAATTGCTATTCTTAAAATTGGTATGTATTTTTCTACATTTCCTCTTTGCAAGTGGAAATATATAGTATATATGTTGTATATATATGTGTGTATATATATGTGTGGCATATATTTATACATAAAGTGTACATGTATACACACACATATGCACACACAGTAATATGTTTTGTAATGCTGTTTGCAGACTTTTCCCTGATGCCCTATTCTTTTAAAAATTTTGCCATCTAATAAAAGACAGGAAATAACTCCTTGTTTTAGCTGGCATATTATTAGAGAAATTAAGAATTATTTCATGGGCTTATTGTCTATTTATATTCCTTCTTGTTATGAATTCATTCATAGTCATCCTTTATTTTGCATATATTTCTTCCATCATTTAGAATCATTTGATGTGGTTCAATTTGTCAGTATTTATTTGTGGCTCTTCAGTTTTCATCTCATTTGAATTAAAAGGCCTTCCCTACTCGAGGTCATGAGTATGCTCATCAAGAAATTTTAAGCACTTGTCTGTACTAATTTGATTTTGGGTATTTAGTTTCTCTCATGCATAGGTTTTATTTCCTAATTCATAAATAGCTGTTGTGGTTACTATTCTGTTCCTGTGATAAAACACCATGACCAAGGCACCTTATAGAAGAAAGAGGGTTTTTGGCTTACAGTTTCTTAATGAACAGGGTGACGGGGCATGACAGGAATCAGCGGGAGCAGAAAGCTGAGAGTTCACATCTTCAAACACATACAGGGAGCAAAACTGAAAGTAAAATGAGGCTATGAACTTTCAAAGCTGGCCCCCAGTGACGTAGTTCCTCTAGCGAGTCAACACCTCCTATACCTCCACAAACAGTGCCACACCTGGGCCCATATACCAGGTGTCCAATACTGTGGAGGGGCATTTCTCATTCAAACCACTCATGATGACTACCGTGCCATTTGATTTTTTTTTAATATTCTGTTTTAAGTGCAATAGTGTATGCCTGCACGTGTGTAAGTGCACCCGTATTGTACAGTGCCCACAGAGGCCAAAAGAGGGTGTCAGATTCCGTGGCACTGGAGTTACAGACAGTTTGTAGCTGCTGGGAGGGTGCTGAGAATCAAACCTGAGTCCTCTGCAAGAGCAGCCAGTACTCTTAACCACTGAGCCATCTCTCGAGCCCCCAGCCATGCCATTTTATAAGCTATAGCATTATTTATTGAAATATATCCATTTTACAACTGATTTGAAATGCCACTTTTATCATATATTTGACATAATAACTTTATCGAGTACTAAATTTCAAATTTCCATCCCTGAACTCATCTCTGTATCATTTATCACTTACTATTCCTGAGACATTGTCGTGTTGTAAATTATAATAGTTTTAAATGTGATGTTTGGGCATTTGTTAGGACATATACCCATTTCTTCTAAAATCTAGTCAAAAGTCAGAAACAATATCAATATCCAGCAATGGGAAAATTATTAAATAAATCACAATACAATTATATATTGTACTGTGCACTATAGGGAAGGCTTTTGTAACTTATTAGTAAAGAGCAACAAATGACTACTGATAACCATCAAAATAATTCTAAAGTACTAGTGTAGACATTTATTTGTGATATATATTAAGCAAAACCACAGAGCCATATGTTTAAGATGTTCCAATTTGAGTAAAACCTATTAAAATGTAAAGTTTGATGCATTAAAATTTTAAGGAGATAGTTTGAGCAACAGCAGTTTACAAATTGGGCAGCTCAAAACAGGAAGCAATCTGGGGCTCCACCTAAGCCACATGAGGGGAATTCAGAAGTAAGGCAAAGAAAGTACTCGATTGTTTGAAGTGGAGCAGAAAACTTATTGGGATCCTAGTGGGAAACCCCTAGAAGTTAGTTCACAGGCTCTGTAATATCATAAAAGAAGGGAAATGAACTTAGAAGGAATTTCAGATAAGACTGATACCATACAATCTCACAGAGACAGAAACAGGGCCACTGCACTACCAAGAATAGGCCATGATACGCTAAATGAATCACAAACAGTGGCCATAGACTGAGAAAGAACTAAGACAAATTTGTGGCTAAGACATCACTATCCACCTTTGGGAATACAGTTCCAATAAATGAAAAGTTATAGTCAATGACTGTGTTTAACTCATGAGATAATTAGTTTGGATAAGAAGTCAGTCGGACCTTTGGGATATAGCTCATGTGGTAAAGTGCTTGCCTCTTTAGTAAACAGGAGGACCTGAGCTCAGGTCCCCACAGAAAAATGCCTGGCATGGTGGCATATACTTATGATCTGAGCTCGGGAGAAATCTGTGAGACAGGAGGCTCTGTGGGATGCCCTGGGCTGCCAGTGTAGCCAAGTTGATGAGCTCTAAACCTATGAGAGGCCCTGTTTCAAAGGAGGTGGACAGTGTTCCTAGGAAGACAACTGAGGTCATCCCCTGGCCTACACAGGCACCAACACATGTACACTGCACACACACATGCATACATATACATGTGTAAAAATGTCACATGTAGATAGTTGCTAGAAGCTGCAAGAAACACATTCTTAGAATATCTGTAAGTCAGTATAAAGTAGTAGTATATAGATTAACATTTTTAGTTATTATGAAGAGCATCGTCACAAATTTTCATTTATATTTTTATTTAAAGTTATATAAATTGTTAAATAGCTAAAATGACATTATACCTGCACATAAATGGTGTTGAAAGGAAAATAACTATATGAAATGCATAGGAATCAGAGTTTTCCTTCTGATAACTTGTGATTATATTTGAATCTCTTTCAGCTGTTTCTCTTGGTTACCCATTTTTCCCTCGGACTACACAGATACTATTGGACTATAAGCTAGGAAGATGGGTACCACATCTTCGAGAACCACGAGATTTATATGGTGTCACCTCTTCTGGTCCTCTGAGCCCAACACGGTGGCCATACCACTGTGAGGTCATTGATAAAAAAGTTCACCATATTGGTATGTTTTTAGCAGTTTGGGGGATTCAAACATTAGCACATTTTGTCAACTTTGATTTTAGTGAGGAGACTTGTAGGGTAAGAACAACTGTTCTTACCCTACAAGTCTCCTCACTAAAATCAAAGTTGACAAAATGTGCTAATTTAACAAATATAACATGAACCATATATATAATTTAAAAAATCTTCTAGTAGCTATATTTATAAAGGTTAATTTTTTATATATTTTTTAATTTATTTATTTTCATATATGTGTGAATGTACTGTCTGCATGCAGGTTTGTGCACCCGTGTTGTGCAATGCTGCGGAGGTTAGAAGAGGGTGTCAGATTCCCCTGGAACTGGAGTTAGATGGTTCTCAGCTGCCATGTGGGTGCTGGGGATCAAACCCGGGTCCTCTGCAAGAATAGTCGGTGCTCTTAACCACTAGGCCATCTCTCCAGCCCATAAAGGTTAATTTTTAAGAATATAATCTATTTAAATAAAATAGTTCACTTTCTTTTTGTACAAAGTTACCCAAATCTGGTGTGCATTTATACTTACAAATACCTCATTTCGGACTAGTCACATTTTAAGTATTCAGTACCACATGTGCCTACATAGAAAGGCTTAAAATACATACTAGAGTTGAGATTGGTGGCACATACCTATAATCCAGCCCTCAAGAGGCTGAGGCAGTCTTTAAGGCCAGCATGGGCTATATATCACTATATATCACCAGACCCTTTTTAAATATATATGTACATAGCAGCTGACAGCCATCCATAACTCCACTTCCAGGGATCTAATGCACTCTTCATGGATATGCTTACATACATGTAGGTAATACATACATATACATAAAATAAAATTAATAAATAAAATATTAAATACATTTACATATATCCCAGAGCTTTACTAATTCTAAGCAATTCCAGGAGCTAGAGAGATGGCTCAGTGCACTGGATAAGACCACTGGCTGCTCTGGCAAAGAACTCAGGTTTGGTTCCCAGCACCCACATGGCAGCTAACAACTCCAGTTAGTGCCTTCTGATCTCCACGGGCGTTGCCCAACATAGGTGCACTTACACACAAGTAGGAAAAACACTCATACACATAAAATACAAATAATAATATATTTTTCAAAATAAAAAATCCCAAATAACATGACTCAGTCATACACACAGAGACTGTGCCAGAATGTCAGATTTTTCATGAGCTGCAGTCCCATTCACTCCTGATCTGCGTCTCTCTTCTCCAAGCCCCAGGGTATGCTTTCTTCTCTGTGTATCTTTTGCTTCTTGGGTCTTTTCTGTTTCCCTATCTGTTCTTCTCTTGTTGTTGAACTCCTTAAGTCCTTTGTCCCTGTCTTTTTCTTTACTTTCTCACTTTTTCCTTCTGTCCTTTAGTGGACATGGGTGGAATGTAAAGTGTATACTTCTGTTTCTGCATGGCAGCATTCCGAAATTTGTTTTCCAGTGTTCTAGAAAGAGCTCACAGATTTAAGTCCACAGTCAACAGCAAGTGTGGTAGAAACATCCCACTGCCCTGCACCTTCCCACGGCTTTTCCTTTTGTTGATCATAGTGTACACACGTGTTCTTGCCATGTAAAGCTCTTGTAAAACATTCTTGAGTGAATAAAATTAAAAGCTGTCTCTAATTATGGTGCATCCTACATTACATGCCCCTTTGGAGTTCTTAAAAACTAAAATTTCTCCTTTCCCTATCTGATATATAGACAGCTAGGTGGGTCAGTAGTATAGCTAGGCAAGCAAGCAGACAGATGAGAGGCATGGAGAAGGCAAAAAGGAGAACAGTGGTTTGTTTAGAGGAAAAAGTCAACCCCCAACTGCAAAATTACAGAGCTAAAATATATTAAAGAGCCCACACTTCCTAGTACTTAAAAGCACCACGTATTTAGAAACATCTCTTCAACTTGATGTAGCTATGTACATATTTCTATTCCACAGTTTTCTTCTAAAGTTTGGGACATCCCGTTTCCCCTTTTAGAACCTGCACCACTGTCACCACCCCTCCTCTAATAGCCCCCTACATACAGAAGTCAAACAGAGAAAACGTCACTAAATAGTACTAAGTTTGAACTCTTCCCCAAGCTCTTCAGTTTCACAGCCTCATCTCCCAGCTGTGTCAGTGGGAACAAAAATGGAGCCAAAAAGGAAAATCTCTGCTGTGTCCAGTGTGACCACTGTCTGATTTCTCTTTGGTAGCAGTGGTGAGATAATGAGAGCAGAAAAGACACAGGGGAGAGAGAGGCCAGGCCCAGCGCCACTTCCGAGCCACCCAACCCCATTCGCGTTCCCCTGAGCAGCTTCTCTCTTTCTGGTGGACTTTGACATCCTCTGAGCACCTTTCTGTTGCTTCTATTCCTAGCACTCACTTTCAACCTCATTTGGCCCTTAGTGACTGATGTCAGTGCCTGAGGGTAGAGAAAGTTTCTACATTGTGGTTGCTTGGTACACGTGCTTCTGCTTTTGCAAGGCTGTTTTAGGAGTGGCTGTTTTAGGAGTGGTTGGATTCTTTGGTGCGTATTTCAGAACTGGAATTTGCTCCCAGATGTCCTTGACAGCTTTTCCCACTTTACTTTCTAGCATTTCCCAAAGTCTGCTTTCCATGGGTTCACATATATTACTTTGGAGCATGCTTTTTTTTTCATATTTCAGGATTCACATTTTTCCCTTTTAATTTTATATTACTCTAAAAAATGCATACATATTTTCTACCCATATACTAAAATTATAAAGTCTGAAAGTAAGTGGTAGATTGATTCTAGAGTCCATTAAGGGATTCACTTTCTAAAGAGCATAGTTGCTTTTAGATAAAGAGAAATATAGCATTAATGTTACTCAGTTTGCCTTACAAGTAGGTGCTTGGTGCTAGCATCCACAAATGAGGGATACCATTCATCCTTTGTTTTTCTGGGTCTGTGTTACTTCACTCAGCATATCTTCTAGTTCCATCCATTTACCTTTCATGATGTCATCTTTGTTTACTTTTGTTTACTTTGTTCTATGCTGCTGCATAGAACTCCGTTGTGTAGATGTACCACATTTTCTCTATCCACTCGTTGGTTGAGGGGCACTTGGGTTGGTTCCAGATCTTCGCTATTGTCAAGAGAGCTGCAATAAACATGACTGTGAATGTATCTCTGTGATAGGATGAGTCTTGTGGGTATATACCCAGGAGTGGTATGACTGGGTCAGGTGGTAGGCTAATTTTGAGTCTTTTAAGAGTTCTCCACACTGCTTTCCATAGTGGTTGTATGAGTTTACATTCCCACCAGCAGTGGATGAGTGTTCCCCTTTTCCCACAACTTGTCTAGCATTTGCTGTCTTTTGTTTTCTTGATCCTAGCCAATCTTATCAGAGTGAGATGATATCTTAAAGTGGTTTTAATTTGCATTTCCTTAATTATTAAGGATGTTGCACACTTTTAAAGATGTTTCTGAGCCATCTTTACTTCCTCACTTGTGAAGTCTCTGTTCAGCTCTTTATTCCATCTTTTAAGTAAGTCATTTGTTTTTTTTTCTTTGTTTTTTGAGTAGTTTATATCTTCTGGAAGTTGATGCTCTGTATCACTGATGAAGTTTTCCTCCCACTCTATGGGTTTTCTCTTCACTTCACTGATTCTTTCTTTTGCTGTACAGAAGCTTTTGAGTTTAATGAGGTCCCATAACATGCTTTTTAGAACTTGACTATTGGGGTTGGAGAGATTTCTCAGTGGTTAAGAGCACTGGCTGCTCTTGCAGAGGACTAGGGTTCAGTTCCCAGCACCCACATAGTGACTGACAACTATCTGTAACTCCAGTTCCACAGAATCTAGTGCCCTCTTCTGTCCTCTACAAGCACTGCACACATGGGTGCACTTACATTCAGGCAAAGCACTCATACACATAAAATAAAAAAATAAATAAAAACTTTAAAAAAGAAAATAATTTCATTTAAAATAGTATCAAAGAATAAAATAATTGATGTTAAATTTTAGAGAGGAGTGCAAAACATACTTGTGCTGATTAGTTTTAAATGTCAACTCTCCACAAGCCAGAATCACCTGGAAAAGAACCTCAGCTGAGGAATTTCATAGGTTGGTCTTGATCGTTAGTTGATGATCAGGCAGCACCATTCCCTGGGCAGAGGGTTCTGGACTGTAAGTGTGGAAGGCTAGCTGAGCTTCAGCAGTCTGGCAAGTAAGCAGCATCTATGTGTGTATTTCTCTCTGCTCTTGAAGTGGAAGCATTGTGACTAGCTGCTTAAGTTCCTGCTTCAACTTCCCCTCACTGATGGATTACAACCTAGAACTGTAAGTCGAACCAACCTTTTCCCCCCCTAAGCTCCTTTTGGTCAGGATGCTTTGTCATGCCAACAGAAATCAAACTAGAGCAATATCCAAACTACAAACATTGCTGAAGAAAATAAAGGTCTTCCTCCCTAAATTGACCTATGGATTAAGTTCACTTCTTATTAGAATACCAACTAATTGCTTTATAAAAGTTGACATGTTGATCCTAAAATTCCTATGAAGAGTCAAGCCCTGAATTGCAAAAATATAAATAGATAAAACTTGGAAAAGAAACTAATTTAGACAGTACAGTCTTATCATGAAGACATATCTATACATAAGCGAATAAAAATTAAAAGTACAGAAGTAAACGAGTGTCTGAAGACTATCTTTTCAACAAATATGCTGAGATGCCAGGTGTGATGGCACACACCTTTAATCCCAGCACCTGGGAGGCAGAGGCAGGTGGATTTCTGTGAGTTCAAAGCGAGGCTGGTCTACAGAACAAGTTCCAAGTGGGGCTACAGGGAGACTTGTCTCAGAAAGAAGAAGAAAAAACTGTGCTGAGAGGATTGGGTAGATAGCTACATGCAAAGAAATGAAATTTGGCCCTTACCATCTAACACCTTATAGAAAAATATAGAAAAATCCAGCCGGACATGGTGGCGCACGCCTTTAATCCTAGCACTTGGGATGCAGAGGCAGGCGGATCTTTGTGAGTTCAAGGCCAGTCTGGTCTACAGAGTGAATTCCAGGACAGCTGGGCCTACAGGGAGACCCTGTCTTGAAAAGACAAAATAAATAAATACACACACACACACACACACACACACATCTTATATATGTAAGATATATCTTGGATATATCTTACATATATCCAAGAGAAATGAAAACCTAAGTCCAAACAAAAAACCCAGGCACCAATGCCCTGGTTTGCTTTCCTGTTGCCATGATGAAACGTGACCAGTGGCACCTTGGGCAGGAAAGGGTTTGTTTTATCCTACAACTGCCAGATCACAATCTATTGCTGAGGGAAGTCAGATGAGAACTCAAGGCAGGGCAGGAACCTGTAGACAGGAACTGAAGCAGAGAGCATGGAGGAGCACTGCTTACTGGCTGGTTTTCCCTGCCTTGGTGAGCTGCTTTTATTGCACAGCCCAGCCCCACCTGCCCACAGAGGGCACCACCCACAGTGACCTGGGCCCTCTTACATCAATCAATAGGAAAATGCCGCACAGTCATGTCCACAGGTCAGTACCTCAGTTCAGGTTCCTTCTTCCCAAGTGACTCTAGTTTGTGTCGAAGTTTACAAAAACTTAACCAGTGAAAATGTTAATGGCAGTATTATTCATGATAACCAAAAGATAGAAACAACCCAGATGTGCATCACCAGTGACTGGGTAAACAAATGTGGTATATCTACATAATTAAATATTAATTAGCTGTAAAAAAAAAAAAAAAAGAAGGAAGTGTTAAATACATGCTACAAGATGGTTGAACCTTACAGACCTTATATTGAGAAGTCAGACACAAGGACAAATATTGTGATTCCATTCATATGAAATGAGAATATGAAAATACATAAAGACAAAATAGCATAAATGGGGCAGGAAGGTGGCTGAGAGGGTAAAGATTCTTGCCACCAAGCCTAACAATTTGAGGTCAATCCCAGGAATCCACATGCTTAAAAGAGAGAACTAACTCCCATAAGTCGTCCTCTGATCACCACATATGTATGTGGAAACATACATACATACACTAAATAAATAAAATGTAAATACCACATATGCCTGCCCTCCAACCAATAGTAGTATTTATTCCTGTTCCCTTTCCCCACATTTAATGGATGCTCTATTCTAGATTATATCTTTTGTTCTATAGGAAAAGAAAAGGATAGATGGACTTTTGTCAGAGGTTCATGAAGGAAAAGTCTGGAAGCAGGCACTAACCCTCTATGTCCTGTGTCTTCCCCTGACTGTATTTTCACTCTAAAATAGGCCCACATCTTTCTTTTAGTGATTTATATTTAAAAGCCTTTAGCTGTGTGCTCTTAACAGTGTGTAAAGTGGAACAGCATCTTCAACAGGCAAATACTCAGAGTCTGCTTTTGTCTTGCAGATACCTGCCAGTCCTTTCCCAGGTTTTGAAGTATCTAGTTCACCTGCAACCTCAAAACTATAGTGAATTTAAGAAAAGACTTTAATTGGGAATTTATCCAGTTTACTTTTGTTGTAAGAGTAAGGATGGCACCCTTTATCCTATACATCTCATAGCTAAAATTCAAAGTATGACTTTTCAGAAACATCAAAGTTGTCTAAGACTGGAAAACTATTCTAGATGGAAAGAGACTAAATGGACATTGTCAGGTCCAGTGTCATGTCTCACATGTGTAATTCCAGCGTCAGGGAGTGGGACAGGAAGAATCCTTAAGTTGAGGCCAACCTGAGCTATAGTAAGACTGTATTTGAGAAATTAAGACAAGGGGTTGGAGAGATGGCTCAGCAGTCAAGAATACTTGCTGTTCTTCCAGAGGACCCAGAATTCTGATCCCAGCATCCACATAGTGGCTAACAACTGTCTGTAACTCACACCTCCAGTTCCAGGGGATCCAACACTGTGACCTTTATGGGCATTGCATGACATGGATGCACATACATACATGCAGGCAATAGATTCATACATATAAAATAAAAATAAAATAAATAAAATAAAAATAATAAATAAACAAAACTTAAAACTATAGACAAAAATTCTAAACTGGATCCTTTTGCTCTAGAGAATGTTACTGGGTCAACTGGTAAAAGCTCTGTTGGGATCTAAGGGTTAGATAGTAATGAATCAAAATTATCCTGGTCTTAATGGTTATATTAATGGTTATATAGGAGGATTTCTTGTTTATAGGGGATACACACTAAAGTATTTGGAGAGGATTAAGTACTATGTCACCAAGTATTTTAGGGAAATAATTCTGGTTTACTCTTGTACCTTTTCTTTATGTATGCAATTGGTTTTTTTTTAAGTTTAAAAACCATATACATAAGAACAAAAGAAATGCAAGGTTTCAATTCAGAAACTATAAAGCACTGCCAATAGCAATTCGAAGACTTAAATAGATAGAGGGCATTTCCAGGGAGGACTGAGCACAGAAAGACCCACCGAAATGCAGGTGGTGACACCATGCCATAGGCTGATGGTGCAAGTGAAGTAAAAGGAGAGAGCAAGCTGAGCACCAGTGCTCCCCTTTCCCTAGTCCCTGGTCCTCCTGGATGTGATGTGAACTGAGCTTCTCTGCCATGCATGCTGTGGAAGCCTGTGAAACTGCACTAAAATAAACCCCTCCTGTAAATTGTTTCTGTCAGCCATTTTGTCATGGAAACATAAAAAAAAATGAACTAATATAGACAGATATAGCATATTCATAGTTGGGAAGCTCATTCTTTTAAAGATACCAGTTATCCCCAAACTAATCTGTAGGTTCAGTATAATCTCAATAAAATTTGTCATGGTAGTGCACACCTTTCAATCCCAGCACTCAGGAGGCAGAGGCAGGCAAATCTCTGTCAGATTGAGGCCAGCCTGATCTACACCATGTTCCAGGACAGCTGTGTCTCAAAAAGGAAGAAAAAATTCTAATTGGTATTTTTGTGAAAGTCTAAGAATATTCATCTTTCTAGGGAGAGAAGAAGCCTAAGCATGTTTATAAGTTTGGGGGATGGTCATTGTCTGGCAAAAGGCTAGATATGTGACAGTACAGGAAGATAAAAGGGAGAATGAGCAAGGTAACTTAGAGGGGGCATAGAATGGCATCAAGGACTCAAACAGAGCATGAAATAATCTTGAACTGGTCATGATAATTTATTTACTTTTTATGATAATAATTTAGAGCAAAGTACAAATCCAATGTCATGAGTTTTGTTATGGTGTGACAATGTTCATCATCACTTTTGATGAGCACTTGGTATGATCCAGACCTGCTAAAACATTTAATTTTAAGATATATATATATATATAGATAGATAGATAGATAGATAGATAGATAGATAGATAGATTAGTAATTTGAAAACAAATGTATTGTTTTATTTAGAAGTCATATTCAAATAATGCTCCCCACTTCTTTTTCCAGAGTGGACCCCTTTTATCCCTGAGCCAGTATATGTTCCAACAGGCCAGGAAATAGAACCTCTTTATGCAAGCTCAAAGGAAGACACTGTGGTTTATCTGGCTGAAGATGGTGAGCATATACTCAAACCCGTTGCTGTAAAATATAATTTGGTACCTGGTTTGCTGTTTTAGTTATACTTCTTTTGCTACCCTAAAATGTTTGGTTACATATTATTTCAAATGATGATTTCATGCTGGTTACATTTTTCAGATATCTTATAGTTAATGATGTTGTTCTTAAAATTATTATATTGTCCATTAAAATGGAGTGTTCTATTTAAAATGAGTTATACTTTGGATGAGTTTTCAAAGATAAATCTCGTGGTGTTATCTGCAACTTTTGTTCCCTCTCTATCTGTAGTTCGCAGAGTGAGTGCCAGGCCAGCCAGAGCGACAGGGAGACCCTGTCTCAAAAAGACCAAAAAAAAAAAAAAAACTTACCAAGGAGCATACATATTTAAAGGGCAAGCAAGACAAAGAGAAATCATAATAGTTGTTTCATATATGCTAACAATTCTAGAAATGACGTATTCACTAATGATGTGATAAGTACCTCTCAACTTTAAATATTTAGATAACTAACTTGGCTTAGGGTTTCCACACATAATTGAAATAAGATCTATTAAAGTTTAGGTTAATCGGTAAGGATCTTGTCAGGATTTCCATAAAGTAACTTAAGAGAGTTTGATGAAGCTAAACGATAGCTAGAACTGAGAGAAACAGACTGTGAAGCTGCATAGAGCTGTCAACAGGACAATATGTCATCTAGGTCTGAAAGGGTAAGAGCATAGGCTGGTTTCCAGAACTTGAGAAACCTTTTAACTGTAGGAGAAGGCAGCCCCCAAGCAACTGAGCTTCCAGGAAGAACTACCTATCCCTTAAATTCGGGGATGGCAGAAAGTGACTGAATTGCACTTGCCTTCCAACTTCCCAAGTTCTACCAGAGCCTACAAGCCAAGGGATCAAGGACCCTCTGAGACATCTGGTAAAGATCAACCTATCCAGAAACACGGTAGGAAAAAAGTCAAGGCTGGGCCTGCAGGAGACAGATAGCACACATTGCTTTAACACCGCTAGACTTAGTTTAATGTCAGCCTAGAAATTTGTAAAGATCTCCCCTTTAATAAGTTGAAAAGAAAACTTATGACAATGAGATTTAAAGATGAAAAATGCCCAGCCTATTCAAGTTTCTCCCAGCATATAAAAGGTCACTTGAAAACACTCATCTTTACAAATGACTAAAACAAAATAGAAAAAGACAGATTTCTATAAACAAGAGAAATATCTGTAAAAACTAAATAAAAAGTTGAGATCCTAGGAAGGGATACTGAAGAATGTGACATTGTATGTTATATTTGTGCTTTTTGGTTAAGTCAAGGTAAAGTGCATATATAATGAAACAGACTAAGTTTACAATTTGGTGAGCTTTACAGCTAAATATGTCCTGCTGGGTGTGGTGGTGCAAGCCTTTGATCCTAGCACTCAGGAGGCAGAGGCAGGCGGATCTCTGTGAGTTCAAGGCCAACCTGGTCTACAGAGTGAGTTCTAGGCCAGCTGGGGCTACAGGGAGACCCTGTCTCAAAAACACCAAAAACAAAAACAAAAACAAAAACAAAAAAAAACTAAATATATCCTTATACTCAATTCTCCTGGGAAAATATGGACCCCCCCCCCAGAAAGTACTTACTCATCTGGCTTCTGGTGAATTCCCCAGCCCTACCCCTGAACCACCAGTGTTTCAATTTCTATCACTGGCAATGAGTTCTGCCTGATCTTTAGCTTCCTGGAAATAAAATCACACAGCAAGTATGCTTTTGTATCTGGCTTCTCTGATTCAGAATTATGTCCTTCAAATTCACACATGCCACTTGAATTTTTTATATTATGGAGTAGTTCATCGTCAGCTAGCTAGATTACTATTTGTTGTATTTTTATAGTTTAAATTTATTCAAAATATAAACTCTATCAGATATATAAAGAGAGCAAGAGAGGTATATTGAGGTTTTTTTCAGTGTGCAGCATTCTTTTACATGAACATAACAGTGTCTTTTGATGATAATTTTTGAATTTGAGGATGTCAGTTATCAAGTGTTTTGTTTCATGTTTAATGCATGTTGGTCCTATTTGTGCTGTCCTCATGAACATCTGCTTTTTCCTATTAGAAATCTTGCTTTCACTTTTCATTTGTGTTTATGATCTACCTTGAATAATTTTCTTGGTGAATGGTTTGGGATATAGAAGTTAAGACTTGTTTTCCCCCACATACTTGCTTTTTTAAATTGTCTGACCAGGAACTATTGAAAACACTGTCCTATCCCCCACTGAAATGTCTATGTACCTTTATGAAATCTAAGTTAACAATATATCTTTGACCCTATTTCCAGATAACTCGTTCTCTACTACTAATATATTGATACATGTGTTAATACCATACTGTTGATGGTGTAGCTCTTATCCACAGCAGGGCACTTCGATATTAAAATAGCCACTGAAGACTTCTGATTAAGAAGTATATATTTTCACATTATTTTATTTTTCACATTTTTAAATTCATTTTTATAAATTTAGGTACATTCATCACATAGCTATGGTTTCCTTTTTGTGTAGTTTGCAAACCTGTATTTAATTTACTACATTCAATACAATTATTGGTGCAATTGGATTAAATACCTGCCATCTTGCTGTATTGTACTTTTTATCTATTTTTTTATTATTTTTGCCTTTTTGAGATTAATTTGTATACATTTGATCCTGTTTTATCCATACTATTTACTTATGTATGCCTGCCTAGGTTTTTGTGTGTTTGCCTTAGGTTTTTCAACCTATGGCTTTATAAAAGATTCTACTTTCATCCAGGCATTGGTGGCATGTACCTGTAATCCCAGCATGCAGAAGGCTGAGTAGGCACATCACAAGTTCAAGGCCAGCCTGGGCTCCATGCAGAGACCTTGTCTCAGAAAGAACTTGATTTCAGCTAAAGAGATGACTTAACCATTAAGAATACTTGCTGTTCTTAGAAAGGATCTAGATTTGGTTCTTAACACCTACATTAGGTACCTCACAACCACCTGTAACTCCAATTCCAGGGGATCCAAAGCCCTCTTCTAGCCACCATTGGGCACCAGGCGCATGCATCCATATAGGCACTCAAGCACAGAAAAAATAAAAATACATCTTTTAAAAAGAAATTAATAATAATTCTTAAATAAATGCAAAAATACTTTCAAATAATGCTATGTCAGTCCATGTATAATTCACAAAGTATTTTCCCAGTTTCCTTCCTTGCTTTTGCTATAGCTCCAGATGTTTTAGGTTTATTTTTGGTTTTTTTACTTTTTTTTTTTTTTTTTTTTTTTTTGGGTCTTTTTGAGACAGGGTCTCCTGTAGCTGTCCTGGGGCTCACAATGTAGACCAAGCTGGCCTTGAACCCCCAGAGATCTGCCTGCCTGCCTGCCTCTGCCTCCCAAGTGCTGGAATTACAGGCATGCACCACCACGCCCAGCAGATGTTTTAGTTTTTGTGTGCTAAAAAATATGCAAACCATTTCTACTTATTTCCTTCAGACAGTTATCTTTTATATCAATTAAAAGAAAAAAAGTATTTTGTTAATTTCTAATACTAATTTCTTTTGTGTGTGTTTGTGCATGTGTATTGAAGCCAGAGGTAAGCCTTATGTGTCATTCATTCTTCAGATGCTGTCTGCCTTATTTGTTGAGCTAGGGTGTCTCACTGGCATGGAGTAGGCTAGGCTGGCTGGCCTGTGAGCCCTCAGGATCCACCTGTCTCTTCTTCCCAAGTCCTTGGATTACTAGGGCATGCCACTGCATTGTCCTGCTTTTACAGCAGATCCCTTCCCAACAGAGCTAGCTCCCTGGTACTGAAGCACTCATTTATTTGTTCAGATCCAAGTTTCTGACTAATAACCCTTCTTCCTGATAAACATTAATATTTCTTATAATGCAAGTGAATTCTGTCTCAGAATATTTTTTCTGTATTTTGAAAAAGTTTTTTGGTAGACATAAAAGTTCTGGTTGAAAAATTTTCTCTTCTAGTACTTGAAAAATGTCACAAGCTTATGACCTCTTAAGAATTTTAATCCTTATTCTTCTGTAGTGTATCTCCTGTTCTCTGGTTACCTTCAGGATTTTCTTTGCTTTGGTTTTTAGTGTTTTGAATATGCCATGAGTATAGACGAGGGGGGTGTGTGTGTGTTGTGTGTGTGTGTGTGTGTATGTGTAGGTTTTGGTGTGTTTGTGTGTGTGTGTGTGAGAGAGAGAGAAGAGAGAGAGAGAGAGAGAGGTCGAGAGAGCGAGGAGACGAGAGAGCGTGGTGGGGGTGTTGATTCAGTAAGTTTAGATATTGAGTTAGCATTGGGTTTTATTTTATGCTTCTTCTTCCTTCCCAGTACCACAGGCTTCAGCCCCTTCCATATTATCATTTAGGATGGGGCCAAGGGTTTCTCTTCAGTTCTAAACCATTCTCAATTTTATGTCTTCACCTTACGCTGTCTCCCCAGAGGAAGGTCTCTGAACTTTTGCTGTCTCCCCAGNGTGTGTGTGTGTGTGTGTGTGTGTGTGTGTGTGTATGTGTGTGCGTGTGTGTGTGTGTGTGTGTGTGTGAGAGAGAGAGAGAGAGAGAGAGAGAGAGGGAGAGAGAGAGGAGACAGAGAGACTTGGTGGGGGTGTTGATTCAGTAAGTTTAGATATTGAGTTAGCATTGGTTTTATTTTGCTCTTCTTACCTTCCCAGTACCACAGGCTTCAGCCCCTTCCATATTATCATTTAGGATGGGGCCAAGGGTTTCTCTTCAGTTCTAAACCATTCTCAATTTTATGTCTTCACCTTACGCTGTCTCCCCAGAGAAGGTCTCTGAACTTTTGCTGTCTCCCCAGGGAAGGTCTCTGAACTTTGTATTCTCCAATTAATAAATCCTTGTATTCATGAGTTTTTATGCTGTTTGGGGAAAGCAGGTTAACATCTATGGTTCTGATGAAGCCTCAATCCTAGTCGCACACCATGTCCCTGGCTCAGACATGAGGCTTCAGTGCTCCAGTGTCAGCAACTAAGCACCTGCTTCCAACATGTAATTCCTGCTTTTCTCCAAGTAGTAATGGATTTGGCCTTTTTCAAATGGTTTTCTCTTCCCAGATGTATAATGAACACCAGAAAGATGACAAGGCTTGTTAACCTTACCCCAACATTAAAATTTTTTATTACATGAGGAGGAAGGAGAAATGATCTGGGTAGGGTTTTTATGCACTATAACTAGTGCTTTCTCAGAAATTGTTTTTGTGATTACCTGGTAACGTCCATTAGAAGAGGTTGTGGGTCCAAATTTGTACATACAAAATTCCCTCTCACCTATATACCCCACATGCCCTCCCCATGCTGGATAGCTTTAGCGTCAACTTGACACACCTGGGTTGAGGGAGCCTCAATTGGGGAATTGGCTCCATTGGACTGGCCTGTGGCCACTTTGTGGAGTATTGTCTTGATTGTTGAGTGCTGTGGGAGGAGGACCCAGGCCACTATGGGTGGTGCCACCCCAGGGCAGGTTTTGTGTATTGTATAAGAAAACGGGTTGGACATGGGCCAGGGGAGTGTAAGCAGTGTTCTTCTATGGCCTGTGCTTCAGCTCCTGCCTCTAGGTTCCTGCCTGGGTTCCTATGTTGGGCTCCCTCAGCAATGAACAGTGTGACTCAGGAAATGTGAGCCAAATAAACCCTTTCCTCCCCAAGTTGGTTTTGGTCAGAGTTTTTTGTCACAGCAATGGAAAGGAAACTAGAACACTCCCAGCGAGTCTACTTTATCTTTCTAACCTACATTCCCCTGTTTTTTGCTAAGTGGTTAAAAATTTAAGATTATTTTAATTTTTTTGTATGTGCCTGTGTGTGTGCAGGTGAAGGGAGGGGGGAGGGGTGCACATGTGAATGCAGGAGCTCATGGAGGGTAGAGAGATTCCCTCATTGCTGGAGCTACAAGGAATGGTAATCCACCCATCACAGTTAACTAGGAACCCAATTAGGTCCTCTGCAAGAGCAGCGTGCCCTTTTTACCCCCTGTGCCAGCTCTCCAGCCCTAACTGGCTTAATTTCCAGGTGAATGTCCTTACTGTGATCTTCACTGAGTGAGTTAGTACTCATGTTCCTGCTCTCCTCAGAAGGACCTTGGATTTGGAACTGGGCATTTGCCCTGTAACTCTAGCTCTTTGAGAAGTTCAAGGAAAGTTGTAAATTCACTCAGCAGTAGTTTTGCTGTTGTAAGGTAAAAGTGGTTCCCTTCTCCCAGTGTTCCACATCAAAGCAGAATTCAGAATTTGGTCTCTGATTTTAAACCATTTCTAATATTTAAAACTTATGAGCCTTTAAAGCTATAAATTTACTCCTAAGAATAGCTCTCCCTTCATCTTACAAATCTTGATGCATTGTGTGTTTTATCATTCAGTTCAAAATATTATTTCATACACCTGTAGTGTTTTCCTTGATCTGTGGATTATTTGGACATGTATTGTTTGTAAGCTTATCTAGATGTCTTACTACCACTGGTTTGGTCTTCTCTCATCAGCTTACAAAGAGCCCCGTTTTGTGTATTCTCGAGTTGGGGGTAACCGAACACCGTTGAAACAACCTGTGGATGACTGTGACAACACTTTGGTGTTTGAAGCAAGGTTTGAAAGTGGTAATCTACAGAAGGTAGTCAAAGTGTAGGTTTTAATTATTTTTATTAGAGGAACTAGACCATCAAATATTTATTGTTTTCTGAATTAGGTACATTAAAGTTTTTAATATCCATTATCTATAATTCCTGAAGTATAAATGTTATGAGAGTTTATATTTATGTATCATTAGCCTATTCCTAGGTCAGTATCTACAACTATCTGCACATGGGCATTTTTAAAAAGTTACTTGGAGGCTGGGTGTGGTGGTGCACACCTGTAATCCCAGCACTTGGGAGGCAGAGGCAGGCATATCTCTGAGTTCAAGGCCAGCCTGGTCTACATAGCGAGTTCCAGGAAAGCTGGGACTACAGGAAGACCCTGTCTCAAAAATACCAAAAAAAGTTACTTGGTACAGAAAAAAGAATCATAATCAGGAAAAGTTATTTTGTAAATAGGTAATATTCCAGTGAAAAGTGTTTTGCTTTTATTTAAGCATCTTCAGTTTAAAGTACAGATTGTTATCACATATGGGTTTTGTACTGAAAAAGTTCAAATTTTATAATCTATTTGATTATATTAATTTATACTTTTAGATCTCTCTCAATGATAGTTATTTCATATCCCTAGAATTGGGATTATTAGAAAATAGAAATATGTGTTTGTATGTAACAATAATAATTAAAGAAGAAGAGGTCATGAAGTTGAGAAGGAATGGCTGGGGCCACAGGAGGAGCTGGAGAGAGATCAGTGAGAATGATGTTAGTACAGTGCTGGGCACGAATGTCTCAGAAAAAGTGAAACTTTAAATAAAAAACAAATACGTGTTTGAAAGAGAAATTTTTCTTGTTACAGCAACTTGTCAGTAATTTATTTTGTAGAGAGTAGGTGTATTGAAATACTGAATTTTTATTAAATGCTTGTATTTACATATGCTCTCAAATCACAAAGGAATACAAATACTATAAAATTAGAATAAATTTCTTATCCAATATAAGAAAAAAAATTTAATTTTGAAGACTTGCTATTGGATACTATCTAAATAAACACTATTTCTCCCACAAAAAGCTTTCTGTGATTAGATAAAATAGATAAGAGTAAATGATTTTCCTCACTTAAACTGAAATGTCATTCTTATGTCCTTATTGCTCTTCCCCCCTTCCTTTTTTTGTGTGTACCAGGGCAGATTATGAGTACCAGTTGACTATGCGCCCAGACCTCTTCACAAATAGACATACACAATGGTACTATTTCCAAGTCACCAATACCCAAGCAGAAATAGCCTACAGATTCACTATTGTCAACTTCACCAAGCCTGCTAGTCTTTATAATCGGGGTATGCGCCCACTATTTTATTCTGAAAAAGAGGCCAAGACTCATAAAATTGGCTGGCAGAGAATAGGAGACCAAATCAAGTATTACAAGAACAATCTGGGGCAGGATGGGCACCATCTTTTCTCTCTTACCTGGACATTTCAGTTTCCACACAATAAAGATACATGCTACTTTGCTCACTGTTATCCATACACTTATACCAACCTTCAAGAATATCTTTCAAGTATCAACAGTGATCCAGTACGGTCAAAGTATTGTAAAATACGTGTCTTGTGCCACACACTTGCTAGGAACATGGTATATGTTTTAACAATCACTAGTCCCATGAAGAACACTGACACACAGAAGCGGAAGGCTGTGATTTTGACTGCAAGAGTCCATCCAGGAGAAACCAACAGTTCTTGGATAATGAAGGGCTTCCTAGATTACATTCTAGGAGATTCAAGTGATGCACAGTTGCTTCGGGACACTTTCATCTTCAAAGTGATACCCATGCTGAATCCGGATGGTGTGATCGTGGGAAATTATCGATGTTCCTTAGCTGGACAGGATTTAAACCGTAATTATACATCTATCCTGAAGGATTCTTATCCTTCTATTTGGTATACCTGGAACATGATCCATAGGTAAAATAACCTTCAATTACCTCCTGCTTAATTAGTAAACTTGTTAATAAGAACTTTGCTCACATAATCTCATTCATTTATCTTATTCTTTTTTAAATGGTTTATGGCCATTTTTTCTGTCTTCCTGACTTTGATCCTACATTCTTCTGGCATTATGCCAAACTCACTATCTTTCCCTTAAATAATAAAACAGACTCCAGAATGTTTTGATGGCTCTGTGAAACTAATAGTTAAGTTTGCATGTTGCTGGGGCTGGAGAGATGGCCTAGCAGTTAAGAGCGCCGACCGCTCTTACAGAGGACCCGGGTTCGATCCCCAGCACCCACATGGCGGCTGAGAACCGTCTGAAACTCCAATTCCAGGAGAACTCCAGTTCCAGGGGAATCCGACACCCTCTTCTGACCTCCGCGGCATTGCACGACACGGGTGCACAAACTTGCATGCAGACAGTACATTCACACACATACAGAAATAAATAAAATTAACCGGGCGTGGTGGCACACGCCTTTAATCCTAGCACTTGGGAGGCAGAGGCAGGCAGATCTTTGTGAGTTCAAGGCCAGCCTGGTCTACAGAGCGAATTCCAGGACAGCTGGGGCTACAGGGAAACCCTGTCTCGAAAAGACCAAAGAAAAAGAGAAAAAAAAAAAAAGTTTGCATATTGCAAATTTGGTTTCTTGCTAAAGCTAATAGAGGCCTTAATGCTTACACTGGAATTTTTTAAATCTGTTATATGTGGAATTTACTGCATGTCTGAGCCTTCTGGAATTATGCTGATCATGCATTGCTGGATGAGTCTTTTGACTATTAGTTAATATAGTTACTTCAATTTTCATGAATAACATTCCCATTTACCCCCAGGGGAAAAAAAAACGAACAGTATCAAATTTTCTAAATAAACTAGAACAGTAAAATCAACATAGTGCTTAGTTATTTATAGAATAGGAGAATTATTTGATAGATTTGGATAGTAAAAATCATGAGTAGATTCTCTCTTGAAGTCAAAGAACACCATTCTAAGTTCAAAGCCTCTTAATCTTTTATATTAGACTGTTGGCTTGAGAATTAAAGCATATTAGAATCTCTGTTATATGATTTATTAACTGTATGACCTTGTGGAATGAGAAAAAACAATGTTTCAGTTTTGTCATCTCTGAAATCAGAATACTAGTACCTCAAAACTACATTCTGTAAGGAAAATATTGCTAGTTTGCTCAAATAATGACTAAAACATTGAAATCTCTAAATATTGGCTATTGGATATGATTCCTCAAATGCAATTTTTTTAAATTAAATTGCCTGGTATGGTGGTGCCCGCCACTGTGAGACTGAGGGCAACCTGGGTTGGCCTACAGCAACAAGTTCTAGGCTAGCCGTGGCTAAGCAGTGAGACCTGTCTCAAAAAATGATATAGATGTGAAAATTCATTGTAAACTATTTAGGGTTATTAAAAATGTTATAATAAGTACTGTTCTAGAGAATACTATCTTCTTGCCCAACTTTCTTACCAGGACTCCTGACAGTCATGAAGTCTCTATTCCAAAGCCAGAGAACCAAAGATCACCTCCAGTTCCTCAGAGGAGCTGCCAGAGTTTTAGAAGACCTTGGAATGGGTCTTTCAGGCATTCTAGCCTCAACTTTCATGAATCATTTTATCTGCTGTGGAAAATAAGTTGAAATACAAAGCCCCACAAAAAGACTGAAGCCCCGGCTTGGTTAATCCTCACAAATGTAGATTCCAGGTCTCTTTGAAGTTATTTTGGAAAAGTTTAAGTAATAAAAGAATAACCTTTATCCCGGGGATGCCAAATACAAAGTGCTGACTACATGTAAGGTGATATACTGGATTGGGTTCTTGGGTAGAATTAAGGGCATGCATGAAAAAATTAATGAAATCCAAATAAAGGTGGGAGGATAGTTCATAGTAATGTGCCAATGCTAGTTTATTTGTTTTTAATAGTATGTCATAGATATATTAATATCTATGATATATAATATTTATATTAAAGTTAATATGTTAACTTTAAAAGAAACTTGGAAAAAGTGATACCAGAACATTCTAGTGTTTTGTAACTTTTGTGTCAGTCTAGTTATTCTAAAATAAACTCTATACATACATACATACACACACATATATAATAAAGTCTATACATACACATATATATAATAAAGCTTATACATACATATACACATATACATATATATAGGGAGCTGATAGAATACTTATTATTTATAATGCCTATTTAATCAGCTTTGACATTAAGGATTCCCACTATGACACATGATGAATTAAAAGCCAATATCACTTAGTTTGTCTCTATAGAAGCTAATTTAAATGCCTCAGTTTTCAGATTGCCTTATAGAAAGGTTAAGGCAGGAGTCTATCCAATAATTTCTAAAAGAACTCCAAGAAAGATAAATACTTTAATGCAATTAATTAAAAGCAGGCAAAAAAATAATAAGGCAGTCACACATGTGTGGAAAGTTATATAAAATTAAGTATATTTAAAGCACGTTAAAATAAGAGTGTGACCCTAGGATATTTAATTCAAATACTTATAATACTTAGTTACCTGTAGGCAAGAAGAAAATCTAAACTGTTAATTCATTAAGTTGAGAACATTAATATCCTATTTTACTTCTGAAGTAGTATTTCTTTAAAAATTAATTACATATGGGAAGCTGCAATATCACCAACCTGCAGAATACTGGATTTTAAAATGTACAGCATGCTTCATATTCAAATATTTAACTTGATATTCATGCTTTATAATCTGGTTAGTTTTCTAAAACTATGTAATGATCTGTTAGTGACTTTATGTTAAATATATGGTATAACTAGAAGTTGTTGGGCATCAAATAAGATCAATAAATTAATACACATATCAGATTTCAGTTTACAACTTCAAAATAAAGAACTATTGTTTGTTTCATTGGTTTTTTGTTTGAAAGGGGTTGGTATTTTTGAGACAGGGTCTCCCTGTAGCCCCAGCTGGCCTGAAACTTGCTAGATAGACCAGGCTGGCCTTGAACTCACAGAGATCCACCAGCCTCTGCCTCCAGGCATGTGCCACCACCACACCTGGTCTAAAAATTATTGTTTTTAATAAAAGTGATATTTTGATTTGTTCTATTTTAATATTATAATACCATAGTTTGTGATGGGACATCTCAAGATTGCCCATATCTACTCCATATTATGAGCAGCAACTGAGCCCAGTAGTTAAACTTAACTGAAAGTATGGGAACAGACAACTGAACCAGGGCAAAAGTTGAGAACAGGTCAGTGTGTACCTGGTTGCTGTAAAGTTATTCTACTAACTCGGATTCGTGGCTTCTGTACTTTATGCTTGACTTACTTTTAGAGCATAGAAATTGTTAGAGCGACTTTCCACCTCTAAGCTTGGGAACTTAAACTTTCTACCCCTAGATATGGTTTTTCTATATAGAATGCCTCCCAACTCTATAGCTTCTTGCTACATGGAGACCGAATGTCCAGTGAGTAGTCATCAGCTGACTAAAGACTTTCTATTGGTATCATTTTGCTTCTGAGTGGTAGTTTCTGGTGAAATTACCCCATTACAGTTAACATTTTAGTACTTATACTTCTTGATAGATATAACAAATAGCATGTATAATTTTGACTACATAATATAGTAAGGCTATATAAAGCCTGAAAATATCTTTAAAAAGAGAAAAATGGTTATAATCTCCCTACCTTGACAATACTTTTGAAAGTTTCCTATCAGTCATTTTTATCTTCAGTTTGAGAGGCTTATTTTTTAATTTAAAATTATGGAGTGATGGCTGGGCGTGGTGGTGCATGCCTTTAATCCCAGCACTCAGGAGGCAAAGGCAAGCGGATCTCTGTGAGTTCAAGACCAGCCTGATCTATAGAACAAGCTTCAGGCCAGCTGGGACTAAAGGGAGACCCTGTCTCAAAAAAATACCAAAAAAATATTGAGTGATGAATTATGCGGGTGAAGGATTATGCTCTTAAGAAATGGGCTGGAGAGATGGCCTAGCTAGCGGTTAAGAGCGCCGACCGCTCTTGCAGAGGACCCGGGTTCGATCCCCAGCACCCACATGGCGGCCGAGAACCGTCTGAAACTCCAATTCCAGGAGAACTCCAGTTCCAGGAGAATCCAAGACCCTCTTCTGACCTCTGCAGGTGTGACACAACACAGGTGCACAAACTGGCATGCAGACATCAATTCCATACACATACAGAATAAATAAAATTAAATTAAAAAAATTAAAAAAAAAAAGAAATGCATGTATGTTCTTCAACGAGTTACTGGAAATTTACCAGAAATTTTTCAGAGCAAATCTTTGTACTGTTTTTTTCAGAGTAGTATTAGCTGACACACTAGGCAAGAGTTAACTATTGCTTTCAGCACCAAGTTCTTAGGCACTTGATTTTTCTTTTCTTATTTATTTTTATAATGTTTTTTTGTTTTCACGCTGTAGACCAGGCTGGCCTTGAATTCACAGAGATCTGCCTTCCTCTGCCTCCTGAGTCCTGAGATTAAAGATGTGCACCACCACACCCAGCCTAAGATGGTTCTTAGCTGCCATCTGGGTGCTGGGAATTGAACAACCTGCTAAGACATCTCTCCAGCCCCAGGCATTTGATTTTTAACACAAGTTTGGGTGCTTATGTGCATAGCACTTTTCTAGATGATTTTTTAATCACTCTCCATCCTTATTTAAGTATGGGAGAATTTTCACAAGGCAAGTGACAGAGGAAATACATCTGCCAAAGTACTCCAAAGTAAAAAAAAAAAAAAAAAAAAAAAATCATTCCATTTGAAAAATTGTTCCATTTGACCAGTTAGGCAGGAAGTGAGACAAAGATTATGCTGAGGGCCAGGGAGGGTATTTCATTTCTAAAGACAAAGATGAAAGATATTCTAGTAGAAAATAATGGGCAAAGGAATGGGTAATTGATCGGTCTTCTATCTACAACAGAAAGCCATAATAATAAAGCATAGATCTGTGGGAGGAAGTCTTAGGATTAAGGGAAATCTTGTTCTTTTTTTTTTTGTCTTCTTTCAAGACAGGGTTTCCCTGTAACCCCAGCTGTCCTGTAACCTACTCTGTAGACCAAGCTGGCCTTGAACTCACAAAGATCCCGCCTGCCTCTGCCTCCCACATGCTAGGATTAAAGGCGTGCGCCACTACACCCAGCGGGAAATCTTGTTCTTATTGTGGAAAACTACATCATTCTGATTTTATGTGTAGTTAACAGGAACTTAGCATTGATTTTTAAAGAAAGAAGACAAGTTCAAAACTAGGATCTATGAAATTCTATTTCTGTTATATTTATAAATCTATATTTGTACATATGGAAGAAAACTCAAAGGTAAATTTTAGGGTCATATTCTTTTTCTTCTTGATAGGTTAATGGAGAAAAGAGAAGTTATTTTATATTGTGATTTTCATGGCCACAGTAAGAAACAGAACATCTTCATGTATGGCTGTGATGGTAGTAGCAGACCAAAGGGAAAAGGACTGTACTTACAACAACGGATCTTTCCACTCATGTTGAGCAAAAATTGTCCAAGTAAAGTAAGTATCCTTAAGATTGTTACTTTTCCTCACAAAACTTCAATAAAAAATTGGCATTAAAAAAAAGATTCTTATTTTTCCTTTAGTAAATGCTGCTCCTGTGAGAAAGAGGAGAGGACATCCTATTTAGTAACCTGCTTTGTTACCTAGTTCTTTTGATGTATTTATGCAATTGACCACAAGAAAACAACTATGAGAAACTATTAGGAACCAATGTTTTAAAGTATTTTCAATCATTTTTAAAAACAAAAATTCCCATATTCCTATCTTCTTACTGCTGCCTCTATTTTACCTCTTACCTTCTGAAAGTTACCTCTTTGTCATTTTCATAACCAGTTTTGAGGATTTACATTTAATTAGTAGTCATTTAGTGCTGAAATTATACAAGCTAAAGATTATGATCTTAATAAATGTACAATAATCTATTTATTAGAAATTTCCAAGAAAAATTCAATAACCAGAATTCAAAGATATATGGAAAGTAGAATCAGGAAATAATACAGTGTATAATTACTTTCAATAGACTGTGAAAATGTTGAAAATACTTAATTACCAAGTTGTTAAAATTATTTTAATTCTTTAGAGAAAGATTTTAATATAACAAAAATAAATCCTTATAAATTTCCTTTTAAGTTCTCAACCAAGTAATTTAATTATAATAAAGACATTTGAGAAGTATTCAATGTGTTCCTGGAATAATTGGGTCCCAAACATCTCATAAAGAAAGAATAAACCTGATAGGAACAGCTATTTACAGAAAGAACATGTTTGTTGCCCAAGGAATGTTTATCCCTTCAGAAGTATCAGGCGAACAATCCAGTACCTGAAGTTTTCCCTGTATGCAGCTGTCTTAACACTTATAGGTATAGTTTACTGCCCTTACAGAATGATGATCCTCCTTCATTAAGATATTTTAGTCTTCGTCTATTAACATATTTCTTTTTAACATTTTTATTGAGCTTTTGTAGTTTCATACAACAATTCCTAATCCAGTTTAGACCTCCTCCCCTATGTGTGCCCCTCCAGTCCCCACCAGACCCCATGTATTCCACCATACATGGTAAGTCCTATCCAGTCAAGCATTTGTACCCAGATGTCCTTAAGTGAAAGTTCTTCCACAGGAGTCTAGTCAGCCCATCTAGACATCAAAAGTAAGACATACTCTTCCCTCACCCATAACAATCAGGGCTGGCCCACCACCCATTTCTCTCCTCCCCTCTGGACCCTTATTTAATTGAATTGACCTGGGTCTAGTGCTTGATGCCACAATTGTCACAAGTTCCCTTCTAGTAGCATGAATTCCTATTAACACATTTCTTAAAGTCTTAGTTCTCTAGCTAGTTGTGCCTCACATGAAATGGACCAGTTTTCTGAACATTACAACCAGTTTGCATTTTAACAGGTCTTTTTACCTAATAGTAGTTAATATGTAGAAGCTTCCATTTCTATGTGGTCTTTGAAATGTTTCTCACTAAAATCTTTATGCAAATCCACAATTACAGTTGGAGATTTGAAATTCCTCTCTGTAAACAAGAACTGATAGATTGAAAATTGGTAAATCATAAGAACTAAACAACACCACTAACTGAATATCATTACCATTTACAAAAAAAAATTCTACTGAAGAGTAGGATACATGTTATATTTAAATCTACATGGTATAGTAGTCAATAGTTTGTATCCTAGTTTAAAATAAATCTTAACAAATTTAAAAGAATCCAAATCATAAAGTATGTTTTCTTATCACAATGGAATTTGCCTAGAAGTCAATGAAAAAAAGATAATGCCCAAACTCTTGGGCATAGACTAAAGAGAAATTTTGAAGGAAGATTAGAATATATTTTGAACTGAAAGAAAATAAAAATATACCATATATCAAATTTTCTGAAAGCCAACTAACACAGTAGTGCTTAGAAGAAAATATAGTAATGAATGCTTATATTAGAAAACAGCAAAGATTTTAAGTCAGTAATCTAAGTTTCTATTTAAGAAACTGAAAACCAGCAGAATTAAACAGATAATAAAGATAAGAGGACAGTGATATTGGAAATAGAAATGGTGGAGAAAATCAGTAAAACAAAGCTTGTGTTGGGAAAGATCAATAAAATCTGATAGCACTTTACCAAGTCTGACCAGAACGAGGAAGGGGAAACACATGACCAGTTCAAGAACAGGAGAGGGATGTTACTACAGACTCTGCTGCTCTTGGGTCACTTGAGAACCCTAGGGTTTGAGGAAACTCTTTTTACTAGTTATTACAAAACACTGAAAGATTGTTACACATATTTTAAGTTACAAATGGAGGAAACTTTGACTAAAGTCAAAAGTTACATTGATTTTCCAGGTGGAGACTGTCATGCTGTATTTAATACTCCTAAGGATGCTCAAGCAATCCATTCACAAACTAAAATTAAAAGCCACTTTACTGGAAACTCAAGGTACTTTCTGGTGATCACAAATAGAAGCATTGGCAGAAGACTTTGGTAGATAGTCATCCCAAACTTAACTTTGGGAAAAGAAAAGAAACACTGAGAAGTTAATCCCCAAAGCTGGAAAGAGTAGCCTGGAAGGACTCAACAAGCAAGTAAGCACACTAGACTTTCTGAATACTACTGAAAAACTCATAGTTCACCTTTTTGTTTCACTGGATACTTGAATAATTTTATCAACTCCATTTTTGTTTCATAGTGATTTTTAATAAGTACTTTTCTAAAATTTACATTCCAGGCTAGACAGATGCTCAGCGTTTAGGAGTATTAGTTGCTCTTGCAGAGGCTGGGTTCAAATCCCAGCACCCACATGGTGGCTAATGACTGTCTATAACTCCAGTTCCAGAGGATCTGATGCCCTCTTCTGACCCCATGGGCATTGGCATGACACAGGTGTACTTACATAGATGCAGGCTATATGCCCATACACATAAAATAAAAATAATAAAATATTTTAATCTACATTTCATTAAAAGAAATACCTTTGCCCCTCAACTTGTAAATAAGACTTTAAAATGCTTTTATTATATCAAAATTTGATTTTACAAAGGACTAGAGAGCTGACTCAGTGATAAGGACTAGAGAGCTGACTCCGTGATTAAGAGGACTTGCTTGCTATTCCTTCAGAGGACTCAGATTAAGCTCTGAGCAATAGGGTCTTACTGTCAAGTTCTGGTGGGTAAGCACAAGCAATGGCAACAGCCAGTGTTGTTGGAGGCTCTGTGGAGCCTCCCAGGTCAACAACTCCAAAAGAAGGAGTCCATTCCTGGCGCTGGGCTTTTTATTGGCTAGCCTGTGACTTCTCGTGAGGACATTAACTCTCCATTATAGAGTAACTCCATGTAGCCACTTAGACTCTTTTAAAATTGTATCTATGCATTTTAAGAAGCTTCTGTAGTAGTAGGTTTCCATATGAAATTTTAAAAAGTCCTTTAGTGTTAGTTGTCCTTCCCCATACCCCTCCTCCTACCTTCACATCACCTGATTTTCACCTTTCCTGTTCCATTATCCCCCTTTCCCATTTATGGCATCGTATTCTATCTTTTCTCTCATGAAGGCTCCCCCCAACACACACACACACACACACACACACACACACACACACACACCATGGCCATTACTAGTTTACTGACCTCTGTGGATTTTCCAATCAAAATATACATGTCTAAAGATTCAAAGCTAGCATCCACTTGCAAGAAAGAACATTGGGGGCTGGAGAGATGTCTCAGTGGTTAAGAGCACCAACTGCTCTTGCAAAGGACCCAGGTTTGATTCCCAGCACCTTCGTGGTGACTAAGAACCATCTTTAACTCCAGTTCCAGGGGAATCCAACACCCTCTTCTGACCTTTGCAGCATTGCATGACACGGGTGCACCAACCTACATGCAGACAGTACACTCATACACATGTTAAAAAAATAAAGAAAGAACATTGGGCTTCTGTCTTTCTGGAATGGGTTACCTTACTCAGGATGATTTTTGCCCAGTTATATCCATTTATTTGTGAATTTCCTAACTTTGTTTTCCTTAATAACTGAAAAATAATGTTCCATTATGTAAATATGCCATATTTTGATTATCATTCATCACTTGATGAACATCTAGGTTGTTTCCATTTCCTAGCTACTGTAAATAGAGCATCAACCAACAAATGAGCAGCTATCTCTACAGTAGGATAGAGTCCTTTAGGTTTATGGCCAAGAGTAGTATGGCTAGATCATGTGGTAGATCTATTTCTACATTTTAAAAAACTTATTGAGCATTTGTGCATTTCATACAATGATTCCTAATCAGATTTAGCCTTCCATGTCCCAGCCCCCATCAGAACTCATGCACTACACCATCCAAGTTAAGTCCTATCCAGTCAAGCTTTTGAACCCAGACGTCCTTCCATGCGATTTCATCCACTGGAGTCTAGTCAGCACATCTAGAAATCTCGGTTCTTGGTCTTTTTTAAGTAAAGCATACTCTTCCTCACCCAGCAGTAATCAGTCTCCAGTACTCAGTCCAGGGCTGGCCCACCACCCATTTCTCTTGCTCCACTCTGGGATCTTGTCTGGGTTGGCATGATTTCCGTGCCTGATACCAGCATCTCAATAAGTTCACATGTGGAAACTTGCAGTTGTCTGTAGCCTCTGCTTCCCTACGCTCACGCACCAGCCCCGGCTCTTACAATCTTTCTACCCCTCTTCCACAGTGATCCCTGAGCCCTGGGTGGGTGGGGCTTAGGAGTCCTATCCAGGGATACACACCCTGGAGGCTCCCATTCTTTGAAAGTTGGCCAATTGTGGCCTTCTGTGTGCATTGCACACTACTGTGTAAGGAAGCTTCACTGGTGGGAATTGGGGGGTGTGCTCATGTTCTCTCCGCCCCTCATTTGGCTGTGTTCTATGACTCTTAGACGCAGTGGTTCAACTGTACATGTGTCTCCTAGGATTGTGCACCTTTCAGATATATAATTTCTGTGTCTGACCAGTTAGGGATTCTGCAGTATATAAATATAGGATTCCATATTTAGCATATCATAATAAATTTCATTTCTCTTGAGATATGGCACTAATAGGGTTTTCTCTAGGATCTATGTCCTCTCCAGCTATGTGCATTTGGCTGAGTTTACAGTAGCACCCAAGAGCTCATTCCCATTGAGAGGGTTTTAGTCCAATTAGATAGCCGTTGATTAACCCCAATTAACAGTGCCACTACTGCACCAAGAGAGGTAGTTTGCTATGCAGGTCACTGTGGTTATTGGGCTTTAAGCCTGGTTTAGGCCATTGATTGGTTTTCTCCCTTAACAATGTACACATTATCTAGCATTATGAGCACTAAACTTCAGGTAGAAGGCTTTCGGGTCAGTTCCTGCTCCATTACTCTAAGCCCTATTTCTGAACTATGTCCTGTCTTGAGCAGCAGGGTCTTATTTTCTAGTTCTGGGAGATAATCAAGAGCTTTGGCGATGGCCTATGTTATTCTGAGAGTCTCTTGGATCACTCTCACCAGCCACTCAAAGGGGGAAGGTGTCTTCTGTCTATCACTGCATTCCTTGCCATACAGCCCCCAGGTTGCGTTACCTGTGCACTAATGTTCAGACAGTGTACAAACATTTCTCATGGAATCTCAGGGGAATCACATTACCTCTGGGTTCCCTAGCCACCCAATGTCCGATCATCTCTATTCTTCTTCCCTTCCCACCTCCCCCCCTCCTTCCCCAATCCCTGTACCCCCATTATCCCCGCCCTCCCCCTCTCCTGAGTTCCCTTGCCCCCCATCATTCCCCCTGTATGTCCATCCCTCCTCCCATCCCAACATTTGAAGAATTTCCACATTGATCATCATAGTAGTTACACCAGTTTAGACTCCCACCAGCAATGAATAAGTTTCCCCTTTTCCCTATATCCTTGTCAGTATTTGCCACCATTTTTGCAGTTAATATTCTTTTTAATTTGTTTTTAATTGAATTTTGTGCATTTCATACAATACATCTTTTTCATCTTTTATTTTGAGAGACAGGGTCTCCCTGTAGCCCCAGCAGTCCTGGAACTCACTATGGAGACCAGGTTGGCCTCCATCTCACAGATATATACCTGCATCTGCCTCCTGGGTCCTGGAATTGAAGGTGTGCACCACCACACGAGGCTTTCATACAATGCATCTTGATCAATCTGAATCTACTATCTGTACCCCTGCTAACCCCTCATCAGATTAATGCATTCTGTCATATATGTTAAGGCTTATCAAGTCAAGTTTGTGTCCCAAATGCCCCCTTGGTGTGAGTCTGTCACCTTTGTGTAAAGCATGACTCCCTTAAAGAAAGCCAAGTCTCCCTCATCTTTCAGTGATCAGTTACCAATGGTTCCTCGTCGGGCTGGAGTCTCTTGCCCATTTCCTTGGTTCTACACTGGCTTCGCTTGCTTTGAGTCCCTGACTCCTTTGCGCGCGGTTACCATTGCTTTCAGCTCATGTGAGCAAATTCTCATCCGCCTGGAAAAATCTTTCCTTGTAGTCATCTACCATCCCTGGCTCTTACCATCTTTCTGCCCCCTCTTCTGCAATGCTCCCTGAGCCCTGGGTGGCAGAGGTTTAATTATAGGAGTCTTATCCAGGGACACTCACTCTGCAGACTCTTATTCTCTACATTTGGGCAGATGTTGTTTCTGTGTTAATCGCCATCTGTTACATGAGGAAGCTTCACTGGTGAGAGTTGAGAGATGCATTAGTGTTCTCTCTGCCCCCGTCCCACTATGTTCTGTGAGCCTTAGGTGTGTCGCCTAGGGCTGGGCACATTTATCCTCTGCATGTGACCAGTTATAGAACTCTGTAATAGCCTCCATTCATTTCAAAAACAAGTTTCTTCGATGAGTGGTTAGAGCTATACCTGCATCTAAGGATTTGGAGCTAAGATCCACAAATGCAAAAGAATATATGTCACTTGTGTTTATGTTGCTTCACTTAGTATGACTGCTTCTAGTTCTACTTACCTGCAAATTTCATGATTTGGTCTTTCTTTTTTTTTTTAAATATTAATTTTATTTATTTTTGTACGTGTATGAATGTACTGTCTGCATGCAAGTCTGTGCACCCGTGTCGTGCAACGCCGCGGAGTTCAGAAGAGGGTCTCAGATTCCCCTGGAACTGGAGTTCTCCTGGAATTGGAGCTTCAGACGGTTCTCAGCCGCCATGTGGGTGCTGGGGATCGAACCCGGGTCCTCTGTAAGAGCGGTCGCGCTCTTAACCGCTAGCTAGGCCATCTCTCCAGCCCCCGGTCGGCTTAATTTTTTTTAATTTTTATTTATTTTCATATGTGTATGAATGTACTGTCTGCATGCAGGTTTGTGCACCCGTGTGGTGCAATGCCGCGGAGGTCAAAAGAGGGTGTCGGATTCCCCTGGAACTGGAGTTATAGAAGGTTCTCAGCCGCCATGTGGGTGCTGGGGATCGAACCCAGGTCCTCTGCAAGAGCAGTCGGCACTCTTAACCTCTAGGCCATCCCTCCAGCCCCGATTTGGTCTTTCTTTACCACTGAGAAGAACTCCATTTTGTAAATGTACCACATTTTCATTATCCATTCATCAGTTGAAGAATGTAGGTTGTTTCCATTTCTTAGCTACTGTGAAAAGAGCAGCAACAAATATGACTGGCTACACAGTATCTCTGTAGTGGGATATTGAAACCTTCAGGTATATAAGTGGATCCTATGGTAGAATTTTTAGTTCTTTAAGAGTTGACACATTGATTTCCAGGGACTGCACCACTTTGCAGTCCCACCAGCAGTGAATAGGGTTCTCCTTTCCCCAAATCCTCACCAGCATTTGGTGTCATTTTATTTTCTGTTTGTGTTGTTAGTCTTGTTTTTTGTGCTTCTGTACTTTATACCTCTATTTGTTTTCTTTCTGTAACCTCTTGAGTATGTATTTCTTTTTTGAGTATTATTTCTTTTTTCAGTCCTTTGTGTTGCTTCAAGCATTCTCATTAGGGCTGGTTTGGTGGACTTGTGTGTTCTTTAAAGCTCTTTGTGTGTTCTTTAAAAGGTGAATTCTTTGATCGTGTCTATGATTGTTCTTTGAAATTCTGTGTCTTGGGATTCCTCTGGGTACTTCTCCTTGTAGTACACTTCTGTAGGACTGGTGGGTTTGGATGGAGATATTATTTTGTATTTTCATAATTGTATTTTTGTGTTGTGGTCTAGGCATATGGATTTCTTTTGTTGGTTGTGTGTCTGATATGAAATTCTAGCTTGCCTTTGTTTAGTTGAAGTTTGATCCTATTTCTCTTGTTGATGTAGCTTACTTGCTTTCTGATCTGGAATGAATAGTTAATTCATCTGTGCTTCGGGTCTCACTTTTGATTGTTTATTCATGGGACAGAAGGTTGACTAGTCAAGAGCTCTCCAGCAGTGGGAAGGGGGCTAGGCCTAATTAAAGACTATGGGGATGCAGTGACTAGTCCAGATCTCTCGGGCAGGAGAAACAAGAGGATGCCTAGGCCCCTGGCAGGCATGGGAACCCTGTGGGGAAGGTCTAATTAGCAGAATCTGTTTTTTCTCTTAGCCTCAGCCGCTCTGACTGGGATAAGATGAAATCCCAAAGTACTTTTAATTTGCATTGCCCTGATGGCTAAAGATATTGACCATTTTTTAAAAATATTTCTCGGGGCTGGAGAGATGGCCTAGCGGTTAAGAGCGCCGACCACTCTTACAGAGGACACGGGTTCGATCCCCAGCACCCACATGGCGGCCGAGAACTGTCTGAAACTCCAATTCCAGGAAAACTCCAGTTCCAGGGGAATCCGAGACCCTCTTCTGACCTCCGCAGCATTGCACGACACGGGTGCACAGACTTGCATGCAGACAGTACATTCATACACATACAGAAATAAATAAAATTAAAAAAAATTTTTTTTTAAATATTTCTCGGCCATTAGTGTTTCATCATTTGAGGACATTCTGTTTAGTTATTTCCCCAATTTCTAATTGAGTTTTTGAGTTTGGGTAGCTTTTTATGTTTAGGGTTTTTTTTTTAGTTATTTGCATATTCTAGATACTAGTAAATAAGACATTTTTCTAGAGATAAACTTACTAAATACTACAGTTTTTCCAATAAGCACTTTATTTGTTAAGAAAAAGGACAATAGACATAAAAAATCCAAATCAATCCACAAAATCTTTTAGAAATAAGTGAGTTTAGCATGTTACATATCAAAATGTCAGTCTGCAATTTCTATATAATCACAAAGAATAACCAGAAGCCAAAATTTAAAATAGTACCATTTTACCATAATTCTAAAATAATTATTATTTGTAAGTCTAACAAAATGTAAGATCTATATGCTGAACTTAAAATACTGACAAAATAAAACATCTGTATAATGCAGATATATACTATAAATGGATTGAAACACTGAATACAGATATGTATTCTTTCCAAACAATAAGTAGATTTAAAACAATTATAAACAAAATTGAAGCATCATTGCTTAGAGATATAAATAAGTTATTTGTTGTAAGTAATTCAAAGACACTGGGCCTAGAAAAGTAATTTTGAAAAGAAAAAGGTGAAGGAATCTCACTATCAAATTTTAAGATAGCATGAAACAGTAGCGATCAAGATACGTGGTACAGGGTGTAGACATCTGAAGCCAGTTCAGCAATAGAGCCACAAACATGACCTTTTGTCAAGGTGCACAGGAAATTTGGTAGGGGAAACGTTTAGTAAATTGTTCTGGAGCAACTAAAGATCCATTGTTAAGTAAAAACCCTCCATCTAATACTCATATGTTAAGTGTTATATGTAAAACTATAAAAATTTTAGAAGAAAGGTTTTATGACATGAAGATGGGGGAAAGTTCTTGAACGTGGTGATGGCTGATATTAATCTACAACTTGACAGGCTCTAGAATCACTGAAGAGATAACTACTGAGCATGTCTGTGACTGATTATCTACAGTAGTTTAACTGAGGTGGGTAGACCTACCCCAAATATAGGCAGTGCCATTCCATTGGCTGGAGTCCTAGACTGAGTAAAAATGAAAAAAAAAAAAAATGAACTGAGTATAGGTATTCATTGCTCTCTGCTCCTATGCCATGCCTTCCTGCTGTGCCCTCAAACCGTGAGCCAGAATAAACTCTCCCTTCTTCAAGTTGCTTTCGTCAGATATTTTGGTAGATCAGCAAGAAAGTAGCTAATACATACATATACCAAAAGCATGATCTATTGGATCACAGTACATTGATTCACTGAATTTCCTCAAAATTAATCCTTTTATTCTATGAAAGACCTTGGCAAGAGAAGGCAAAGATGCTACAAAGAGAAAATATTTGCAATCTCATATCTGATATAGAACTTGTATTTATTTTTATTTTTTATTTTTTTTAATTTTTATTTATTTCTGTATGTGTATCAATGTACTGTCTGCATGCAGGTGTGTGCACCCGTGTCATGCAATGCCGCGGAGGTCAGAAGAGGGTGTCGGATTCCCCTGGAACTGGAGTCCTCCTGGAATTGGAGTTTCAGATGGCCCTCGGCTGCCATGTGGGTGCTGGGGATCGAACCCTGGTCCTCTGTAAGAGCGGTCGGTACTCTTAACCACTAGGCCATCTCTCCAGCCCCTAGAACTTGTATTTAAAACAACTCAGCAGTAATCAAACAAGGAACCTGATTTTCAGAATATCAATAATATTGGATATAAACATTTCATCAAAAAATACATGTAATGTCAAATAAGCACATGAAGAAGACATTTTACTTCATTAGCCATTAGGGAACTACAAGTTAAGACCATGAGAAAGATGTAACCACACACCTAGTAAGATAACTAAAAAAATTTTAAAAACTGTTACTACCCAATGCTAACAAGAATTTGGAACAGCAAGAACTCACATATGTTGTTCATAAGCATGCTGAATAATACAACACTTTGGAAAATAATTTAATTATAAAGTTAAATACACAGTTGTCATGTGATCCAGCAACCCCACTCTTAAGGATTTACCATAGAAAAATGAAATTTTGCATTCATATGTAAACACATATGCACAAATATTTACAGAATCTTTTGTCAAGTTCCAAAAGCTCAAAACAACCCAAAATAGGCATGGAATACCTCTTAGTAATAAAGGAATAAGTCCTTCTACATGCAACAATTGATAACTCTCAGAGGCAGTCTACTAGGTAAAAGAAGCCAGTCTCAAAAGATTGGATACTCTATGATTCCATTTAGATGACAATCCTGAAAATACTATCAAGGATTAATAAACTGATTTTGGACACATGTTATCTAATGATAAAAGTATTCTCTTGCTGGAATTCAAATCTATAGTTCTCAGAAATATGCATATATCATCTTTAAAATGAGTTATTTCCCACCGTAGGAGGCAGAGGCAGAAAGATCAAGAGTTCAAAGTTGGGTCTGAAGAGATGGCTCAGAAACTAAGAGCACTTGCTGCTCCTGCAGAGGACCCAGGTCTGGTCCCTAGTACCCACACGGGGACTAAAAACCATCTATAACTCCAGGCCCAAGGGATCCATTGCCCTCTTCTGACCTCTGCAGGCATTGTACACACATGGTGCACCTGCAGCCAAAACACCCATCCCATAAAATAAAAAAATAAATAAATCAAAAAAATTTTGAGAGTTCAAACTCAATTTTTGACTACATAGTGAAATTGAGGCTAGCTTGGGCTACATGAGACCCTGCCACAAAAATAAAGTATTTATTTTCATTGCACAAGAAATAAAAGGTAGCACCTTGAGCTTTATTTAAAATTATAATTTTTAGAGAGATTTTTTTCATTTTTAGCCCTTTTTCCCAAGAAAGATGTGTGTCTCATTTTTATTTGCTGTGTCTCATTTTTATTTGCTGTGTCTCATCTTTATTTGCTGTGTCTCATCTTTATTAGCTGTGTCTCATTTTTATTTGCCATGTCTCATCTTTATTTGCTGTGTCTCAGTTTTCATTCTCAGCTTGCAAGTTTAACATTCAGAAGTGCAAAGAGGGATCAGGAAGGGTGGTAATGTGGAAGATGGGAATCAAGAACAGCTTTACCCTGGAGGCCACCTTCTGTGGATCTACTCTGGGTAAAGTCCTCATTTATGTTTCTCAGAACATTAAATTGAAGATATATTTTAATGTAAAACTAATGGTGAAAATATCTTGTGGTGAGCTCATTCTTCCCACTTAAATGCACCCTTATTTTTAATCCACTCTCTAAGTAGGATGAATAAACTCTCACTATATGGTGTCCTATGTCATCCTTTCCTTTTGTTTACCAAAGAGTTTAGCATACACATAGAAATAGTTGTTTTCAATATTTATCTAATTATTTTTATTTATGTGTATGCATTAGTGGGGAGAGTATGTGCATGTGAGCGTAGGCACCTGAGAAGGTCAGAGGAAACATTGGATCCTTTGAAACCAGAATCACAGGCAATCATGAGAGCCCACTGTGGGTACTGGGACCTGAACTCTGGCCTTCTGCAGGAGTAGTATAAGCCCCTAACCACAAGCCACCTCTCTAGATCCCATTTGTTGTTGTTTTTAAGGGAATGCCTACAGATATTTTTAAATGGGAGTTCTGATACTTTCAAGGAAAAGCAATGCACATACTTAACATATGGTAGAAATATTTTTATTTAACTTGATATTTGCAAAGCAAAAATAGACTGTGTTTTTTGTTTTCATTTTTGTTTGGTTGGGTTTTGTCAATTTATATTTAAGAGGAAGCATTTGGTTCCTGTAACTAAAAATAAAACTCTTCTCTACAGTGTTACTTAAGAAATATCTTGGTCACACCTAGCATATATTAGTGCAGTTAGAATATTCTGTATTAGGGTGCCTGTCCATAAGCCGGGTGTGGTGGTGCACGCCTTTAATCTTAGCACTCAGGAGGCAGAGGCAGGCGGATCTTTGTGAGTTCAAGGCCAGCCTGGTCTACATAGTGAGTTCCAGGAGGGCTGGGGCTACAGGGAGACCCTGTCTCGAAAAGACCAAAAAAAAAAAAAAAAAAAAGAATATTCTGTATTAGGGTGCCTGTCCTAAAAAATAATCCTAAAAAATTTACCAACTCTAGGTTGCATGGTGCTGTGTGCCTGTAATCCCAGATTCAAGAGTCAGAACCAAGCATATCCTGAGTTCAAAGTCAGCATGGGCCACATAAGGAGACCCTGTTTCAAAAAAATTAATATTTTCAATTTAGAGAAAGGATAATGCTGAACATTTTCTCAGAGAATTTTTCTCACCATAATTATCAGTGCTGCTTACAATTGGTAAGCAAATACCCTGTAATTGTCTTATTGAATTTTCTTCTGCTTTTATATATTTATCTGTGTTAAGTAAGCTTTGATCCAGTTGGTGGAAGGGGGAATAAATAAAAGTAATCAGCTATTAAATGATCTTGTCCAGAGAAGAAATCCAGAGGACAAATATAAATCATCTCAATGTTCTATTTATGCCACCTTACAGTTTAGGCTTGCTGGATAAAAAAAAATTTATCAATATCCTCAAGAGTGGATAAATTTTTTGATGTCTTAGGTAAAAAACAAGGCACTCATTTCAACACAAAAGACTTGAAGTCAATGGGCTATCACTTTTGTGATTCTCTCTTGGACTACTGTGATCCAGACCGGAGCAAGGTAAGACAAATATATTTGTAAAAGTATCAGATTCAGACTGTGAGGTAACACACCAGCCTGTTAACCTACAGCAGCTTTTTTCCTTTTACAATCCTAACAGTCTAGGTTTGCGTATGTGTAAAGACCCAGTAACTATTGTTCTAAATACCTATAAATATTGAGAAAATTAATTAGGAAATATTATTTTTATAATGAGCTAATTTGATGTTTTTCTTTAGTATTATCAGTGCCTAAAAGAATTAGAAGAAATGGAAAAACATATGAATGTGGAAAGAGCATTTGAGGACTCAGATAATTCTGTAGTCGAAATTTCAGTGCATCTAGCTTCTAGGTAAGGCAAAATTACTTAAAGAATTTGTTATATGGTTTTATTACAATACCTAGGATATTATCATCAGTTCTACCCAGAAAATTCTGATTCACAAGTAATGGGAAAGTTTTCTCAGGTGCATTATTTTGGTCAGACTTCACCAACACTTCACCTGATTTATTAATTTTTTCAATACAAACATTGTGGTGTACCATGTGTTTACTATGTGTAAAAGACACACCAAATTGTTTTGTATTCTCTCTTTCTTATTTAGAGCATTTTATATCCACAGCAAAATTAAGTAAACATTATAGAGATTTTCCCACCCCTATATATGTACAGCATCCTCCTGTCGTCAACATCCTAGAATGATATGTTTCAGTGGGGAAACATATCTTCAGCTTTCTGAAGAAATTCTGCTATTTTCAACAGCAGCTGCCTCACTTGGGAGCCTTGTTTATTATAACATAAAGTTGAATTCATTCTTTTGTATGTGGCTATGCAGTTTCCCAGCACCAGTTCTGAAGAGACTATGCTTTCCCCCTTTGAATGTATTCAGTCCTAGCATTACAGTGTCATCCGGTGTCCATTCACTCCAGTCAGAAAGTAGTTGTACATTTTATGGGTTTGGACATCTTTGTAGTGACATGTGTCCCACCATTATTGTAACAGAGTATTTTCACTGGATAGGCTCTGTCTGTCTCTCCCTCTTGACCTTTGGTAACTACAGATCTGTCTGCAAAATTTGCCTTCTCCTGAGTGTGATTTGATCAGAATTTTGTACAGCATGTAAGCTTTTCAAACTGCTTTATTTCTCTTAATAATGGGCAAGTAAAAATTAATCTATGATTTTTCATTGCATAATAGTACGTTTTTTGTCTTTTTGAGACAGGGTCTCTCTGTAGCCTCAGCTGTCCTGGAACTCACTATGTTGACCAGGCTGGCCTTGAACTCAGAAATCCGACTGCCTCTACCTCCCAAATGCTGGGATAAAAGCCATGAGCCACCATACCTGGCAATAGTGCATTTATTTTTATCACTGAATAATATACTATCATCTGAATATATCATAGTTTATCTGCTCATCTACTGGAGGACATCTTAGTTACTTCCAGGTTTCAGCAATTATGAAAAATCTTCTATAAGCATCCATGTGCAGGTTCTTCCATGATGTGTTTTAACTCCTTTGAATACATAGCAAGCAGAATGAGTACTAACAGCATAATTTATTGTATTGTTTACTGTATATGCCCTTCATAGCAATACTAGTATATTATTGTAAGTGTCACACAGAAATTTCCAAGAAGCTCATTGCCCAGGTCTATGTGGGGAGCACTCAAGTAACATAGAAAGGAGCTTTTCTATTCACTGAAGTATGTTTAGGGTTGGATATTTTTTTCCCCAGCATTAGAATAGGTTGCATATGCTTAACTTTCATGTGGTAAGAATACTTTTTTTTTTTTTGGTCTTTTCGAGACAGGGTCTCCCTGTAGTCCCAGCTGTCCTGGAACTTACTCTGTAGACCAGGCTGGCCTTGAACTCACAAAGATCCGCCTGCCTCTGCCTCCTGAGTGCTAGGATTAAAGGCGTGCGCCACCACGCCCGGCGTGGTAAGAATACTTTTTAAAAAGATCCACCCCTCAAGCTTGGTGGCACATGCCTTTAATCTCAGCAGGCAGATTTCTGTGAACTCAAGGCTAGCCTCATCTGCATAGTGAGTTCCAGGCTAGCTGGGGCTACAGGGAGATCCTGTCTCAAAAAGACAAAAAAAATCTACCCTCTTAAAAAAATTTATGAGTTTATAACATATTATTGTTTGTTACTGGTATATTTTGCTACATAGCTCTAAAACTTATTTTCTTTAACTGAACTTTTATGCCAATTAATTAGTCACTTCCATTTATTTTACCTCCGCTCCTAACCAACATTCTTCCTTTAATGCTTTAATTTGAGTATTTTAGGTACTTAATAATATAAATACAATCATTTAGTGTTTTGAATAGTGCTGTACAAAGCATGGAAGAGCAGATAGTCAGATCACATAGTAGTTTTCTGAAGAAACTCTCTGCTATTTTCAATAGTCATTGCATCATTTAGGAGTCTTGTATATTATAACATAAAGTCCAGCTTCATTCTTTTGCATGAGGATATGTAGGTTCCCAGCACCCAGTTTTGAAAATGTTACCCTTTTCCCATTGTGTGCCCTGGACACCTTGTAGAATATGAGCTGACTGTTCCAAGGTTAACTTGATTGGATTGAGAGACACCTAGGAGAGTAGTAAAACACAGCTCAGAGTACAACTGAGAAGACAATTCCAGAGATAAGTAGATAATTCAGGCTATGGCACAATCAATAGTTTAACCCGTTGATGGATTAAAAATGTGGGACCATTAGGAGATGGTAGAACTATAGAGGGGGATGCTGGCTTCAGGAATATGACTTATAGAGGGGTGTCTTGGCCCTGGAGTCTTCCTGTTACTCCTCTTACAGAGAGTACAAGGCAAAAGGACATTTATTATATTAGGATAGGGATGTGAAAATATAGTTAAATAGGCTAAAGGTGGCTTGTTGTTTACCCTGAATTCCTCATTTGTGATATGGAGATTCCCAGCTTTATATAGACGCCTGCCACATATAGTCAGAAAGTTGTGTCCCTTAATTTGTGTCAAGCTGGCCTTGAACTCACAAAGATCCGCCTGCCTCTGCATCCCAAGTGCTAGGATTAAAGGCGTGCACCACCACTCCCGGCAAACAATGATTTTAATGATAATCAATATAGTCTTGTCCTCAAAAGTTCAGTCTTGATTTTATGACATAGATAGTAGGGAAGGCTACGATGATAATTCTGTTTCTAACTGCTTTATTAAATAACATTTTCTATTTAATATACTAAAAATCAAAGATATGTAATATTTTATGCTTTATGTAATTTTCCTATTAGAAATCTTTTTATGCTTAAAAAAAGAAATATTTTTATGCTTATGTATCTGTGTATGTATGCCATGTATATGTGGGTGCCTGCAAAGGCCAGAAAAAGGTTTTGGATACCCTAGAACTGGAGTTAGAGACTGTTGTGAGTTGCCCAACATAGGTGTTGGGAACTGAACTCAGGTTCTGTGGAAAAGTAGAAAATAACCACTAAGCCATCTCTCTAGCAACTAGAAATCTTTTTATCTTTTCAAGATAGGGTTCCCTGTAGCCCCAGCTGTCCTGGAACTCGCTATGTAGACTGGGGTGGCCTTGAACTCACAGAGATCTGCCTGCCTCTGCCTCCCAAGTGCTGGGATTAAAGACATTCACCACCATGCTGTTAAGGGCTAGAGAAATGGCACAGTGGTTACAAGCACTGGCTGCTCTTGCAGAGGACCTGGGTTTGGTTTGCAGCACCCACATGGCAGGTAACAACTGTCCTAACCCAAGTTCCAGGGGATCTGACATCCTCTTCTGACCTCTATGGGCACTGTATGACACGGGTGCATTTACATACATCAGGCAATGCACTCAACACATAAAATAAAAATAATAAAATTTGTAGATATGTTATACTATAACTTAAATTTAATAATTAGGTCTCAAATAAACTAATTCTGTATTTCTCATGGTTTAGAAATTACTTTAATAAGTTCCATGGGTGAATGGTTACACAATTTTTGCCAAACTCTTTCAATGACACTTGCTGTTTTGCCGTCAATTCTTCTCAATGTTAGCTCTTACTGTTAGTCATTTCTCTTCACATATTCTTATCCATTACTAGTAACATGTTGCTGCTTTGTTAAGCATAGGATTCAGCTTTTTTCCTTTACATGTTCCTGCATGCTGAGTTTCTCAAATATTTGGAAGCTTTCTTTTGAAGTCAGTTCAATTCTCTAGTAAAAGCAGGTGGCAGTTGCATGTTCCTTTGAAAGGAAGAAGTATGCATAAGCACTACACAAAGTATTACTACATACACAAGAATGAAGCTTTCTTCTTTGTGTATCAGGTGTTATGCACTTTCCAAAAGGAAAGGTAATAGTTGAATAATTCTACAGACTCCTACAGATAAGTGTATCGGTACTAGGAAAGCAAACTAATTTCTCAGAGTCTCAAAGCTCTTTAAAATGAAATACTAATTGAACCACCTTTAATCCCAGCACGAATTGAGCATGATGGTATAGATCTATTAACCAAGGACAAGAGATCTATTAATCCTGAGACAAGAGGATTGTGAAGTTCAGGACAACCTAGACTCCATCTCAAAAACACAGATCGATTTATATAGACAACACATGAGAAAACATTACTTGTATAGTATTTACAGTACCAAATTATAAGACTCTGTACATTATTATACTTGATCTTACTTCTATCTCTTATCCTGACTTAGAATTACCATTAAAAGGGAGCAATTTTCAAATGCCCCATCAACAAATGACACATAGTACTTTATAATGTGCTGTTACTATGAAGTATCATGAATAAATAAGTGAAATATATATATAATCATGATAGCCTGTAATAATTTCTAAAATTCAATAAATAAAAAGGCAAGGTACAGAGAAGCTTTATGTAGATACAGTGTTATCTTTTTATATTATTTTTCCATTTTTTAATTTTATGTGTGTTTTGCCAGCATGGAAGTACACTATGTGCATGTAGTACCCACAGAGGCCAGAATAGGGAGCTGGGTGCCCTAGAATTAGAGTTACATACAGTTGTTACCTGCCATGTGGGTGCTGGGAACTGAACCTGCATCCCTGCAAGAGAAGCAAGTGCTCTTAACTGCTGAGCCAGCTCTGAATCCCATGTTATCTTTTCTGTGGGAAACAGGGATATGAGACTATATGTTATTAATTAATATTTTCTAAATAAAACAAAAGAGAAGCTTAGAAATTAATGAAAATTAGCATCCATTTGTCATTGGGAATTTGCAAATTAAAACAATGAGATACCATGATAGTGCATTTTAGAATTTCACTGACTGCCAATACCAAGTACAAGTAAAACTGTGGAAAGTAAGGCCCTCTCCTTCGGTGTAATTGTGTTGTGTGACTCTTCCTGGAGAAAGACAAACATCTGCTCACCCCAGACAGGGCATCAGTGACAGACCAGAGGAACAATTTCACCCAAGTCTGGCTTGGTGGGTCTTCTTCAGTATTGTTTACTGATTGTGTAACTTTGACTAGAGGTATATGAATTTTGTAATCTTCTGAGCTTCCTGACCTCTGTAAGTTTCACAAGCTTACTGAGTCTTAGGAATCTTCCTCTTTCTTTCTTTTTTTTTTTTTTTTGAAACATTTTTTAAAATTTTATTTATTTATTTATGTGTATGAGTGTACTGTCTGCATGTAGGTTCGTGCACCCGTATCGTGCAATGCCTCGGAGGTCAGAAGAGAGCATTGGATTTCCCTGGAACTGGAGTTCTCCTGGAACTGGAGTTACAGACGGTTCTCAGCCACAATGTGGGTGCTAGGGATCGAACCCGGGTCCTCTGCAAGAGCAGTCAGTGCTCTTAACCGCTAGGCCATCTCTCCAGCCCCAGGAATCTTCCTCTTTCTAAGAGAGAGTGTTTCAGTTCAGAGGAAAGAACTACACAATGCTCCTCCCCTTCCTCTGTCCCTTACCTTCTTTCTAGCCTCTCTTCTGTGGTGTTTCCTGGGCTTCGAAGGGAATAATATAGATGTGTGATTATTTTCTTCCATTTATGGCTAAGTATCAGGTCACCATTCTACAGCAACAGTAACTCGTTCCAATAGTTTAACTGGCTGAGTCACCACAGTAATCACTGCAAAAATGAAGTTTCCCTCCATGACAGAGCAGCAGTAAGTTGTATATATATATATAAATGCAAATGAAGGCAGTTGAGTAGGTGCATCATATTTATTTAACAAAACATTTGTTCAGGGGTAGAATGTTCCCTAATTGTCACAGTTTCCTGTCCTAGCCATTATTAAGGCCCCGGTCTGCATGCTGACTCGTGGATTTTCCTTTCCTCTGTATTAAAGGTAGATGGGGGGACGGGGTCTGTATGTTTCAGTTCTACCTTACTCTCTCCTTATTCCACTTTCCCTGTCAAGTCAGAGGCTAATATGGAAGATAACACACAAACACACACACACACACACACACACACACACACACACACACACACACACACCATGCCTCCCTTAGGTGAGCAAGTTCTTTCTGGGCAGACAAGTCAGCCTTAGTTGCATGTATTACCACACAGCAAAGGCCATGCCGCTGATGCCTCAGCCTCTTTACAATCCTATCCCACAAATGCTACTTTCAGTGAGTATAATATTGTCTCTAGTCCATCAGCCAACTGTGGGGTGGGGTGCTAATCCCTATACTTCCCCATAGTTTTATGGTAAATACTATTAATCAAGGAGATATATCACCCTACGCCATGCAGAAGATGGCCACTCTCAGATTGCTCTACTCCCAGATGTCTTATTACTCATGTAACTGCCACTACAACCAGGAAGCTCAGCATCCCATACCACATAAGAAACAGTTATATTGGAAATGCCCTTGAGGATGTTTCAGCCTCAGTTGCAGGGGTCATGAAACCACTCTACCCCAGCATATCTTTGGTTTTCCAATTTTTCACCCAACTAAATTGAAAATATCCACACAAAAATATGTACACAGGGGCCTAGAGAGATGGCTCAGTTGGTTAAGTGCTCTTGAAGAGAACAGGTTCACCCACATAGTAACTCCAGTTCCAAGGAATCTCCTGCCCTCTTCTGTACTCTTCTGGTATTGCATGCATGAGTACATGCATGCAGGCAAAATACTCATACACATAAAAGTTAATTAAATTTTAAAAAAAATTTTAAGTATTGTTAGGGTCCGAGAATCCACACCAGACACACCAAAGGGGAAAAATAATACTTTATTTCAGCAAAAAGTAAACCCAGCATGCTGGGGTGGGAGGGTCTAGGGGAATTTTAATGTGGTTTGGGTAACTTCTAGCCTCATTGGATAATAGCAGGGTTACAGCTCATGATTAGGTCAGTCCACCTGCCCCAACATACCAACAGTTATCTTTAGACACAACCTGTGACTGGAATGAGGAAGTATTGGGTCCATCCACCTGCCCTCACATAACAAGTTTAATTTTATTGGCTGTTGTTGGCGCCTTGAGCAACTGACCCCTCCCCAACTAGTCAGTTTCCAATAAACCTCTAGCAACTGACCTTTTCTCCGAATTAGGCAGGTTCCAGTAAACTGATACTTAAGTGCTCCAAATGGTGACTATACTTAAAATGGAGTCAGCGTAGGCCCTTCTTATAGTATGCACACACATGTTTATAGTAGTTTTATTTATAATCCCAAAACTGGGAATAACCAGATGTCCTCCAGTATATGAACAGATAAACAAACCAGTATATCCATACAATGGAATATTACTTAACAATACAAATAAATGAGCTGCCAAACCACATAACAGAACCTTAAGTTCATATTGTAACCATATGCGTTGGATTCTCATCTTGATGAGTACAAAGTCAAAGTAAGCATGTCCAAGAAATAAGAATAGAGTGAGAATTTTTGCCTATGCAGCTAGGGAGAGCTCAATACAATGCTCTCCTCAAAGGAAGTGTGTGGATTTTACTTAGAGACATTATAGATATTTGTGCAATAAAGCACCATAGGAGTGGGAACTTCTCTGAGCATGCTCAGTTAAGGAGTACAATCCTGGACATGCTAGTTTAAGGTCATACTTTATGAAAGAAAAATGGTAGACACTTTTTGAGGTATGCATGGTTCAGGGTCAAAGAGCAGATTTGGAAAAGTTAAAATGAGCACTTTGGGGCATGCTCAGTTTGCATTATAATAACAATTGACATGTTCACTTCCTGATAAAGATGGTGGACAGGAATGTCTCTCAGCATGCCCAGTTATGTTCAAAAAGTTTTAGCTGACAACAAAGGAAATGACACTTAGAAGCCATATTAGTATAGGAGTTTGTCTCTGAAGGTGCTTTCCTGTCTCACTTAGTGACTAAGTATTGATAGGTGAAATAAGAAAGTCTGAAATATAGTTGATCATATAATCCGAATATATATATATGAATATATAATCTGAACTATATGACCTGGGGTAAAACTACAGAGAAGAGTGAAAAGGTCAGTGGTTGACAGAGTCTCCAGGAGGTGGAATGAATGGTGGTTAGTCAAAGCACAGAGGAATTTGGGGCAACGAAATTACTATTTTTGCTACAAAGTGGTGGAAGATACATGTCATTACAAATTTTGTGTCAAAACTTAGAGAACCTGTGTGAAGTAAACTCCAGTAAATTATAAATTTGCTATCTGTTCTGACAAATGTACCATATGGCATAAGAAGTTAATAGCAGGAGAAAGTGTGTAGGATGCAACTGCGAAATATCTGTGTTTCTATAAATCTAAAACTCTCCTAAAAATTAAAATCTATTCGTTGAAAATGATACAATTCAGAAATGTTTTCTTCCATGAGTTGCCTAACAAATTTTACCTGCCCCTGAATTAAATGATTATAATTAGATTTCTGTTTGACCTTTTTTCCTAAAGTTCTATACTTTGGATGACCCTGACATGTCTTTAAGCAAAAGAGAAGCAGTTGTATAAAAAATAAATTTTAAGAGCTAGTGATGCCCATGAGAGCTGGGAAACTCTCCATACCTGTCACACATTTGGTTAATAACAAATAATATTGAGTCCTACTGTACAAAGTACTGTCTTCACCCTAATCACATACCAGTGAACCAGACACAAAAATAAATCCTAGTTTCACAGAGTTTGCATCATAGAAACATATTCTCAAACCTTTATATCTTCTAAGTATTCAGAAAATAAAAACACTAAGTTGACTAGAACCACCAAATACTAAATAACCTTTGTAAATATTTTATTCATTTTAGAATTAGAATTTTACATTAAAAAAAGATGATAAAGTAAAAGCAACAGTTGAAAATGCCACCAAAACCTCTGAAAGCTACAATTATTTTCTTTTTTAGTAGCCGAGGTTCTGACAGTTCGGAGCCCAATGATGCTCAATATCGTCTCAAGTTAACCTCTCAGGTATGATTGAAATGGTATTCATTACGTAGGTAGGCAAGAGGTTTGTGTTTGTTTCATTATTGTGTAGTAATATTTTTTCTGATTATGTATATTCCTTTAACTCAGAGAATTTTTATTCTAACACCCTCCCTTTATAGCTGAGACTAATAAGATCCAGGGATATTAAATTACTTCTCAAAAGTCACACCACATGTTAGCGACAGATGTGGCAAGCTAACACACCTCACTGGATCATTGGCTCAGTATTCATTTACTAACTCCCCCTGTATCATTCAGCTCTGCACTGGGCTGACTCTGAGGCACTGCCGAGATGCTGATGACAGAGCAGTGAAAAACTGAGACAAAACATCTTTTTCTTTGTTGTCTTATATTATAGTGGGGACAGTGACACAGTGACAAAATAAGTAAGATATATAGGATATAATAGGTGGTGATGAATGCTTCGGGAGGCAATTAAAGCAGGGTGGGATAAAGAGGTTATGTGGCGACTGCAGCTTGGATGGGCTCACCACATGAAGACAGGACACTTAAGAAATGAGGATAAGCTCCTTTTCACTGTGTAACAAACAGCTTCAACACCTCAGTAACTTACAATGAACTTCTATTTTTCTCACTCATAGGGTCTGAAAATTGGCTCTGTTGGACTTCGATAAGGGTCATTCGGTATTGGTTTGAGGCTTCAGATTTAGTTCAGTTATATTTTGCATCTTTCTCATTTCCTTCAACTGGAAATTAATTGCCCCAGGTAAAATCTAATAGTGAGAACCCCAAATGTAAGAGGGTCATCCACACAATATAAGCCTACCAATGGCGACCTTTCCTCTGGGCAATCATATATCATTATTACAACCACACCATATAGCAATGTGCTTGTTATTTTTCTGTTGCTGTGATAAAGTATCACCACCATAGCAACGTATAGAAGGAAGGGTTTATTTGGGCTTAGGATTCCAGACAGATAAGAATCTGTCATGCTGGGGAGGCATGGCAACAGTAGCCAAAAGCCGAGAGATCACATCTTCAGTCCCAAACACCAAGCAGAGAGAGCAAACTGGCAGTGGGACGAGGCCATGAGCTCTCAAAGCCACCCTCAGTAGCACACATCTTCCAACAAGGCCACACCTCCCAAACAGCCCCACCACCTCGGAACAAAGTGTTCAAATCCTTAAGCTTACAGGGGCCATTTCTCATTAAAACTACCACAGCCATGTTCCCAAACATACCATTAGCCACAGTAAGTCATGCAGCCAGGCTCAACATAAGCAGAATGGAAACATCGGCTCCACCTATCATGGGAGGTTCTACAGAGTTACACCACAAAAACCAGGGATGCATAATCTTATTGTAGAGGAGAGACTATATTTGGACACAATCCAGTATTCCACAGTTTCACCTTCTGGGTCACAGTTATTCACTTCCTGCCCAATGCAAAATACACTAGTACTTGTTCCCCTCCAAAGCACCCAGAGTCCCGTGCGGTCATGGTTGTCAGTTCCCATCCAGCCCACAGCAGGCCCAGGGTTATCTTTTGACCAAGGCCCTATAAACTAAAGTAAATTGTCTGACTCTCTTGTGCAAACCTATAATAATGGAACAAAAATGGGAAACAGTAATGGACAACACATTGAAAAATGAAGAACGGTGAACACAGAGCAGTCATAGAGCCAAAAAAAATACTGAGTTTGCACACACATGTGCTGGGGACTAAATGCAGGGTCTTGAATTATGAAATTGTATTATGAAAATATGGGTTAACGTCCTATCCTGGGGATTATGAAATGTTTCTAAAGCCCCAGTTCTTCCTTCCTAACTTCTTTGGTTTGCCTTGTGTATAATATCTAGGGTGTACAGTTACAGCTAGTCAGAGAATGAAGGGCATGCTCCACCTTACAGGAAATGAGAGTCTCAGAATACTTTTATATCTGTAAACATACTGTCTTTGATACATTGATTAAATATTGATTTTGAATATTTTATCTAAAAAAAAAATCTGAAAACAGAGAAAGGACTGCCATTCTAGCAAACCGCCAAAGCAAAGCAGAGGTAAGTCTTTATTAAGAACTCCTTCAAGAAACAAATGCAAAAGAATGACAGATTTCCCCAGGAACAGTTAGTGAAGACAATTTTGTTCATATTATTTGGTGTTTACAAAAACTTGAAAGATTCTTGACATGTGAGAGGCAGTTCTCATTAAGGTGTCATATTTAAATTTAAATTTTTATTCTAAAAGTACTTAAAGGAAGCTTATAGGATGCAGTCTTGATTATAAAAAGAAATCAAAAACAAGGAAATCCAAATGAGAATATAAAGGAATGAAAATAAATGGTACCGAGAGATTGATTTCTAAGCAACAGCAAGGAGACCAGCAAACCCACTCACCAGCAAAACCAGTAAATACTGTTTAACAAAGAAAGAAAAACAACCATTAAATGTCAGTGGTTATATAGGAAATTTTTAAAAACCTATTCAAGGAAATCCTCAAATTCAGTGAACATAGCAAGTCTGTGAACCCAAATTGTCCTTATTCCAATCCCAGCTCAGTAAGATAGAAATGCTACTGTGACTAGTACAGCCGAGAAAATAGGGGCCACCTCTCCCCACGGCTATCAGATGTATCTTCTCAGGAGGTGCAGGGCATCAGTACTTCTAATCCTGCCTCCAGCTACCTGTTTCTGAGGCTAAATTCCAGGTGAGTGAGAAAAAAAGGGAAAAGAGTGCTTCGACTCAAGCCCCAGCCTTCAGACATAGGGTTCACTTTTGGTGCTGAGCCACTGAACACTTCGGCCATTTTCATTCTTGGCTTGTAAAGTAGTGGTTTGGGAGAGGCAACTTGGGGAGACCCGCAGGCCACTGCCCTCCACCTATGGCAAGGCTCCTGAAGTCATGGTACCAGTCAGAAGGGCACTATTGTCTCCAGAGCTAAGGCTTGGAATTTTTGCCTTCAGAGAGAACCTGTCTAAAAACGGCTTAATCTCTCACCCAAAGAATTGACTTCATTTTCAACAAAGGATGTAGAAGTTAAAGCTTAGGGAATTCTTTTTTTTTTAATACATTTATTGATGAATTGTGTATTTCATTCATTATCTTTCAGTCCAATTTAGATACATTCCTCTCTCCCTCCCCCACCCCACCCCAGTTCATGCATTCTGCCATACATGTCTTGCATCTTTCAGTCTTTTCAAAGTTTTTCCCTGCAGAGGCTTGTTGTTTTGGGCAGAGTTTAACTGTATCATTCAGTTCTTTGACCCAGTCTTTATATTGTTGTTTTTCCCTCCCCTTTGTATTGCTCTAACATATGCCTATATAATCATCACATATGCATCAAAATTATGACCTCTGAGAATAAACTGTATGTTAATTCCAAAATATGTTTAAGCATTCACATTTTCACCCTTTAATTTTATGTTACTCTAAAATATGAATACATACCTTTCACCCATATACAGTAATTACAGAGTCTGAGAATAAGTGGTAGGTCAATTCTAGAGCCTGTTAAGACAGTTACATTATATCAACACAGTTGCTTTCAGATAAACAGAAATATAACAATAATGTTGTTCAGCTTGCCTTTCAACTAGGGATTTGGTGTTAGCACCCACAAATGAGGGAGACCATTGGCCCTTTGTTTTTCTGGGACTGTGTTACTTCACTTAGTATAATGACTTCAAGCTCCATCCATTTACCTGCAAAGTTCATGATGTCATCTTTCTTTACCACTGAATAGTACTCCATTGTGTAGATGTACCACATTTTTGTCATCCACTGATCTGTTGAGGGGCATTTGGGTTGGTTCCAAAGCTTAGGGAATTCTTAAAATCAGTGCAAGTATGGTAAAAATCCATTGGGCAAAAATTGCTAGATTGATTAGAAATATAGGCTAAAATGTATCCTAGGTCCTTTTCAGGAGAGAAGCATGGAGACAGATGGAAGGAGACCTCCTGAATACAGAAATACCTAGCAAAAGCAAAACTCAAAGAAGGAAGAATTTATTTTGGTCCATAGTTTGGGGGAATAGTCTATCATAGAGGGAAGTAGTCATGGTAGGAGCGTGAAGCATTCGGTTACATTGCATCTGCAGTCAGGAAGAAGAGACGAATGCTGCTGCTCAGCTCTTTCTCTTTTGATTCAGCCCACAACTGCTTCCCATGAGAATGATACTGCCCACATTCAGGGTGGGTCTTCCCTCTTCAGATAACTATTTCTGGAAACAGTCCTATAAACATACTCAGAAGTGTCTTTCCATTGAGACTGTCAATCCAGTCAAATCAAAGAGGAAGATTAGCCATCACAAAGGGAAAAGGACCTCACTAAAATATTCCAGAAAGTCACAAAAAATACAAGCAAGTAATCACAAGTAATAGAAGAGGTGGGAGAAGGGGAGAAGACTCAAGTACTCAGAATTCAATAGATTTCTTTTTTGGGATTTATTATTTTTAGTTTTTATATGTGTATGAGTGTATTATTTGCATGTGTGTAAGTGCACCCATGTTGTGAAATGCCCACAGAGGTCAGAAAAGAGAATCTGATCCCCTAGAACTAGTGTTATGGACGGTTGTTAGCCACTGTGTGGGTGCTGTGAATTGAACCTGGGTCCTCTGCAAGAACAGCCAGTGCTCTTAACCACCAAGCCATCTCTCCTGTCCCTAGATTTCTTTTTTTAAAGATTTTGTTTTAGGGGATAACAACCATCCATACTGTAGGTGGAAATTGCAGTATATGTCTTAGATCTTTGGCTCAGCAATATTTCCTCTGGGATGTGTCATATATTATTATATCCTACAGCACCTGGGAGACAAGGTATAAAAATTATGCTAATAATTCATTAAATCAGGTCTTCTTACAAGTGATTTTTCTTCAGCTTAATTTCATCATTTATCTTACCAAGTTCTAGTGGTTGCCTATTACTGTTTTTCTTTGTATAAATTTTTGAGCATATTTTTCTTTCCCCTTACACAATCAAGCGTTTTATAAGGTAGTTTTTTAAAATTTCTGTGTGTGTGTGTGTGTGTGTGTGTGTGTGTGTGTATAAAACTATGCTCAGATGTTTGCAGGTGCTCTCAGAGGCTAGAAGATGTCATCAGATTCCCTAGATCTGCAGTTCCAGGCCATTGTGAGCTGCACAATATGCATGTTGGGAGTGGAACTCCAGTCCCTTGCCAAAGCAGCAAGCATTCTTAACCACTTCCAGCCCCATAGTCAAGTTTTGATTTTCACCTTTTTTCCTGTTTTCATAGAGAATGTCAGTTATATATGCAGAGAAGTATATTTTGTGTTTTAACTCTATTTGATGTTTTTGTGTCTGTTCTGTTGGGCATTATTTTTATCTCTTGTTTTTGCTTTGTTGAGTGAAGGTTTACTATGTTACCTGGCTGGTATCAGTCTGGGATCAGAGATCCTCCTGCTACAGCTTCCTCAGCAGCTAGTACTGCAGGTGCACACCACTATACCTGGCACTAACTCTATTTCATAGTCTACTGTTATTGAATTATATGCATTTTGTGCAAGCAAAAATGCTTTTAGTTCCCCCTTTCTTTTCCCAGAGCCTTTTAGTAAATTCTTTATGATGTTATACGTAAAGAAACAAAAGCTTAGAAATGCCTACCATGTTTTCAGTCACAATGATTTGTAGACTTACTCAGGGTTAGCATTCAGGACTTCAGTGTTTCTTTTAATCCAACAGGTCATATTGGGACATCCTTTCAAAACAGAAGTCAAGATTATGTATTTGTTATTTTCTTTGTTTTGGAGTTCTTTACAAAGCTCAAGAAAATATTTTTACCTTTTGCATATAAGCACAGTTCTGAAATCTGTAGATTTTCATATAATTGTACATATTTTCATCTATTTCACACCCCATATCTTTGTCAACTTCTAATTTAAATATATGAGGTTATATTCATAACACTTTTGCATCTTTGTCAAGATGTGTGAGTTCTGTGTGAAAAGGAAAATTTTAAATTCTCTTTAGTAACAAAAATACTATTTCCCCTTGTATTTATTAGTGGTATAAAAGATTGCAGATATTTGGATTTATGAGATATTTTGCCCATTTTAAACCTATAAAAGTAAATGAGAAATGTTTTGTTGAAAGTCTTTCATACCATCAATCATATAAGAAATATACCCCAGTTTCATGTTTATAATATAGCATGTTTTCTTTCTGATTCTGTTTCATTAGATTTGTAGTAAAGAACAGTTACTACCAAAACATGAAGAATCAAATTCTGATGTGAAAGGTAAAGTTCTGCTTTTACCTTCCTTCTCATGGTTAATTCATTTATTCACTCTTTTTATGCCTTAACATTGAGTTTGCCACTGAACTTGGTGCTAGATATATTAAGAATTATATAAGGGCAGGCAGGAAGGTTCAGCTGGCAAAGGTGCTTGGAGCACAAGCCTGGAAGGCCCAGCAGGTAAAGCACCTGTAGCACAAGCCTGGAAGGCTCAGTGGGTAAAGGTGCTTGTAGCACAAGCCTGGAAGGCTCAGTGGGTAAAGGTGCTTGTAGCACAAGCCTGGAAGGCTCAGTGAGTAAAGGTACTTGTAGCACAAGCCTGGAAGGCTCAGTGAGTAAAGGTACTTGTAGCACAAGCCTGGAAGGCTCAGCTGGCAAAGGTGCTTGGAGCACAAGCCTGGAAGGCCCAGCAGGTAAAGCACCTGTAGCACAAGCCTGCTAGGCTCAGTGGGTAAAGGTGCTTGGAGCACAAGCCTGCTAGGCTCAGTGAGTAAAGGTGCTTGGAGCACAAGCCTGGAACCTGAGTTTGGCACCTAGGACCCACACAAAGTAGAGAGAACCAGCTCCACAAAGTTGTCCCCTGACCTCCACACACTCAGTGGCATGCATACGCCTCCTCTCCTCAATGCACACATATCATGTACACATACACACACACACACACACACACACACACAATCAAAATAAATATTTTTTTAAAGAAGTATATGAGGGGTTAGAGAGATGGTTCAGCAGTTAGGAGCACTGGCTATTCTTGCCGAAGACCCAGATTCAATTCCCAGCACTCACATTATGGCTAACAACCTTCTGTAAGTCCAGTCCCGGGGGATTCTGATGCCCTCTTCTGACCTCTGTGGGCATTGCACAACATGAGTGCACTTACTTTCTTGCAGGCAATACCTCATACACATAAAATAAGTAAAAATAATAATAATAACAAATAAGTATATGATGCCAGTTCTTTCTTTCAGGAGCTCATCTCTTTACTGGGGAGGAAAAGCAAGTAAGCAAGCACTGTGTTGCAGGTACAATACCAGTAGTCTGAACAGCATCCCAGTGAGGACAGGAGGAGTGGCAAATTACACGGAGCAGCAAAGGGGCCACGTATTTGAGGCACATCTCTGGGGGTTTGAATGGTTGTCCTCCAAAGAGAATATAAGGATTTAATGTTTTTAAAACCATCTATTTCTCTCATTTCATAACCTTATAATCGAGTATCATACCAGGAGACAAATTAAATTATACAACATTCATTTGCTTATGCAGCAAAGTGCTGCCTGATGTATATCTTTGACTGACTAGCATTTCTGATATAATTTTTAACTTCTATCACCTTATCTTTAAAGTCCCTTTGAGAAAAACATATAAAATGTATGATATATAAAGTATTTAGATATAAAGATAATTATAAAAATCAAAGAAATATTTTATTAAATATATAAATTTATATAAAATTCAATTATTTAATTATGTACATGTGGGTTAACCTTATACATCTTATTTTAGCCTAATCTCCAAGAAGATTGAGGTAACCTAATTAAAATGTGTATATATATATATATATATATATATATATACACACACCTCAATATATTTCACTTAGTTCATGAAATAGTAAATTAAACATAGTATAAACCATAGCAAGAAAAGGGGAGAATTCTATTAAATTAAGATGCATTTCGGGCTGGAGAGATGGCCTAGCGGTTAAGAGCACTGACCGCTCTTGCAGAGGACCCCGGGTTCGATCCCCAGCACCCACATGGCGGCCAAAAACCGTTGAAACTCCAATTCCAAGGAGAACTCCAAGTTCCAGGGGAATCTGATGACCTCTTCTGACCTCCGCGGCATTGCACGACACGGGTGCACAGACCTGCATGCAGACAGTACATTCATACACATACAGAAATAAATAAAATTAAATAAAAAAAAATTAAAAAAAAAAAGATGCATTTCATTATAACTTAAAATTAGCCATTTTTGCCGGGTGTGGTGGTGCACGCCTTTAATCCCAGCACTCAGGAGGCAGAGGCAGGCAGATCTTTGTGAGTTCAAGGCCAGCCTGGCCTACAGAACGAGTTCCAGGACAGCTGGGGCTAAAGGGAAACCCTGTCTCGAAAAGACCAAAAAAAAAAAAAAATTAGCCATTTTTTTATACTAATCACCAAGGAACTCAGCCATTTTTATACACAACTTATTAAAATGTCAAAAATTAGAAACAGTATTAGAAACAGATAAATAAAAGAGGGCTGGGGAGATGGCCCCACTAGGAAAAGTACTTGCTGTACAAGCATGAGGAGCAGAGTCTGGATCCTCACAGCCCATGTAAACCAGATGCAGTAGCATGCATCTATGATCCCAGCATCGGGCAGGATGGGAGGTGGAGACAGGAGAGTCCACTTATGTCCACAGACCAGATAGTCTGGTACCTGGCATGTGTGGCAGTAAACAAGAGACCCTGAGGTTTTCTCTGGCCTACAGTTGCGCATTGTAGCATGACACACCAGCACAAACACACACACATACATACATACATCATATATACACAAAATATTTTTAAATTAAAAAATAAAAAATCATATTTTAGAAAATTTTCAATCTTTTTCTGAATCTATTTATAGACACTACATGTTAATGAATGGCAATCTTATTTTGCAACTTTCTTTTTCATTTAAAATTTGTGTATATGATAAGCTTCCTTGCATGGGAATAAATGGCAGCAAAGGATTCTGTGTGAATCTTAATTTACGTAGCTAAGCCCATTTTTCAACTTTTATTTTGTTTGTAACTTTTTTCTACTATAAACAGTCAAAATCATAATTTATCTATTTGTGTGTATTATTATTTTTCTATTAAATTCCTAGAAAAGGAATTGTTCTCCCCAAAGGCGTAAACACTTTAAATATAACATTGATTTGAAAGATTTGAAAATAGCATATGTTGATTTCACTGAGTTAAATTAGCACTTTCATTGTTAGCACTTATCATTTTGAAAAAATGCATGATATGACTATAAATTATCAATGAACCATCTCAATATTGCTATGATTTTTTTTACCATCTTCTTTAGATACAAAGCCAAATGTACCAGATACTTATGTGGGAGATTATTTCAGAAGATCATTGCCTAATCAAGATTTGGGTGAGCAAAACAAAAACAGAAATGTGTAGTCACCTATCATCTTAATATGAGCAATATTAATAATACTGATCAAGGTCTACATATTTAAAAACTAGAACACTATCTTAAAATTGGATTGTCCAGACTGGAGAGATAGCCTAGCGGTTAAGAGCACTGACTGCTCTTGCAGAGGAACCGGGTTCGATCCCCAGCACATGGCGGCTAAGAACCGTCTGAAACTCCAATTCCAGAAGAACTCCAGTTCCAGGGGAATCCAAGACTCTCTTCTGACCTCCACGGCATTGCACGACACGGGTGCACAGACCTACATGCAGACAGTACATTCATACACATACAAAAATAAAAATTAAATTAAAAAAATAAATAAATAAAATTGGATTGTCCACCAACAATTCACCTTCAGAGATACTTTGAAGCTCAAAGTTTTTTCTCTCTAGCTCTAGAAATGCATAGGGAGGGCTGGAGAGATGGCCTAGTGGTTAAGAGCACCGACCGCTCTTACAGAGGATCCGGGTTCAATCCCCAGCACCCACATGGCGGCCGAAAACCATCTGAAACTCCAATTCCAGGAGAACTCCAGTTCCAGGGTGTTCTAGTCTGTTTTCTATTGCTGTGACAAAACACTCTGACCAACACCAACTTGGGGAGGAAAGGGTTTATTCAGCTTACATCTCCTGGGTCACAGTTCATCACTTAGGGAACCCAAGGCAGGAACTCAGGGCAGGAACCTGGAGGCAGGAGCTGAAGCACAGGCCATGGAGGAATGCTGTTCACTGGCTTGCTCTCCTGGCTCATGCCCAGCCTGCCCTCTTATACGGTACACAACAACCTGCCCAGGGTGGCACCACTCATTGTGTGCCAGGCCCTCCCACATTACTCGACAGTCAAGACAATACTCCACAGATGTGGCCACAGGCCAATCCAATGGAGCCAATTCCCCCAGTTGAGGCTTCCTCAACCCAAGTGTGTCAAGTTGACACTAAAGCTATCCAGCACACAGGGGAATCCGACACCTTCTTCTGACCTCTGCGGCATTGCACGACACGGGTACACAGACCTGCATGCAGACAGTACATTCATACACATACAGAAATAAATAAAATTAAATAAAAAAAGAAAGAAATGCATAGGGAAACCCAACAGAAATTCCTTATATGTAAACTGCAAACTTTTTTAAAAAGCTTTTTGTTAATTCAGTTTATTCTTTGACAGTTTCACACATGTTTATAAAGTGTTCTAATTACTCTCATCCCCTCACCCTCCCTTATCTTCTTACTACCCTTGTCAGGCACCCCTCCTCCCTACAAATCCCTTTCCTACATTCATGTCTTTTGTTTTGTTTTATGACCCACTAAGTTTAACAGGGCTATCTGTGGGACCATGGATTTGGACCTCTCCATTGGCCCTAGGTGGGCACACAGCTGAAGACAATGACTCCCCTTTCCTAAAGTCTATCAGTCATCAATAGTCCCACAGGGAAGGGTAAGGTACTGAGCCCCTTACCCTCACCATAATTGACTTTTGACATGAATGTTTTTAGTAATTTTATACAACCAAAAACCCAGGACATTTTATCTCATTCTTTAATCTTTTCATTCCAAGCTCATCATTTTTAAGGGCAGAGAAAAACTTTGAGAGTACTATATAGTCTTAGCCCTTATTCATTAGAGGATCCAGATTCATACTTTTTGGGTTTTTTTTGGTTTTTTTTTTTTTGGTCTTTTTCGAGACAGGGTCCCTCCCTGTAGCCCCGCTCCTGGAACTCACTCTGTAGACCCAGGCTGGCCTTGAACTCACAAAGATCCACCTGCTCTGGCTCCAAGTGCCTAGGATAAAGGCGTGCACCACACAGATCATATTTTACTCCATAGGGTGAACAAGTAAGTTTACCAATTACAAATACAGTTTCAATCCCTGCTAAAATGCTGCCAGCGAGAAGCGATTATTGTGGAGCAATTCTCAAAGACCTTTCCAGCAACACATCACTCTGACTAGTGGGTCTAAAGTGAAGCTTCTGTGCACTGCAATCCAGGGCATTAGCAATTTGTATCTCAATTGTAAATCAAGCTAGAATTCTTTTTTTTTTTTTTTTTTTTTTTTTTTTGTCTTTTCAGACAGGTTCTACCTGTAGCCCCAGCTGTCCTGGAACTCATTCTGTAGACCAGGCCTTGTTTTTTTTTTGTTTGTTTTTTCTTTTCTTTGTTTTTTTTTTTTTTTTTTTTTTTTTTTTGTCTTTTTGAGACAGGGTCTCCCTGTACCCCAGCTGTCCTGACAACTCACTCTGTAGACCAAGGCTGGCCTTGAACTCACAAAGATCCGTCCTGCCTCTGCCTCCTGAGTGCTAGGATTAAGAGTTGCGCCACCACGGCCTGGCAGACCAGGACTTTTTTAGTCATACTAACAAAAGCACAAGCTATTGGATAGTACAAGGCATTTAAGCAGTACAATTATTATGGCAAAGCTAGCTGTGAGCATAGACAAGAGTGCTTGGATGTTATGCTAAGCCACAATTGTGGTTTCTCTATAAAGGGTGACACAGTTCTTATTGTTGGCTCTATAACAGATCTCCTAACCACTAGAGGACAATAAGCTTATGGAATCCACTGTGAGTTATCCTCGAAGGAGAGAGCATAATAAAGCCAATTAGATTTGGGATATATATAGAACACATGGCTGCACTGTTGCACAATATCTCCAGGCGGTTGAGGTAGTAGCTGATACTGACAGGAAATCTTGGTCGTTTATGGGAGGAGAACAATATTTTTGCTTGTTGCTTTAGTGGCTCTTGGTAACAGTCTCTCAATTGCATTTCATAGGCCAGTTGTACGTTAGCAATTGACATCTCATAAATTTGTTCATGCTCACAAAGCCAGTATCTTCAACAACAGGGACTTTAACTGCCTTTCTCCTTGCAATAATCCCACTTATAGGCCAAAAATGCCTTTATAATTGGGGGGAGGGTTGAATACCCCTAGCCAAGCATCTCCTAGGCAGATAATTCATTGTCTGACTATCAGAGACTTTTCCTTTTACTAATAAGTTTTGAATAATTACACATCTTATAAAGACTTGTCTATTGAATTTGGCTCTAAGATAGAGAATTATCCTTTCACAGTTCTCCTATGCCTATCAGTCAATTAAAAAGGGTAGTTATAACCGTTTTATAAGAAATTGACCAATAAACATTGGCTCTAATTTTTACGTTAGGGATGATTTCAATTACCATCATGTTTTTTTCCTTTTTCCTATGAAAGGGGAGAGGTAGGAAGGTTTCGTCAGAATCTGGAAGGAAACTGCATTAGACCACATTATAAACCGTTAACCACAATAGTTTCAGGAGATCTCAGTGTCTGTGACTCATAGCAGTCCTGAGGTTCCTCATTTCTTTATGTGTCAGATGGGTCACCTTCTGCTGGCATTTCCCAGTCATCCTGCACAGCCCAAAAGTTGTACGTTTTCAGGCTATTTAGATTGGTGATTTTTACCTGTGGGAACATACAATGTCTCCTCCCAGTTAGTTTGCTAAGATCTCAAAAATTGAAAATTTATCAATAGGATTGGAACACAAAGTTTTCCATTTTATCCAGAAAGGAAAAATAACAAAAAAAAAACAAACTAAAGAATAAAAATAAAAAAAAAATAATAAAAAAACTAAAAAAAAACAAAAAAACAAAAACTAAAACCTAAAAATAAATAACCAAATCCCACCACTCCTCTCCGTTGTTTTTTTTAAATTGTTATGTTTTGACCTATAGGTGCCTAAGTTTGTATTGACACATACCCTAAACAAGGAGCCAAGGCATAGTTTCATTAATATATACCCAACTGTTTCTCATTGACTGTATGCTACTTATTTGGGAAGTAAATTTAAGCTTAATTCCTTTTAAATTGTCCTACAAGTAAAAGAAAGTGGTTACAATGTGATGTTGTATAATTCAGAAAAATATAAGACATTTTGGGTGTACCTTAACCCCAACATGTACTGATTGGAGTTTCAACTAGCAAATTTACCAATTTAAACAATTAACAGCTATTTATATTCCCATTAGTTCAAATGTATACCATTTCACCAAAACCTAAACAAATTTAACAACTCTAAACATTCACTAAGCATTAAATATCCTATATTTGTGAGATAAAGCTTGGCAGAGTTGAGTACCTGCCAAATAAATTTTGTACCAATATATCACTTTCGCATCTCTGAAGCTATATGAATAACGAGACATGACGTCATGAAAACATCCTTACTATATGGTTTCAATGTTTGTATTTGTGTATAAATCTCTCTACTGAAATACACTCGCGATATAATATATTTTATTTTTAAGTATACCCTTTTACA
>VZQC01007982.1:6028277-6049607 GCA_009823505.1 Rhizomys pruinosus
TGGATGGATGGATGGATGGGTGGGTGGATGGATGGATGGATGGGTGGGTGGGTGGGTGGATGGATGGATGGATGGATGGGTGGATGGATGACTTTTTCTCTGTTGCATTCTTGATTTTTGTTTTATGGAGTTGGAGAGGGGAGTGCTGAGAATGATACTCAGCCTCACATTCGCTAGGTGAGTGTTCTGCCACTGAGCTACACTCCCAGCCCATAGATTCTAATATACATGTAACAGTTTTGAATTGACGCTTATCAAGGAGATGTTTCCACTGTTTATTCTTCTCTTAAAACAGTTTAATTAAAAAGGCTTCCAGGAGCCGGGCATGGTGGTGCATGCCTTTGATCCCAGAACTCAGGAGGCAGAGGCAGGAGGATATCCGTGACTTCAAGGCCAGCCTGCTCTACATAGTGAGCTCCAGGCTAGCTGGGACTAAAGGGAGACCCTGCCTCTAAAAGACCCCCCCAAAAAAATTTAAAAAGCTCCCAGAAGAAGTATATACTTACATATTACATGTGTCTAAGTGAAACAATAGTAGGCTAATTAAAGCTGAACTGAATTCATCTAGCCATTAAGTACATAAAGTAGTTGTCAAAAAAGATTATTTAAAGTTTCGTTGTTCTTAAAACATAACTTCAGATATCTTATGATATATTCTTTTTTTTTTTTAGTGAAAATTCCTGGACAAGAATCTTATCCTCAAAAAACATTCTCCTCAAGGTAAGAGCAGTATATACACTTGATTTCTTCTACCCAATATTATTCTTTTCTTCTGACTTATGGTTTTGAACCAAATCACTTTTTAATATTTTATTTTATTTCATATGTATGATGTATTGCCTGTATGTATGTAAGTGCATCCATGTTGTGCAATACCTGTAGAGGTCGGAAGAAGGTGATGAATTCCTCTGAAACTGGAGTTACTGATGATTGTGGGTACTGGGAATCAAACCTGGGTCCTCTGCAAGAGCATCCATTGCTCTTAACTGCTAAGCCATGTCTCCAGCCCCAAGATAAGGTGATTTTTTTAAAGCATTTGTTAATGAAGTAACTCTTTATCTTCTTCACTATCTGCCTAGATTGGCCACAGATGGATTTTTTATTTGGTGTTTAAAATAAAAACTATTTTTATCTTATGTATATGAGCATTTTACATGTGTGTGTAAGTGCACCCATGTCATCCTATGCCCATGGAATCCAGAAGAGGTCATTAGATCCCTTGGAACTGGAGTTATGGATAATTGTTAGCCACCATGTTGGTGCTGGGACTCCAAGCAGGATCCTTTGTAAGAGCAGCCATTGCTCTTAACCATTGAACCATCTCTCTACCACCACAGATGCATTTTTAAGGGTTTTGAAACAATTTCAATATCCCCAAACTACCCTCAATGGATGCTTTAAAATCTGGTTGGATGTTTATTTCTGTGCATGTGTTATTATATTATCTGATTTCTTTTTAAAAGGAAATTGTCTGGGGGCTGGAGAGATGGCCTAGCAGTTAAGAGTCCTGACTGCTCTTGCAGAGGATGGGTTCGATCTCCAGCACCCACATGGTGGCTGAGAACCGTCTTTGGCTCCAGTTCCAGGGGAGTCCGACACCCTCTTCTGATCTCCGCAGCATTGCACAACACGGGTGCACCAACCTACATGCAGACAGTACATTCGTACACATAAAAAATAAATAAAATTTTTAAAAAAAGAAAAAAAAAGGAAATCATCTGGCAACCTAAATGCATGGTAGTCAGTGTTTTACTATGATCTCTAATAATAACTGGACCATGGGTCACATGGAGTAAACTAGCATCTAGACTCTGGAAAAGGCACAGAAAAGTAAATCAAAGATTACATAGTCAAGCTTCAAAGTTTTGTTTCAACTAGTAACTATTACATCTCTATTACCTTTGGCCAATTTCTCTGCCCTTAGAAATAATGATACTAGTGGTTTTCTGGACAGTGAAATAGGTAACCATAGATGAGCATTTGAGAATTCATTGAATTTGTACAACTTTCTAATTTTACTACAAGAGACTATGGTGTGGCTTTTTTTTTTTTTTTTTTTTTTTGGTCTTTTCGAGACAGGATCTCCCTATAGCCCCAGCTGGCCTTGAACTCACAAAGATCCACCTGCCTCTGCCTCCCAAGTGCTAGGATTAAAGGCGTGCGCCACCACGCCCGGCTATGGTGTGCCTTTTCATCCTTACTTGGCTTCTTCCTAAGAACTTAGTTTTTGTTCAACAAAACAGATTCTGTTTAAAAGTATAAACTCTGTTATCCAGAATCCCAGAAAAACAGGTGCAAGAGCAATTGTGTGGAGAGATCTTAATAATATCTAAAATAAGCTAGCCTATGAAAAAGAAACCAAATGGTACATCAATATAACAAAAGATATCGGAAAAGCACTGGGCTTAGAAGGTAGTACCTAGAGGATCTCTGTGCCTCTTTTTATTTCTGTGATCATAAACCAATTGCTTAACCTCTCTGATCCCCCTCTTTAAAACTGAGAATAGCAGTAGCTATCCTGCCCACATCATAGGCTGACAAGAGCCCAAAGTAAGAGTACTAAGGTCTAATATGCAAATAGAAAGCATATTTGCATTGCTCTTGAATTAGCAGTTGACTATTGACATGGAGATGAGAGCACTTTATTTCTTTCAGCTCCCAAAGTATTCAGAGTCTTCACAAATACAGACAAAGATGCTTTTTAGAATCTTGTAAGAGGCCAGTTCACCTCAAAGAAATCGACATGTATAGTTATTTCAGAATGGCATCTTTGAACTGCCCTATGGACCAATAAAATTCAAGTTGGATCGAGAAGACAATGACGCTACCAACAGGTGCTTTAAATTATTGTTTCATATTTTAATAAGTACAAAGATGCTTGATAGTATGTTCTCATTAATAAATCTCATCAAATTTGGATTATGGGAACTATATTAGTAAACAGATTAATAACCATTGTACTCCTATCTCTGAAAAATAATTGCCTTATTTAATCTCTAAATGAGTTATATAGAGAAAATTACTTCAGTTTAATATAGCCTTGAAAAAATGTAATTGCCTTATTTGATAATAGCTCTACTATTAATGCCCTTCAACTTTACCATTACCCCTCTACCAATGAAAATGTTTTTTAATGCTATGACCATATTCTCATAGCTTCTGCTTTCTAAGCATGGGATTTTTTTTCAGTTGTTAAACAACCATTTATTTTGTGTCTCTGTAGTGGCCCTAAACCAAATGAATGTCATGCATCTCCTGGCTTGAGATGAGTCTACACAGAAGGCCAAAGAGCACTGGCCATTTCTGATCCACCATGGTGATTCATGTTGGTGGTTTAAGTTGTAGAAATTAAAACTAAAGACAAACTCATCCTTATTCTTTGACCTGAAGATACCTAAAAATAATTTTGCTTAACGAAACACCAGACATAGAATAGAAAATTCTATACGATCATGTGTATGTGAAAGGAAAGTTAAGTAGAGAAAAAGATATCGATTTTCTGGAGCAGGGAATGAATAGAAAAGTAAGGGTAACATAAGGAATCCTTTTAGGGATGATCTTTTGTAGATCTGGATTATGGTGATAATTTCACAAGTCTTGACAACTGCTGGAGCTTCATGGTCTGGGCAAGAGCAATTAGCTGAGCTGAATTATCTGCTGAGACAGGCTATATTGGAAATGCCGTCTAGATATGAAAACTGGGCTGCTAAACAGGGGGTTGGGTATGAGAACAGAGTTCAGAGAGGAGAACTGGGCTTAGGATGCATTGTAGTTTAACATATAGATCATGATTTAAAGTATAACACGAGAAGACATTCTTGAGGATGTGAGTGTACATAGAACAGAAAAGGGCAAAGGGCCATCTCTCTAGGCACCCTTGATACACCAAGAGAAAATGGGAGTCAACAAAGACTCTGAAGTAGCAAGTGGTACACAAGGAAAGTGTGGGGCCGCCGGAGGAAAACCGACAACATCTTGTTCTGGGATTAAAGGTGTGCACCACCACGTCTAGTGAAAACTTTTTATTTGTTTTGGAACACTTTTGTTCTGCCCTCCTACAATCCCCCATATTTAAAGATTTATTCATGTGCATATGTGCGTACTTGAATGTATGTGTGCGCCATGTGCATACTGGTACCTTGGAGTCCAGAAGAAGGTGTAAGATCCCAGAAACTGAAATTACAGGCAGTTATGAGTCACTGGATGTGGGTTCTGGGAAACTCATCCAAGTCCCCCACAGAGCAAGTTCTGTTAACCACTGAGCTGTCTCTCCAAGCCCAATCATGAATAACTTAAAATTTTGCTCCAGCGAGCTGGAGCTGTGGTCACCTCCCATAAACCTGGAGCTGAAGTCCCCTCCTGTGAACAACAGTTGTGGTCCCTTCCCATAAATCTGGAGCTGTTGTCCCCTCCTGTGTGCTAGAGATATGGTCCTCTTCTGTGAGCCATAGTTGTGGTCCCCTCCTTTGAGCTGGAGCAGTGGTCATCTGTCAACTTGGAGCTGTGGTCCCCTCCTGTGAACCTGGAGCTGCCGCCCCCTCCTGTGAGCTGGAGCTGTGGTCCCCTTTTCTAAGCTGGAACTATGGTCCCCTCAAATGAGCCTGAAGCTTTGGACCCCTGCCATGAGCCACCATTAAGTCCACATTCTTCTGTCAGTAGGCTGATGGTGGAACAGAGTAGGGAGAGCAGGGAGGACTTCCTGGTGTTGGGCAGCAGTTTCAGTCTTCTCCGACTAAATTCCCCACAGCCCTGAGGTCTTAGACTGTGCACAGCAAAGAAAGGCTTTGTTTCTTATGCTAGGGAGAGGGGAGGCCTCTGTTCTATTTGCAGATTCTGGTCTTAAGAGGACTGATTATCTGGAAAGGAACTCCCATCTCCCCTGAGGGTCAGTGTGGTCCTCACTCCACACATGGTCCTGGGAATCCAGGAATTGATGCTGGATCTCTCCACTCCCAGCCACCCGGAGGTTTTCCAGCATTTTCCTATTGCTCTTCTACAGCCCGCTATGTTCTCACCTATGGCCCTAACCGAACTTCTAGAGATAAAAATCTAGTCTGGGAAGTTAAAAAAAAAAAAAAGAACAGAAATAGAAAGTTCTTAGATCTTAGAATATAAATTCAAAACTCTATGTCTACTATAATTTTTGAATATTGTTTACTGAAAAACTGTACTGCCAACCTTCAACAATAATGTAAATTTTGGCACTGTTCCTGTTCCTCTAATGTGAGTTTGTCATTCACTCCCTTTCCAACCTATAGAAAGTTTCTCAATATAATCATGTTACTTCTTAAAGCAATGGTAATAAAATATTTTTAAGTATTTTATTAATTTATGTGTATGAGTGTATTGCCTGTATGTATGTAAGCACAATCATGTCTGGCAGTGCCCGAGGAGGTCAAAAGAGGCTGTGGGATACCCTGGAACTGAAGTTATGGACAGTTGTTAGCCGCCATGTGGGTGCTGGGAACCAAACCTGGGTCCTCCACAAGAGCAGTCAGCACTCCTAACCACTGAACCATCTCTCCAGACCCATAAAATATTTTTAAATTAAAAAATTTTGTTTCGCCAGGCGTGGTGGTGCACGCTTTTAATCCCAGCACTCGGGAGGCAGAGGCAGGTGGATCTTTGTGAGTTCAAGGCCAGCCTGGTCTGTGTAGTGAGTTCCTGGACAGCTGGGGCTACAGAAAGACCCTGTCTCAAAAAGACAAAAATTTTTGTTTTTGTTTTTGAGTCTAAAAAAATTTTTGAGTTTGTTTTTCTGGCCAACAAGATGGTTCGACAAGGAAAAATGCTGGCCTCGAAGCCCAAAAACCTGCGTTTGACCCTGGAACCGGCATAAAGGTGGAAAAGGAGAACTGACTCCACAGAGTTGTGCTCTGACTCCACACATGCACCATGGCACACATGTGCCCCTCCCCACACACTACACACACAATAATTTTAATTAAAAATTTTAATTTAATTTTAAAATGGTTTCAAACTTATGCAGTCTTTGCTAAGATTCTCATCTATTCTTTATTTTATAGACAAATGTCCCAGTGAATCTTAGTGACCTAAGAATATAAATTCTGCAGTTTTCTTTCTCACCAAAATGAGCCAATTTCAGTGGGAACTATTTTCCTATCCTTATTTGTTGCCCATTTTTTTATAATATGTATTTTAAAGCTGTGGATTTTCCTTTAAAATATCACATCTTCATCATCATCATCTTGTTTCTTACAGAAGGAATTTTATCTCTCCCTGGAGGAATTTAAAAAAGAAAAAGAAGGAAGTTTATCTTTTCTCATTATTGAACTTACCAAGGAGGAAATATGTGGATTCTATCAGAAGTTAATGAAAGGAAAGACTCTAGTTCTGGAAGAGTTTATAATCACTGATGAAAGATAGCACAAAAATGGGCTTCAGCTGCCAGAGCAGAGTAGAGCAGTGAATTCCTAAGAAATGTTGGCAGAGAGTCTTACATCCAAATCATCTTTTCTTTCAACTTGGCAAACACACACACCACATACTTGCAGTGTCCACTCTGCTTATCTAGACGATCAGCACCTGGAAGTAAGTTGTGCCACCACAGAAATCAGTTCTTTTTTGAAATATGCTACACTTAAACATATTTCCCACTGACAATCTATAACCATTTCTTCTAGTGTTGTTGATAGATTTTAAATACTGATGCATGGTAGCAACAAAAGGGAATCAAATTATTGAAATTGAATGATGGGTGAAAAAAACAGTTTTTCATTCTGTTCTCTCTGAAGTTTTTAAGAAGGAAATCACAAGAATATGCTCACAAATGTCAGTGACCTGTCCTTGCCTCAAACCCTCACCCCGATGAGTTAGAGTGCATTTCTAGGGGTCCTCACCCCTATGAGTTAGAGTTCATTTCTAGGGGTTCTTTTCCTGCAGTTGCTTTTTCTTAAAAGGCATGCTGCTTTTTTCTTAGGAAATATTTTTAAAAATCAACCCACACATGCTTTATTTGACCCTTTTCTACTGCATATAACAGAAATGGCCTTTAAGTTTAGAACACATGGAAACCCATAATCCCTCCTGTTTTCTCATGGTAGACAGTGTCTTCTTGATAGTACACTCAATGAGAGGCTGAGGAGGAATAATCAAATACCTGTAGTCACAATATATCTCAGTGGAAGTCCTAATCTGTGCATGTGTACATAAAGAGAGCTGGGCAGATAGGCAACCTGTCCAAATTAAAGGAGTGTGACTTCCACCCCAGCTCTTGTAACCACATCTAAGTCTCTAGCACATTCCATTCTTTGGTAATTGCCTTCACACCAATCATGTTCTTAATAATCAATATTTTTAGAATGTTTGCTTCTCTCACTCAGCTGACACTCTAATTCTAGATCCATCTAGCCAGCCTTCTCTGCCACGTGTTAGATTACAGAATGCTTCACTCTTTTTTTTTTTTTTTTTTTTTTTTTTTGTTCTTTTCGAGGACAGGTGTCTCCCTGTAGTCCCAGCTGTCCTGGAACTCATTCTGTAGACCAGGCTGGCCTTGAACTCACAAAGATCCGCCTGCCTCTGCCTCCCAAGTGCTAGGATTAAAGGCGTGCGCCACCACGCCCGGCTAGAATGCTTCACTCTTAATGGATCACTTTGGTTCTTATCCCACATCCACAAATATGTGTATGTAAACACACACCTCAGAGCCAACCTGACAAAACTTCCTTAGCTTCCTGTCCCATCCTTACCACAAATGAACTTGACTCACAGTAATCATCCTTCCTTCTTGTTTCAGGAAAATAGAAACCTCCTTTATTTAGACTGCTTTTCTGTTGGTGCTCCAACGCCGTAACCATCGGCTTCCTCGGAGGCAGGCTCTAGTTGCTACTTCTCACCTTCTCAAAGTGTGCTCGGTCAGCAGCACCTTCACCTGCTCTGCTGCCTGCTTCTCGACTGCTGTGCTCTGGCTTCTACTGCTGCCATACCAATGAGATGATTATTTCCAAAGCCACTGGTCCTTAGTATAATAGTTTTCTTATTACTGCTTATGCCCATTTTAAACTATCTTTCCCTTAACTCATTGATCACTTCAACGAAAGTTTCTGTGGAATTACTAACAATTTGTCTGGCTGCTTATTAAACATGATGAAATATGGGAAGGAGAGCCCATAAGGACATCACTGCTACCTTAACATTAAGTATGCTGTCCTGTCTCTCTCTCCTCCCCCCATACTTTATTTGAGTATTCTTCTCTGTATCTGCATCTTCAGTCAACAGCTGACATTACATTTTTGTGTCTAGATCATTCCCAAATTCCATTCTTACCTACCTGCTGGGCTTCATTTGTCTCCGTCTTCCCTGGGCACTTCTTCTCACTTTACTCTGCTGACAGCTTCTTTCTCTCCTGCATTCTACATCTGAGTCAGTATACTATCATCATCATCCGTCTGTCTGTCTAAGCCATCTTCTGAATCTCTGGTCATAGTTTCAGCTTATGAAACTATGTCCATTTTATGCCTAAAGACTCTTCTGAATCTGCTCACCCCATCAGCACTCGGCTGCATTAGTTCAAACCTCCTTTGTTTCCCTTGAACTCCTTCATTTAATCTCTAACTCTTCTTTCTGACTCTTGCCTCCATTTTCTTCATCCTATTATCCTAGCTATCTGCATGATTTTCAAAATGCTAATTTAATTTTATAACTTCCTTACACAAAAGTGCAAGTGGTCTCTCGACCGTTCAATTTGAGACCATCTTTCAGTCACAAAGCACTCCTGTTTCAGAGAACCTCTTGAAAATGTTGTTACTGCAAGCAAAGCTAACTTTGAACAGCATATTCACACTTACCTGACATATGAGCCACTCTAAACCAAAACTGTGGTTTGTAGGGTTTTAAAAAATATTTTATTATTGTATATGTATGTGTTTTGGGCCTGCATGTATGTAAGGCCTTCATAAAGGCCAGAAGAGGGTGTCAGATCTCTTGGAACTGGAGTTACAGACAGTTATTAGCTGCTTTGTGGGTGTTGGGAATCAAACCCCAGTTCTCTGGAAGAATAAAAAGTGTTCTTGGGGCTGGAGAGATGGCCTAGTGGTTAAGAGCACCGACTGTTCTTGCAGAGGACCCAGGTTCGAACCCCAGCACCCACATGGCAGCTGAGAACCGTCTTTAACTGCAGTTCCAGGGGAATCCGACACCTTCTTCTGACCTCCTCGGCATTGCATGACATAGGTGCACAGACCTGCATACAGACAATACATTCATATACATACGAAAATAAATAAAATAAAAAAAAAAGAAAGTGTTCTTAACCACTGAGCCATCTCTCCAGCTCCAGTTTGTGGTTTTCTGGATATGCCATTTTAGTCCTACAACTTACATCAGACCTTCATAAACCTTTTCGTGACCCCCCCTTGAGAAGCTTTCACATTATCGTAGGCATATAAAGTAGATACACACTCATACATTTATGAATAATAAATCACACTGAAATTTATTTAAAAACAATTCTTTAGTGATTTTACCATGTATCAGAGATGGTTTGGGAAGACTGATGAGTTGGTAAAGTGCAAGGACAAGGACTTGAGTTTGATCCCCAGTACCCACATAAAAACCAAAGCCAGGCATCGTGGTGCACACATGTAATTCCAGTAGGGAGACAGAGATAGGCAGAACCCTAGGACTCACTGGCCAGCCAACCCTGCCTGCCTAATGAGTTCCAAGTCAGCAAGAGACCCCATCTCAAATATATATACACAAATATATTCAAATATATGTGGAGTCTGAGGAATGATATGCAAAGTCCCCTGGCCTGCACATGAATGCACACATGTAAGTGCCTGTACACACATGAACATACAACCACATATATGCAAAATATTAAAGCAAATTTGCATAGTAAGGAGATAGATTCCTTGTTTGTCTGACATGGTGCAATACAAAGATTTATAGATACTGAGGAATGATGGTAAGAAAATATTAAAAGTATTTGTTTTCCATGACTAATTCTATATCTGTAAGAACAGAAAACTTTGTATGTGTAGTAATTCCTAACATAGAGCAGTTGAGAATCTGGGCTGGAGTGTTCCAGGCAGCATTTATTGGTGTTGCATGGCATGTTGGTATGCACAGTGCAAAGTACAGTGATGGGTGTTCAGAACTGAGACTGCGGTGCAGTCACACAGTAAAGCACTGGCAAGTGCTTCCAGAAACACCTCACATTCATTATTGCATTTGATTTTGAATTCATTTTTGGTCATCGCATCTTTAGAAACCTTTTACTGTTGTCAAATTTTTAAGAGATCCCCATTCAGTTATGTGACCCACAGTTTAAGATGCTTGACCTAAGCCGGGCATGGTGGCGCACGCCTTTAATCCTAGCACTTGGGAGGCAGAGGCAGGTGGATCTCTGTGAGTTCAAGGCCAGCCTGGTCTACAGAGTGAGCTTCAGGACAGCTGGAGCTACAGGGAGACCCTGTCTCAAAAAGACCAAAAAAAAAAAAAAAAGATGTTTGACCTGGATAATTTCTCTCCCTTTTCACTTGACTTATTCTTATTCATCAAGATCTAACTAAATTATGCAGGCATTAGGAAGCTTCTTCACCCATTACCCTTTGTTCCCATGCATAAGTTTGCCTAGAAGTTTCTTGGCCTGGAGAAATGGACCAGTGGGAGGAAAAGGCACCTGCTACGCAAGCATGAAGACCTGAGTTCACATCTCCAATACGCATGCCCAGAAAAAGCCAAGCAACACCTATAACCCTAGCGTGGGGGTTGGGAGGGGAAGGCGGGGACACAGACAACAGATACAAGTGGATCCCTAGGGCTCTGTGGGTAACCAGTGTGTATGAATCAGTGAGTTCCAGGTTCAGTGTCTCAAAAAATTAACTTCAGGTCTCCACATATGTGCACATGTACACACACACACACACACACACACACACACACACCACCAACAACAACAACAAAGAAAAAAATAGATTCTCCTTGATACTTGACTATCTAAGCTTGTTTATTTTTATTTTATGTATATGAGTGTTTACTTGCATATATGTAAGTGCACTCAGGTTGTACAATGTCCACAGAGGGTAGAAGAGGGTGTTGGGTCCCCCGGAACTGGAGTTAACAGATGGTTGTTAGCCACCACATGGGTCCTGGGAATGGAATCCAGGTCCTCTGCAAGAGCAGCCAGTGCTGCTAACTGCTGAGCCATGTCTCCAGCCCTTGTCTCTCTAATAGCCTTGACCCTCCAAGAATATTGTTTTTCATATCTTTTTACCAAACAAAACAAGTGCTAGGAATATAGTAGGTATTCCATGCATGTTTACTCAGTAGCTTAGTAGTGGCTTCTGGAAACCTTGTAGGCAAGTTTGTCAGCATTAACAGGCAATATAATCATCCTCCCATTCATTCAGATTTAGCTTAAATTAATGAGTGTTTTTGTTTGTTGACTTTCCTTTTAAGAATAGGGAATTTTCGGGGGCTGGAGAGATGGCCTAGCGGTTAAGAGCGCCGACCGCTCTTGCAGAGGACCCGGGTTCAATCCCCAGCACCCACATGGCGGCTGAGAACCGTCTGTAACTCCAGTTCCAGAACTCCAGTTCCAGGGGATTCTGAGACCCTCTTCTGACCTCCGCGGCATTGCACGACACGGGTGCACAAACCTACACGCAAACAGTACATTCATACACATAAATAAATCAAATTAAATAAAAAAAAAAGAATAGGGAATTTTCTTTTAAACAATACTTCATTGTGGGAATTTCCAAACATAAACAAAAGCGTACTGAATGGTGGGCTTGCTGGGCCCACCACCCCCTTTATGGCATCCTGCATTGCTTATTTCATCTGTAGTTCCACCATGCTTTAAAAATTCCAAAAATCACTGGGCATGGTGGCGCATGCCTTTAATCCTAGCACTTGGGAGGCAGAGGCAGGCAGATCTTTGTGAGTTCAAGGCCAGCCTGGTCTACAGAGTGAATTCCAGGTCAGCTAGGGCTACAGGGAGACCCTGTCTCAAAAAGAACAACAACAACAACAAAAATACAAAAATCATAGTTTTGCCCATGAATAGTTCAGTATATATAGCTAACTAGATAATCACTTTACAAAACAACAGGCTGGGTGTGGTGGCACACTCCTTTAGTCCCAGCACTTGGGAGGCAGAGGCAGGCAGGTCTCTGTGAGTTCAAAGCCAGCTTGTTCTACATAGCGAGTTCCAGGACAGCTGGGCTACAGGGAGACCCTGTCTCAAAAAGGACAAAAAAGCACAATAAATTTCCTTGATTTAATTTTAAATGCAGCCTATTTTTTCTTATAGTGTTTACATAAAAATGTACATATTATGATACAAATAATCCTTCTCCTTTCTTTAAAATGTCTGCTTAGCTGGGCATGGTGGCACATGCCTTTAATCCCAGCACTCCAGAGGCAGAGGCAGGTGGATCTCTGTGAGTTCCAAGCCAGCCTGGTCTAAATAGTGAGTTCCAGGACAGCTGGAGCTACAGGGAGACCCTGTCTCAAAAAGACCAAGAATAAATAAATAAATAAAGTCTGACCAATAGTCTACCTTCAGGTTTTACTTGAGTTTTTTATCCTCTCTCTTCTTAAATATGTTTATTTTATTTCAATTTTGGTAAATTGTACATAATATAAAATTTACTCTCAACTATTTTAAGTGTACAGTTCAATAGGATTGGGTTCTTCAGCATTGTTCTACAATCTCCAAAACTCTTTTTATCTTATAAACTGAAACTTTGTGCATTAAACAGCTCTGCTTTTCCCTCCTCCCTGGAAACATTTTTTTTTTTTTTTTGGTCTTTTCGAGACAGGCTCTCCCTGTAGCCCCAGCTGTCCTGGAACTTACTCTGTAGACCAGGCTGGCCTTGAACTCACAAAGATCTGCCTGCCTCTGCCTCCTGAGTGCTAGGATTAAAGGTGTGCACCACTACATCCAGCTTTCCCTGGAAACTATTATATTTTGTGTCTACAAATTTACTATTTTATATATCCCATATAACTGGTGTCAATTATTTAGAAGACAAATATAGTGTTTGCCCTTTTGTGGCTAGCTTATTTCACTAACTCAGTCCATTTTTTAGCTTTCTGAAGAATCACCACACTGTTTTCCACAATGGCTGCATCATTTTACACTCTCAGCAACAGTGCACAAGGGTTCCAACTTCTCTAAATGCATACTATTACTTATTTTCTCATGTTTAGGAATGTTTTGTTTTGTTTTTTAATAACCATTAGGCCCAACGGGTGGAATAAACACCTTTTCTAAGTGTTGCTACAAGTTGGGCATGGTGGTAGACTCTTTAAATCCCAGCACTCAGGAAACAATGGCAGGCAAATCTCTGTGAGACTGAAGCCAGCCTGGTTTATATATCAAGTTCCAGGCCAGCTAGAGCTACAGAGAGATCCTGTCTGAAAAAGAAACAAAGAAAGTTGCTACACTCTAAAATCACAATAAACAATTATTCCATATCATTTATTATAAAGAAGGGATTTCTAACATACTGTTCTTAGTAGTCTCCTAGATCCTTCCATCACCTCAGATCAGAAGCTTTGCTTTGATCAGTCACTCACCATTGATTCCTATCTTAGTCTCCTAACTCACTTCCAGATCTTTAGAGAATCCCCAAATATACGCAGAGCCGCCACCCTACTTCTCACCCATCTAATTACCTCCGGCACTGTGACCCAAGCTACCTTCTACCCTGAATGGCTTCATTTGCCTTCCAAGAGATTGCTTTGCTTGTCTGCTTCTGCCCCTCTCCAGTCCATTCTCAGCTCAGCAACCAGCATGATCTTGTCAGAACAAATCTCAGACTGTGAAACATCTCTGCTTAAGGCCCTCCCATTCACACACAAAATAAACTGTAGTCCTTACAATGGCCTATGAGCTGAGTCCAAGCTGCTTTCCTGAATTTATAGTTTCTCTTTCACTCAGTTGCTTTAGCCACTGATGCCGTCTCTGTATCCACATGCTGCCAGATTCTTGTCTTTGTAAAGACCTTTGCATTTACCATTATTTTGTCCATAATATTCTTTCTCCTGATATCTGTTTGGCCTGCCCCCAACTTCACAGAGAGGCCTTCACTTTTTGAAAATGGAAACCAAACACACACAAACACATACATACACACACACACACACACACACACACACACACGCACACACTATTCCCCTCTTCAGCTTTACTTTGCCCTATAAACCTAACATACTATTTTACTTGTTTCTTTTCTGCCCATTATCAGTAACCCATAAACTTCAGATGGCAAGAACTTAGATAAAACCCTTAGCATGTAATTTGGCTTAGTATAAAATTACTAAATGAATATAGTTTACATGTCTATATATTTATATATTTGTGGTTGCTCCCTAGATTCACATCACAAATTGCAAAGCAGCATAAAAAGAGATACATCTTTCCAAGGCAATAAGACTGGTATAAATTGGACAGATGATGAAAAAAGAATCTTCAGGGATAAAAGAATAGCTCAAACTCAGGAACTACTACAGTGTTTACTCCCTATTGTGGAAACTCTAAAAGTAGAGAATCTGTTCAAATGAAACATCTATTCAGTCTGAGAACCAGCTTCCAGCTCCAGAAACAGTAAGTCAATACAATTAATCATTACCTTATATAGGCTAGGCAATGTCCCACCACTTAACTATACCTTAAACCCATTCCTAGCTATTTAGCACTCTGTTTTACAAGGAAGATAATCTTATTAATCTATTCTTCTAAGAAACAAAATAGACAGTTGAAAGCAGTGTTCCCTATACCACAAAAGCCAAGGTCAAAGAAAATACCAGGTATTAAAGGACTAAGTTATCAGGCCTTATTTGACTGATTACTTGTGTAAAAATCCTTTTAGTTTGGATATATAAACAAAGTATGCATAAACAATGTCTGATTGTATCTGACTTGAAATGTTTCCAATGTTTTAAAACCTTATAATCCTCATGGGAAAACAGAATTAGAAATATTCTGAGCTACTTCAATTTTTTGGCATTCGGAAAAACACAAAAAGGTATATATAATATATATATTATATATATTATATATATAAAAAGGTATATATAATATATATTATATATAATATATATACCTTTTTATATATATAATATATATATATAATTTTGTGTTTTTCTGAATGCCAAAAAATTGAAGTAGCTCAGAATATTTCTAATCCTGTTTTCCCATGAGGATTATATATATATATAGTGTGTGTGTGTGAGGATTATATATATATAGTGTGTGTGTGTGTGTGTGTGTGTGTGTGTGTGTGTGTGTGTTTGAGACAGGTCTCAACTGTAGCCCCAGCTGGCCTGGAACTCACTATGTTGACCAGGCAGACCTTGAACTCACAGAGATCCACCTACCTCTGCCTCCCTAGTGCTGGGATTAAAGGTGTGCACCACCACACCCGGCTAAAAGTTTATTTTTTAAAGAAGAAAAGCAAAACTATCTGTAAGACTAAAAGGAAAACCATGTAAATAAAAATAAAGACAATAAAAACTGCAAATAATAAATATAATATGGACAACATTTTGTAAAATACTTGCTATGTGCTAGACACTATTCTAAGTTATATATATATACACCCAGTCAGTCCCCATATCTATCCATGGATTTAATTAATTTCAGATCTAAATGTACTTTCAATTCATGGTTATTGAATCTTCAGATGTAGAACCCATAGATACAGAGGACTAACTGAACACTTTACATTTGACAAAATTAAGATACAAAGATATTAAACAGTTTTATTTTCAAAAATAGCAGAGTTTGGATTCAAACCCAACAAAAATTGTGATTTCAATGTTCTTCTTAACTACATCATTGTGCTTTGTCATTTCTCTATAAGATAAGTGAACAGCAAGACCAAGTTCCTAATATATAAAGAACACTTACAAATCAACTAGAAGATTGGGAATGTTTTCATGGGAAAATGAGAAAAGACTACAATCGAGCAATTCACAAAAGAAATACCAAGGCATCAACCATTTAGAGATATTTAATTTTGCTAGTATACAAAGAATACAAATTAAAACAGGAATGAAATAATCATTCCATTTTTGATGCTCAGTGGAAGAATATATTCTTGATTGTGGGAACACAAACTGGTACATAGTTTCTGGGAAGAATTCTAATAATATTAGTGAGAATTCCTTAACCACCTATAACTCTAGTTAAACAAGATCCAGTGCCTTCTTTTGCCCCCCATGGGCACTTGCACACTTGTGGTGCATATATACATACACGCAGGCCAAAATTAAGGCCAATTTTAAAAATAATTAAGAAATCCTTTTAAAGTTATGAATCAGAAAAATAATGAAATATAATAGACATAAGTGAAGTTTCAGAAATTGAGGATCTATAGATAGCAAAGGGGCTGAGTGATAATTTTGAATCTTTATTCTGAACCCCAAAAGGCTCTCAGTGTGGACAGGCATGAAGCTGAAGGTGGTTACAGATACTTGGTTATAGTCATTAAGGCCTCTTTGTTTATAAATAACACAGGGGCTGGAGAGATGGCCTAGCAGTTAAGAGTGCCGACTGCTCTTGCAGAGGACCTGGGTTCAATCCCCAGCACCCATATGGTGGCTGAGAACCGTCTTTAACTCCAGTTCCAAGGGAATCCAACACCTTCTTCTGACCTCTGCAGCATTGCATGACATGGGTACACAAACCTACATGCATACACATTAAAAAAAATAAAATTTTTAAAAATAAATCAATAAATAACAGAAACCAATCCAAGATGGGTTAATTGAAAAAGCATACAATTATGAGGATAAGAGGGAAGAATTATCAGAAAATATTCACAGAAACAGAAAAAAAATTAGCCTGGCTTTAGGAAAAGACTAAAACTAGAAAGGAAAATGCCTCCAGGCCTCTTTGTCCATGTGTGTTTCTGTTAGATGTCTCCTAAGAAAAGTGCTCACAGCCTCCTCACAAATTCACATCTTACTGCTGACTGGCAACCTTGCTAATGGTAGAGATCACTCTATCGAGCTGCAGACAGTCCCCAGAGAATGGTGAACTGTGCCTTACAACACAAAATCCCAGAAAGTATCTGCTTTGGTTATACATGAAGATATTAAAAAGTAGTGCACACCTTTGGTCCCATCACTCTTGGAGCAGAGACAGGTGAAACTCTGTGAGATTGAAGCCAGCCTGGTCTACATAGCAAGTTTCGGGCCAGCTGGAGCTATAGGGAAACTCTGTCTCAAGGAGGAGGAGGAGGAGGAGGAGGAGGAGGAGGAGGAGGAGGAGGAGGAGGAGGAGGAGGAGGAGGAGGAGGAGAAAGAAGAAAGTAACAGAAAAGACCATTGGCAAATAGGCTCTCACTGCATATTTAAACCATTTTATAACTGTCTTTCAGAATGGCTTTTCCCTGTTAAATACACCTTCTGTTTGACCGGATCAGCAATATTACATGCTGTTACTTAAAGAAATTGATCACAGGGTAAAAGGAGGCTAAGGAGTAAGCAAGGAGCAAGAAGATCACAGTTTTCTATGTTGGCCATGAATGTAAGTTTTAACCAGGGAGAAACTAATGTGCTGCGACAACTTGTAGTGATGTCATGTAGAGCCATGGACACTTTGAATATAGTTATAGTGTCAGCACTTAAACTGTTCTGCTCTTGACCCAAAATAAATAGGGCTTTGGTGGATTACTAACCAATAGCTGTTTCCAAGCACGTTACTCTCAAATTTATCTCCAGTTAAACACTCGTCAGAGTTCAGATATTGAGGAATAAATCTCAGGTTTGGCACTCCACTTGGTAATAATGAAAAGTCTTAAGATAGATTATGTAAATCAGAATTAAACTTTTAGTTCTAGATAAAACAGGCCTATTTTCCCTGTTTTTCCTATCAAAACCTCAGAGTATTACACATAAAATAAAAATAAGACAATTGCAAAAGGTACAGACAAATTGGTGGACCAGCCTGGAATTCAAAGAACCAGATAATGGCACAGTGGTGATTCACCTGGATTTTCTTTTGTGCCTCATATATCCAAGGCTTAGAATTGATAAAACCAGCAATCCGGAAACATGAATACATATAGACACACGTACAAAAACTCCCAAGAAGAAAAGTCTGAGCTATACAACCAGAAGAGTGACAGCCTACCAGGATAGAAAATTATTAGGCAATAACCACTGTACTCCAGTTAAACAACACAGATGGATAGTGGCCCCATCCCAACCCATATAAGCAGACACGCCACACATGCGCTGTGGCAGGCACATTGCACATGCATGCACATTGTACACGCAGGCACAGACAGGTGCAAAAAAATTTTTAATGTTATCTTTTTTTTGAGACAGGGTCTCCATATAGACCCATCTGGCCTGGAACTCACTCTGTAGACCAGGCTGGCATTGAACTCACAGAGATTCACCTGCCTCTGCCTCCCGAGTGCTAGGATTAAAGGCTTGCCTCACCATGCCCTGCTTAAAGACGGTTCTTAGCCACCACGCGGGTGCTGGGAATCAAACCCAGGTCCTCTGCAAGAGCAGTCAGTGCTCTTAGCCGCTGAGCCATCTCTCCAGCCCCACTAAATGTAATTTTTTAATCTTAGAAAAGAACTTATTAGCAGGGCGTGGTGGCACACGCCTTTGATCCTAGCACTCGGGAGGCAGAGGCAAGCTGATCTTTGTGAGTTCAAGGCCAGCCTGGTCTACAGAGTGAGTTCCAGGACAGCTGGGGCTACAGGGAGACCCTGTCTCAAAAAGACAAAAAAAAGGGGGGAAAGAAAAGAACATTAAAAGACGAGCAAGTAAATCCAAAACAGGAAGAAAGGCTATAATAAAAGAATATAGTCAGCCATGATGACACACGCCTATAATCCCAGCTCTTGGGAGACAGAGGCAGGTAGATCTCTGTGAGTTCAAGGCCAGCCTGGTCTACATGGCGAGTTCTAGGACAGCTGGAGCTACAGGGAGACCCTGTCTCCAAAGAAATAATAATAATAATAATAATAATAATAATAATAATACAATAGCTAAATTAATGAAATTTAAGTGGAAAAGGGACCAAAAGTCAGTGAAATAACTGATTCTTTGAAAAGGACAATAAAATTGACAAACCTCTGCATGATTTACAAAGGAATAACATAAAGAATGAAGTAGGACAATGCGGAAAGTAAAAAGTAGAAAGTACTACAACTGCTGGAAGATGGCTCTGTTGGTAAAGTGGCTCTCAAGCAGGAAATCCTGAGCTCAATCCCCACATCACATTTAATTAAAATAAAAAGCCAAGCACATGAGGGCACACGCTTGTAATCTAACACTGGAGGCAGACACGGGGAGAATCCACGGCCTCACTGGCCAGCCACTACTCTGCACGACAGGCTCCAGACCAATGAGAGGCCCCTTCTCAAACTAAAAAAAAAAGGGGTGCATGGTGCCTGAGGGATGCTGAGGGGGTGACACTTCAGGTTGTTCTCTGGCCTCTACATGCATGAGCATCCACATACATGCACAGGAACACACACACACACACACACACACACAGTCATAACTGACTCAGTATGAAATAAGGTATTTGATGCTCCTATAATTCCAAGGGAATTCAGTGCCCTTTTCTGACCTCTGTGGGCATCACATGACATGGGTCCACTTACATACATGCAAGCAATACACTCATACACATAAAATAAAAATAATGGCTGGGCATGGTGGCACACGCCTTTAATCCTAGCACTTGGGAGGTAAAGGCAGGCCGATCTTTGTGAGTTCAAGGCCAGCCTGGTCTACAGAGTGAGTTCCAGGACAGCCTGGGGCTACAGGGAGACCCTGTCTCAAAAAGACCAAAAAAATAAATAAATAAATAAATAAATAATGAAACTTTTAAAACATAAAATCCTCAGATCCAAAGTTAAGCTAAGATTTCATAGACTCAAAATTATGAATCATAAAAGGAAAAATGAGCCGGGCGTGGTGGCGCATGCCTTTAATCCTAGCACTTGGGAGGCAGAGGCAGGCGGATCTTTGTGAGTTCAAGTCCAGCTTGGTCTACAGAGCGAGTTCCAGGACAGCTGAGGACACAGGGAGACCCTGTCTCAAAAAGACTAAAAAAAAAAGGAAAAATGAATGAACTAGACTTAAAATAAAAAGTTTGTTCTGCAGAAGCCCCTGTTAAGAATATAAGATGAGCCAGTCATGGTGGCACATGTCTTTAGTGCCTGCACTTAGGAGTCTGAGGCAGGAAGATTGTTGTAAGTTCAGGATCAGCCTGGACTACCTTGTGAGTAGGTAGCCAGGGCTACATAGCAAAACTTTGTCCCCACAACACTAAACAACAAAAAAGGATTATTAAATATACCATGAGAAGGCCGGCAAGATGGCTCAGTGGCCAAGAACACTTGCTGTTCTTCCAGATGACCTGGGTTTGATTCCCGGCTTCTTTTTTTTTTAATTTTTAGTTATTTCTGTATGTGTATGAATGTACTGTCTGCATGTAGGTTTGTGCACCCGTGTCGTGCAATGCTGCGGAAGTCAGAAGAGGGTGTCAGATTCCCCTGGAACTGGAGTTCTCCCGGAATGGAACTGGAGTTTCAGACAGTTCTCAGCCACCATGTGTGTGCGGGGGGATTGAACCAGGGTCCTCTGTAAGAGCGGTCGGCACTCTTAACTGCTAGGCCATCTCTCTAGCCCTGATTCCCAGCTTCTACGTGGTGGCTAACAACCAGTAATTCCAGTTACAAAAGATCTGACTCCCTCTTCTGGCCTCAGTAGACATTGCATATATATATATGGTGCACTTACATACATGCAGGCAAAACATTCATGCACATGAATTAGTGTGCTAATTTACTAAAAAATTAGTAAAAATAATGTTTAAATACTATGAGAAAAATACTTGTAAACTATATCAACAAAGTGCTATTATCTTAATTTAAAAACCCTCTAGGATATGGTTTAGTCTGTAAAGTACTTGGCAGGCAAGCATAAACACCTGAGTTCAACCCCCATCACCCAAGTAAAAATCTGAGTTGGTGATGCCTATAATCCTAGCACTAGAGAGACAGAGACAGGAGGATCCTTGGGGCTTGCTGTATAATCACACCAGTCTGATAGAGTAAACAGATTACATTTCTTTTTTTTATTGGATTTTTGTGCATTTCTCTTTTTTTATTTATACATGCATTTTTCTATCAAATCTAGACCCATGTCCCCCCCATCCCCGCACCCCTCCAGAGCTCATGCATTCTGCCAAACATGCTATTCATCTCTTTCTCAGTCTTTCTCAATATTCTCCATGGGGAAGTTGACTGTTTTTAGCAGAAGTTCACTGTTTCAGTCAGTTCTTTGATGCAGTCCTTTCTGTTGTTGTTGTTGTTT
>VZQC01007982.1:6052600-6075120 GCA_009823505.1 Rhizomys pruinosus
CACAGCTAGCCTGGAGAAGTACATGGCTAGCCTGGAAAAGTACCCGGCTAGCCTGGAGAAGTACGCGGCTAGCCTGGAGAAGTACAGGGCTAGCCTGGAGAAGTGTATGGCTAGCCTGGAGAAGTACACGGCTAGCCTGGAGAAGTACCCGGCTAGCCTGGAGAAGTACAGGACTAACCTGGAGAAGCACGTGGCTAGCCTGGAGAAGTACGCGGCTAGCCTGGAAAAGTACACAGCTAGCCTAGGAAAGTAAGCAGCTAGCCTGAAGAAGTACCTGGCTAGCCTAAGGAAGTACGCGGCTAGCCTGAAGAAGTACCCGGATAGCCTACAGAACTACACGGCTAGCCTGGAAAAGTACCCGGATAGCCTGGAGAAGTACACGGCTAGCCTGGAAAAGTACGCCTGGAGAAGTACCCGGCTAGCCTGGAGAAGTATTCAGCTAGCTTGGAGAAGTACGTGGCTAGCCTGGAGAAGTACCCGACTAGCCTAGAGAAGTACTCGGCTAGCCTAGAGAAGTACGCAACTAGCCTGGAAAAGTATGTGGCTAACCTGGAGAAGTACAAGGCTACCCTGGAGAAGTAAAAGGCTAGCCTGGAGAGGTACACAGCTAGCCTGGAGGAGTACGCAGTAGCCTGGAGAAGTATGTGGCTAGCCTGGAGAAATACACGACTAGCCTGGAGAAGCACGTGGCTAGCCTGAAGAACACGGCTGGCCTGGAGAAATACACGGCTGGCCTGGAGAAGTATGCAGCTAGCCTAGAGAATAACAAGGCTAGCCTAGAGAACTACGCGGCTAGCCTGGAGAAGTACAGGGCTAACCTGGAGAAGTACCCGGCTAGCCTGGAGAAGTACGCAGCTAGCCTAGAGAAGTACGCTGCTAGCCTGGAGAATTACATGGCGGCTAGCCTGGAGAAGTAAAAGGCTAGCCTGGAGAAGTACACGGCTAGCCTGGAGAAGTACGTGGCTTGCCTGGAGAAGTAAGAGGCTAGCCTGGAGAAGTACACAGCTAGCCTCGAGAAGTATGAGGCTAGCCTGAAGTACATGACTAGCCTGGAGAATTACACAGCTACCCTGGAGAAGTACGCGACTAGCCTGGAGAAGTACATGGCTAACCTGGAGAAGTACACGGCTAGCCTAGAGAAGTATGCAGCTAGCCTGGAGAACTATGTGGCTAGCCTGGAGAAGTACCCAGCTAGCATGGAGAAGTACACGGCTAACCTGGAGAAGTAAGGGGCTAGTCTGGACAAATACATGGCTAGCTAAGAGAAGTACGTGTCTAGCCTGGGGAAACACATGGCTAGTCTGGAGAAGCACGCGGCTAACCTAGAGAAATACATGGTGGCTAGCCTAGAGAAGTACGTGACTAGCCTGGAGAAGTACACAGCTAGACTGGAGAACTACTCAGCTAGCCTGGAGAAGTACATGGCTACCCTGCAGAACTACCTGGCTAGGCTGGAGAAGTACACGGCTACCCTGGAGAAGTACGCAGCTAGCCTGGAGAAGTACACGACTAGCCTAGAGAAGTACACGGCTAGCCTGGAGAAGTACAGGGCTAGCCAGGAGAAGTACCCGGCTAGCCTAGAGAAGTACGAGGCTAGCCTAGAGAAGTACGAGGCTAGCCTGGACAAGTACGCGGCTAGCCTGGAGAAGTACCTGGCTAGCCTGGAGAAGTACGCGGCTAGCCTGGAGAGGTACCTGGCTAGCCTGGAGAAGTACGCGGCTAGCCTGGAGAAGTACATGGCTAGCCCGGAAAGGTAAAAGGCTAGCCTAGAGAAGTACACAGCTAGCCTAGAGATTTATGCGGCTAGCCGGAAGTATGCGGCTAGCCTGGAGAAGTACCTGGCTATCCTAGAAAAGTACACGGCTAGCCTAGAGAAGTACGCGGTTAGCTTGTACAAGTACGCGGCTAGCCTTGAGAAGTACGCAGCTAGCCTGTAGAAGTACATGGCTAGCCTGGAGAAGTACGCGGATAGCCTGGAGAAGTACGTGGCTGGCCTGGAGAAGTACCCGGCTGGCCTGGAGAAGTACCTGGCTGGCCTGGAGAAGTACGCGGCTAGCCTGGAGAAGTACCTGGCTAGCCTGGAGAAGTACATGGCTAGCCTGGAGAAGTACCAGCTAGCCTGGAGAAGTACGTGGCTAGCCTGGAGAAGTACCCGACTAGCCTGGAGAAGTATCCGGCTAGCCTGGAGAAGTACCCAGCTAGCCTGGAGAAGTACGCAGCTAGCCTGGAGAAGTACGCTGCTAGCCTGGAGAATTACATGGCGGCTAGCCTAGAGAAGTACGTGGCTAGCCTGGAGAAGTACACGGCTAGCCTGGGGAAGTACGCAGCTACCCTGGAGAATTACATGGCGGCTAGCCTAGAGAAGTACGTGGCTAGCCTGGAGAAGTACACGCCTAGCCTAGAGAAGTACGTGGCTTGCCTGGAGAAGTAAGAGGCTAGGCTGGAGAAGTACATGGCTAGCCCTGAGAAGTATGTGGCTAGCCTGAAGTACGTGGCTAGCCTGGAGAATTACACAGCTACCCTGGAGAAGTACGCAGCTAGCCTGGAGAAGTACACGGCTAGCCTGGAGAAGTACGCGGCTAGCCTGGAGAAGTACGTGGCTTGCCTGGAGAAGTAAGAGGCTAGCCTGGAGAAGTACATGGCTAGCCCCGAGAAGTATGTGGCTAGCCTGAAGTACGTGGCTAGCCTGGAGAATTACACAGCTACCCTGGAGAAGTACGCGACTAGCCTGGAGAAGTACGCGACTAGCCTGGAGAAGTACGCAGCTAGCCTGGAGAAGTACACGGCTAGCCTAGAGAAGTACGCGGTTAGCCTGTACAAGTACACGGCTAGCCTTGAGAAGTACGCAGCTAGCCTGGAGAACTATGTAGCTAGCCTGGAGAAGTACCCAGCTAGCATGGAGAACTACACGACTAGCCTGGAGAAGTACCAGGCTAACCTGGCGAAGTAAGGGGCTAGCCTGGAGAAATACATGACTAGCTAAGAGAAGTACGTGGCTAGCCTGGAGAAACACTCGGCTAGTCTGGAGAAGCACGCAGCTAACCCAGAGAAATACATGGTGGCTAGCCTAGAGAAGTACGCAGGTAGCCTGGAGAAGTACACAGCTAGACTGGAGAACTACCCGGCTAGCCTGGAGAAGTACACGGCTACCCTGGAGAAGTACGCGGCTAGCCTGGAGAAGTACACGGCTAGCCTGGAGAAGTACAGGGCTAGCCAGGAGAAGTACCCGGCTAGCCTAGAGAAGTACGAGGCTAGCCTAGAGAAGTACAAGGCTAGCCTGGACAAGTACGCGGCTAGACTGGAGAAGTACCTGGCTAGCCTGGAGAAGTACTCGGCTATCCTGGACAAGTACACAGCTAGCCTTGAGAAGTACGCAGCTAGCATGGAAAAGTACATGGCTAGCATGGAGAAGTACATGGCTAGCCTGGAGAAGTACAAGGCTAGCCTAGAGAAGTACGCAGCTAGCCTGGAGAAGTACACAGCTAGACTGCAGAAGAACGCAGCTAGCCTGGAGAAGTACAAGGCTAGCCTGGATAAGAATGCGGCTAGCCTGGAGAAGTACGGGTCTAACCTGGAGAAGTACGGGTCTAGGCTGGAGAAGTACCTGGGTAGCCTGGAGAAGTACGTGGCTAGCCTGGAGAAGTACACAGCTAGACTGGAGAACTACCCAGCTAGCCTGGAGAAGTACACGGCTACCCTGGAGAAGTACACGGCTAGCCTGGAGAAGTATGTGGCTAACCTGGAGAAGTAAAAGGCTAGCCTGCAGAAGTACACAGCTAGCCTGGAGAAGTACACAGCTAGCCTGGAGAAGTACATGGCTAGCCTGGAGAAGTAAAAGGCTAGCCTGCAGAAGTACACAGCTAGCCTGGAGAAGTACCCAACTAGCCTGGAGAAGTATCCAGCTAGCCTGGAGAAGTACGCAGCTAGCCTGGAGAAGTACGCTGCTAGCCTGGAGAATTACGTGGCGGCTAGCCTAGAGAAGTACGTGGCTAGCCTGGGGAAGTATGCAGCTACCCTGGAGAAGTAAAAGGCTAGACTGGAGAAGTACACGGCTAGCCTGGAGAAGTACGTGGCTTGCCCGGAGAAGTAAGAGGCTAGCCTGGAGAAGTACACGGCTAGCCTCGAGAAGTATGAGGCTAGACTGAAGTATGTGGCTAGCCTGGAGAATTACACAGCTACCCTGGAGAAGTACGCGACTAGCCTGGAGAAGTACGCAGCTAGCCTGGAGAAGTACACGGCTAACCTGGAGAAGTACACGGCTAGCCTAAAGAAGTACACGGTTAGCCTGTACAAGTACACGGCTAGCCTTGAGAAGTACGCAGCTAGCCTGGAGAACTATGTAGCTAGCCTGGAGAAGTACCCAGCTAGCATGGAGAACTACGCGTCTAGCCTGGAGAAGTACCAGGCTAACCTGGCGACGTAAGGGGCTAGCCTGGAGAAATACATGACTAGCTAAGAGAAGTACGTGGCTAGCCTGGAGAAACACACGGCTAGTCTGGAGAAGCACGCAGCTAACCTAGAGAAATACATGGTGGCTAGCCTAGAGAAGTACGCGGGTAGCCTGGAGAAGTACACAGCTAGACTGGAGAACTACCCGGCTAGCCTGGAGAAGTACACGGCTACCCTGGAGAAGTATGTGGCTAGCCTGGAGAAGTACACGGCTAGCCTGGAGAAGTACAGGGCTAGCCAGGAGAAGTACCCGGCTAGCCTAGAGAAGTACGAGGCTAGCCTGGACAAGTACACGGCTAGCCTGGAGAAGTACCTGGCTAGCCTGGAGAAGTACGCGGCTAGCCTGGAGAGGTACCTGGCTAGCCTGGAGAAGTACGCCGCTAGCCTGGAGAAGTACCTGGCTAGCCTGGAGAAGTACCTGGCTAGCCTGGAGAAGTAGACGGCTAGCCTGGAGAAGTACGCGGCTAGCCTGTAGAAGTACCGGCTAGCCTGGAGAAGTACGTGGCTAGCCTGGAGAAGTACCCGACTAGCCTGGAGAAGTATCCGGCTAGCCTGGAGAAGTACCCGGCTAGCCTGGAGAAGTACGCAGCTAGCATGGAGAAGTACGCTGCTAGCCTGGAGAATTACATGGAGGCTAGCCTAAAGAAGTATGTGGCTAGCCTGGAGAAGTACGCGGCTAGCCTGGGGAAGTACGCAGCTACCCAGGAGAAGTAAAAGGCTAGCCTGGAGAAGTACACAGCGAGCCTGGAGAAGTACGTGGCTTACCTGGAGAAGTAAAGGGCTAGCCTGGAGAAGTACACGGCTAGCCTCGAGAAGTATGAGGCTAGCCTGAAGTACGTGACTAGCCTGGAGAATTACACAACTACCCTGGAGAAGGACGTGACTAGCCTGGAGAAGTATGCGGCTAGCCTGGAGAAGTACGCAGCTAGCCTGGAGAAGTACACGGCTAGCCTAGAGAAGTACGCGGCTAGCCTGGAGAAGTACGCGGCTAGCCTTGAGAAGTACGCAGCTAGCCTGGAGAACTATGTGGCTAGCCTGGAGAAGTACCCGGCTAGCATGGAGAAGTACGCAGCTAGCCTGGAGAAGTACCAGGCGAACCTGGCGAAGTAAGGGGCTAGCCTGGACAAATACACGGCTAGCTAAGAGAAGTACGTGGCTAGCCTGGAGAAACACACGGCTAGTCTGGAGAAGCACGTGGCTAACCTAGAGAAATACATGGTGGCGAGCCTAGAGAAGTACGTGGCTAGCCTGGAGAAGTACGCGGCTAGCCTGGAGAAGTACACCGCTAGCCTGGAGAAGTACACGGCTATCCTGGAGAAGTACAGGGCTAGCCAGGAGAAGTACCAGGCTAGCCTAGAGAAGTATGCAGCTAGCCTAGAGAAGTACGAGGCTAGCCTGGTCAAGTACGTGGCTAGCAAGTAGAAGTACGCGGCTAGCCTGGAGAAGTACCTGGCTAGCCTGGAGAAGTACGCAACTAGCCTGGAGAAATACATGGCAGCTAGCTGAGAGAAATTCGCAGCTAGCCTGGAGAAGTACACAGCTAGCCTAGAGAAGTACACAGCTAGCCTGGAGAAGAACACGGCTAGCCGGGAGAAATACATGGCAGCTAGCCTAGAGAACTATATGGCTAGCCAGGAGAAGTATGCAGCTAGCCTGGAGAAATACACAGCTAGCCTGAAGAAGAACACGGCTGGCCTGGAGAAGTACACGGCTAGCCTGGAGAAGTACAGGGCTAGCCAGGAGAAGTACCTGGCTAGCCTAGAGAAGTACGCAGCTAGCCTGGAGAGGTACCTGGCTAGCCTGGAGAAGTATGCGGCTAGCCTGGAGAGGTACCTGGCTAGCCTGAAGAAGTACATGGCTAGCCTAGAGAAGTACACGGCTAGCCTTGAGAAGTATGCAGCTAGCCGGGAGAAGTACGCTGATAGCCTGGAGAAGTACATGGCTGGCCTGGAGAAATACGCGGCTAGCCTGGACAAGTACCCGGCTACCCTGGAGAAGTACGCGGCTAGCCTGGAGAAGTACCGGCTAGCCTGGAGAAGTACCCGAATAGCCTGGAGAAGTATGCAGCTAGCCTGGAGAAGTATCCGGCTAGCCTGGAGAAGTACCCGAATAGCCTGGAGAACTACGCAGCTAGCCTGGAGAAGTATGCGGCTAGCCTGTAGAAGTACGCGGCTAGCCTGGATAAGTACGCAGGCGAGCCTGGACAAGTAAAAGGCTAGCCTGGAGAAGTACACAGCTAGCCTAGAGATGTATGTGGCTAGCCTGAAGTATGCGGCTAGCCTGGAGAAGTACACAGCTAGACTGGAGAAGTACACGGCTAGCCTGGAGAGGTACACGGCTAGCCTGGAGAAGTACATGGCTAGCCTGCAGAAGTAAAAGGCTAGCCTGGAGAAGTACACAAGGCCTAAGCCTGAGAAGAAACAGCTTAAGCCTAGAATGTAGTGGCTAGCCTGAGAGTATGGGTGGCGGCTAGCCCTGGAGAAGGTACACGCTAGACTGGATAAGTACAACGGCTTAAGCCTGGAGAGGAAAGCACGCTAGCCTGGAAGAAGTACATGGCTAAGCCCGCAGAAGTAAAAGGGCAGCCTGGAGAAGTCAGGGCTAGCCTGGAGAAGTACACGGCTAGCCTGGAGAAGTACACAGCTAACCTGGAGAAATACATGGCTAGCCTGGAGAAGTACACCACTAGACTGCAGAATTAAGCAGCTAGTCTGGAGAAGTATGCAGCTAGCCTGGCTACCCTGGAGAAGTACACGGCTAACCTGGAGAAGTACATGGCTAGCCTGGAGAAGTACATCGCTAGCCTGGAGAATTAAGTGGCTAACCAGGAGAAGTAAGTGGCTAACCTGGAGAAGTACGTGGCTAGCCTGCAGAAGAACGCAGCTAGCCTGGAGAAGTACACGGCTAGCCTAGAGATGTATGTGGCTAGCCTGAAGTACGCGGCTAGCCTGGACAAGAATGCGGCTAGCCTTGAGAAGTACGCAGCTAGCATGGAAAAGTACGTGGCTAGCATGGAGAAGTACACAGCTAGCCTCGTGAAGTATGTGGCTAGCCTGGAGAAGAACGCGGCTAGCCTGGAGAAGTACGCGGCTAGCATGGAGAAGTACGCGGCTAGCATGGAGAAGTACGCGGCTAGCATGGAGAAGTACGCGGCTAGCATGGAGAAGTACGCGGCTAGCATGGAGAAGTACGCGGCTAGCATGGAGAAGTACGCGGCTAGCATGGAGAAGTACGCGGCTAGCCGGGAGAAGTACGCTGATAGCCTGGAGAAGTACATGGCTGGCCTGAAGAAGTACCCGGCTGGCCTGGAGAAGTACACGGCTAACCTAGAGAAGTACACGGCTAGCCTTGAGAAGTATGTGGCTAGCCTGGAGAAGTACCCTGCTAGCCTGGAGAAGTACATGGCTAGCCTGGAGAAGTACACGGCTAGCCTGGAGAAGTACCGGGCTAGCCTGGAGAAGTATCCGGCTAGCCTGGAGAATTACCCGGCTAGCCTGAAGAAGTACACAGCTAGCCTAGAAATAACAGCTAGCCTGTAGAAGGAAACCGAATAGCCTTGAGAAGTACGCAGCTAGCATGGAAAAGTACGTGGCTAGCATGGAGAAGTACACAGCTAGCCTAGAAATGTATGTGGCTAGCCTGAAGTACACAGCTAGCCTGGAGAAGTACACAGCTAGACTGGAGAAGTACACGGCTAGCCTGGAGAGGTACACGGCTAGCCTGGAGAAGTACACAGCTAACCTGGAGAAGTACACGGCTAGCCTTGAGAAGTACGCGGCTAGCCTGGAAAAGTACACAGCTAGCCTAGGAAAGTAAGCAGCTAGCCTGAAGAAGTAATGCAGCTAGCCTGGCTAACCTGGAGAAGTTCACGGCTAACCTGGAGAAGTACATGTCTAGCCTAGAGAAAGTAAAACACAGTACAAGTACAACGGCTGACCTGGAGAAGAAACGGCGGCTACCGGGAGATACAGGGCTAGCCAGGAGAAATTACCTGGCTAGCCTAGGAGAAGTATGAAGGCAGCTTAGCCTAGAAAAGTAAAAGAGGCTGCCGGACAAGTATGTGGCTAGCCTGGAGAAGAACGCGGCTAGCCTGGAGAAGTAACTGGCTAGCCTGGAGAAGTACTTGGCTAGCCTGGAGAAGTACTTGGCTAGCCTGGAGAAGTACTTGGCTAGCCTGGAGAAGTACTTGGCTAGCCTGGAGAAGTACTTGGCTAGCCTGGAGAAGTACTTGGCTAGCCTGGAGAAGTACTTGGCTAGCCTGGAGAAGTACTTGGCTAGCCTGGAGAAGTACTTGGCTAGCCTGGAGAAGTACATGTCTAGCCTAGAGAAGTACGCGGTTAGGCTGTACAAGTACGCGGCTATCCTTGAGAAGTATGCGGCTAGCCTGTAGAAGTATCCGGCTAGCCTGGGGACGTACCTGGCTAGCCTGGAGAAGTAAAAGGCTAGCCTGGAGAAGTACACGGGTAGCCTGGAGAAATATATGGCGGTTAGCCTGGAGAAGTACACAGCTAGCCTCGTGAAGTATGTGGCTAGCCTGAAGTACGTGACTAGCCTGGAGAAGTACGCGGCTAGCCTTGAGAAGTACGCGGCTAGCCTTGAGAAGTACGCAGCTAGCATGGAAAAGTACGTGGCTAGCATGGAGAAGTACACAGCTAGCCTAGAGATGTATGTGGCTAGCCTGAAGTACGCGGCTAGCCTGGACAAGAATGCGGCTAGCCTTGAGAAGTACGCTGCTAGCCTGGAGAATTACATGGCGGCTAGCCTGGAGAAGTAGACAGCTAGCCTGGAGAAGAACACGGCTAGCCGTATAGAGAGTCAACAAACATGGGGCTTGAGAGATGGCCTAAGCGGTTAGGAGCACGCAGACCAATCTTTAAGAGGACCCTGGTTCGATCCCCAGCACCCACATGGCGGCCGAGAACGTCTGAAACTCCAATTCCAGGAAGAACTCCAGCTCCAGGGGAAATCTGACACCCTCTTCTGCCTCCGCGGCATTTGCATGACACGAGTGGCCTCACCTACATGCAGACAGATACATTCATACACATAACCGAAATAATAAAATTAAAAAAAAAAAAAAAAGAGATAAGTACAAAAAAAAATCTTCTAGGCCCTGTTGAGTACACGGGAGCCTGGAGAAGTACACGGCTAGCCAGGAGAAGTTCGAGACTAGCCTTGAGAAGTATGCGGCTAGCCTGGACAAGTATACGGTTAGCCTGGAGAAGTACACAAGCTAGCCAGTAGAACTACGCGGCTAGCCTGGAGAACTACGCGGCTAGCCTGGAGAAGTACGAGGCTAGCCTGGAGAAGTACACGGCAAGCCTAGAGAAGTACGCGGCTAGCCTGGACAAGAACGCGGCTAGCCTTGAGAAGTACGTGGCTAGCCTGGAGAAGTACTTGGCTAGCCTGGAGAAGTACTTGGCTAGCCTGGAGAAGTACTTGGCTAGCCTGGAGAAGTACTTGGCTAGCCTGGAGAAGTACTTGGCTAGCCTGGAGAAGTACTCGGCTATGCTGGACAAGTACACAGCTAGCCTTGAGAAGTACGCGGCTAGCCTTGAGAAGTACGCAGCTAGCATGGAAAAGTACGTGGCTAGCATGGAGAAGTACATGGCTAGCCCGGAAAGGTAAAAGGCTAGCCTAGAGAAGTACACGGCTAGCCTGGAGAAGTACGCGGCTAGACTGCAGAAGAACGCAGCTAGCCTGGAGAAGTACGCAGCTAGCATGGAAAAGTACGTGGCTAGCATGGAGAAGTACACAGCTAGCCTAGAGATGTATGTGGCTAGCCTGAAGTACGCGGCTAGCCTGGACAAGAATGCGGCTAGCCTTGAGAAGTACGCAGCTAGCATGGAAAAGTACGTGGCTAGCATGGAGAAGTACACAGCTAGCCTAGAGATGTATGTGGCTAGCCTGAAGTACGCGGCTAGCCTGGAGAAGTACGCGGCTAGCATGGAGAAGTACACAGCTAGCCTAGAGATGTATGTGGCTAGCCTGAAGTACGCGGCTAGCCTGGACAAGAATGCGGCTAGCCTTGAGAAGTACGCTGCTAGCCTGGAGAATTACATGGCGGCTAGCCTAAAGAAGTATGTGGCTAGCCTGAAGTACACAGCACAGTGGCAGAAACAACATCTACCCTGGAGAAGTACTCGACTAGCCTGGAGAAATACAACACGGCTAAACCTGGAAAGTTACACAACGGTAGCCTAGAGAAGTACGCAGTTAGGCTGTACAAGTACGCGGCTATCCTTGAGAAGTATGCGGCTAGCCAGTAGAAGTACACAGCTAGCCTGGTGAAGTACGCGGATAGCCTGGAGAAGTATGTGGCTGGCTTGGAGAAGTACCTGGCTAACCTGGAGAAGTACACAGCTAGCCTCGTGAAGTATGTGGCTAGCCTGAAGTACGCGGCTAGCCTGGAGAAGTACCCGGCTAGCATGGAGAAGTACGCGGCTAGCATGGAGAAGTACACAGCTAGCCTAGAGATGTATGTGGCTAGCCTGAAGTACGCGGCTAGCCTGGACAAGAATGCGGCTAGCCTTGAGAAGTACGCAGCTAGCATGGAAAAGTACGTGGCTAGCATGGAGAAGTACACAGCTAGCCTCGTGAAGTATGTGGCTAGCCTGGAGAATTACCCGGCTAGCCTGGAGAAGAACGCAGCTAGCCTGGACAAGTAAAAAGCTAGCCTGGAGAAGTACAAGGCTACCCTGGAGAAGTAAAAGGCTATCCTGGAAAAGTACACGGCTAGCCTAGAGAAGTACAAGGCTAGAACTGAGAAGTAACACAGCCACCCTAGAGAGTAATAACTTCTCCGTCATCCTAGAAGAATTACGTCAGTCAGCCTGGAAAGTACAACAAACAACACACCACGGCTAATCCGAAAGAAGTAGCGACTAATCCTGGAGAAGTAGACAGCTAGCCTGGAGAAGTAGACAGCTAGCCTGGAGAAGAACACGGCTAGCCTAGAGAAGTATGTGGCTAGCCTGGAGAAGTATGTGGCTAGCCTGGAGAAGTACACAGCTAGCCTAGAGATGTATGTGGCTAGCCTGAAGTACGTGGCTAGCCTGGAGAAGTAAAAGGCTAGCCTGGAGAAGTACGCAGCTAGCATGGAGAAGTACACAGCTAGCCTGGAGAAGTACTTGGCTAGCCTGGAGAAGTACTTGGCTAGCCTGGAGAAGTACTTGGCTAGCCTGGAGAAGTACTTGGCTAGCCTGGAGAAGTACTTGGCTAGCCTGGAGAAGTACTTGGCTAGCCTGGAGAAGTACTTGGCTAGCCTGGAGAAGTACTTGGCTAGCCTGGAGAAGTACTTGGCTAGCCTGGAGAAGTACTTGGCTAGCCTGGAGAAGTACTTGGCTAGCCTGGAGAAGTACTTGGCTAGCCTGGAGAAGTACTTGGCTAGCCTGGAGAAGTACTTGGCTAGCCTGGAGAAGTACTTGGCTAGCCTGGAGAAGTACTTGGCTAGCCTGGAGAAGTACTTGGCTAGCCTGGAGAAGTACTTGGCTAGCCTGGAGAAGTACTTGGCTAGCCTGGAGAAGTACTTGGCTAGCCTGGAGAAGTACTTGGCTAGCCTGGAGAAGTACTTGGCTAGCCTGGAGAAGTACTTGGCTAGCCTGGAGAAGTACTTGGCTAGCCTGGAGAAGTACTTGGCTAGCCTGGAGAAGTACTTGGCTAGCCTGGAGAAGTACTTGGCTAGCCTGGAGAAGTACTTGGCTAGCCTGGAGAAGTACTTGGCTAGCCTGGAGAAGTACTTGGCTAGCCTGGAGAAGTACTTGGCTAGCCTGGAGAAGTACTTGGCTAGCCTGGAGAAGTACTTGGCTAGCCTGGAGAAGTACTCGGCTAGCCTAGAGAAGTACTCGGCTAGCCTTTAAAGTAAGTGGCTAGCCTGGAGAAGTAAAAGGCGATCCTGGAAAAGTACACGGCTAGCCTAGAGAAGTACGCAGTTAGGCTGTAAAAGTACGCGGCTAGCCTTGAGAAGTACGCGGCTAGCCTTTAGAAGTACGCGGCTAGCCTGGATAAGTACATGGCTAGCCTGGAGAAGTACATGTCTAGCCTAGAGAAGTACGCGGTTAGGCTGTACAAGTACGCGGCTATCCTTGAGAAGTATGCGGCTAGCCTGTAGAAGTATCCGGCTAGCCTGGGGACGTACCCGGCTAGTCTGGAGAAGTAAAAGGCTAGACTGGAGAAGTACACGGCTAGCCTGGAGAAGTACGCGGCTAGCCTGGAGAAGTACGTGGCTAGCTTGGAGAAGTATGCGGCTAGCCTGGAGAAGTATGCAGCTAGCCTGGAGAAATACACAGCTAGCCTAGAGAAGTACACAGCTAGCCTAGAGAAGTACACAGCTAGCCTAGAGAAGTATGCAGCTAGCCTGGAGAAGTATGCAGCTAACCTGGAGAAATACATGGCAGCTAGCCTAGAGAAGTATGTGGCTAGCCTGAAGTACACAGCTAGCCTGGGGAAGTACACGGCTAGCCAGGACAAGTAAAAGGCTAGCCTAGAGAAGTACAAGGCTAGCCTAGAGATGTAGGCAGCTAGCCTGAAGTACGCGGCTAGCCTGGATTTACCTGGCTAGCCTGGAGAAGTACACAGCTAGACTAGAGAAGTACACAGCTAGCCTAGAGAAGTACTCGGCCAGCCTAGAGAAGTACACGGCTAGCCTTGAGAAGTACGCGGCTAGCCTTGAGAAGTACGCAGCTAGCATGGAAAAGTACGTGGCTAGCATGGAGAAGTACACAGCTAGCCTAGAGATGTATGTGGCTAGCCTGAAGTACGCGGCTAGCCTGGACAAGAATGCGGCTAGCCTTGAGAAGTACGCAGCTAGCCTGTAGAAGTACCCGAATAGCCTGGAGAAGTACGCCGCTAGCCTGGAGAAGTACACAGCCACCCTAGAGAAGTACTCCGTCAGCCTAGAGAAGTACGCAGTCAGCCTGGAGAAGTACACGGCTAGCCTTGAGAAGTACGCAGCTAGCATGGAAAAGTACGTGGCTAGCATGGAGAAGTACACAGCTAGCCTAGAGATGTATGTGGCTAGCCTGAAGTACGCGGCTAGCCTGGACAAGAATGCGGCTAGCCTTGAGAAGTACGCAGCTAGCATGGAAAAGTACGTGGCTAGCATGGAGAAGTACACAGCTAGCCTAGAGATGTATGTGGCTAGCCTGAAGTACGCGGCTAGCCTGGACAAGAATGCGGCTAGCCTTGAGAAGTACGCAGCTAGCATGGAAAAGTACGTGGCTAGCATGGAGAAGTACACAGCTAGCCTAGAGATGTATGTGGCTAGCCTGAAGTACGCGGCTAGCCTGGACAAGAACGCGTCTAGCCTTGAGAAGTACGTGGCTAGCCTTGAGAAGTACCCGGCTAGCCTAGAGCAGTGCGTGGCTAGCCTGGAGAAGTACATGGCTAGCCTGGAGAAGTACGCGGCTAGCATGGAGAAGTACGCGGCTAGCATGGAGAAGTACGCGGCTAGCATGGAGAAGTACGCGGCTAGCATGGAGAAGTACGCGGCTAGCATGGAGAAGTACGCGGCTAGCCGGGAGAAGTACGCTGATAGCCTGGAGAAGTACATGGTTAGCCTGCAGAAGTAAAAGGCTAGCCTGGAGAAGTACACGGCTAGACTGGAGAAGTACCTGGGTGGCCTGGAGAAGTACGGGTCTAGGCTGGAGAAGTACCTGGGTAGCCTGGAGAAGTACGTGGCTAGCCTAGAGAAGTACGTGGCTAGCCTGGAGAAGTACGCGGCTAGCCTTGAGAAGTATGTGGCTAGCCTGGAGAATTACCCGGCTAGCCTGGAGAAGTATCCGGCTAGCCTGGGGACGTACCCGGCTAGTCTGGAGAAGTAAAAGGCTAGCCTGGAGAAGTACCAGCTAGCCGATAGATGTATACGGCTAGCCTGAAATATGCGGCTAGCCTGGAGAAGTACACAGCTAGACTGGAGAAGTACACAGCCACCCTAGAGAAGTACTCGGCCAGCCTAGAGAAGTACGCGGCCAGCCTGGAGAAGTACACAGCTAACCTGGAGAAATACATGGCTAGCCTGGAGAAGTACGCGGCTAGCCTAGAGAAGTATGTGGGTAGCCTGGAGAAGTAAAAGGCTATCCTGGAAAAGTACATGGCTAGCATGGAGAAGTACATGGCTAGCCCTGAGAAGTATGTGGCTAGCCTGGAGAATTACCCGGCTAGCCTGGAGAAGTACGGGTCTAGCCTGGAGAAGTACCAGCTAGCCTGGAGAAGTACGGGTCTAGGCTGGAGAAGTACCTGGGTAGCCTGGAGAAGTACGTGGCTAGCCTGGAGAAGTATGCAGCTAGCCTGGAGAAATACACAGCTAGCCTAGAGAAGTACACAGCTAGCCTAGAGAAGTATGAGGCTAGCCTGAAGTATGGGCGGCTAACCTGGAGAAAACATGCCAGCTAGCCTGAAGTACACAGCTAGCCTGGGGAAGTACACAGCTAGCCAGGACAAGTAAAAGGCTAGCCTAGAGAAGTACACAGCTAGCCTAGGAATTATGCAGCACCGAGAGAAAGTACACGCCAGCCTAGAGAAAAAAAAAGGAAAGAAGTTAAGCGGCCAGCCTGGAGAAGTACACAGCTAACCTGGAGAAATACATGGCTAGCCTGGAGAAGTACTTGGCTAGCCTGGAGAAGTAGACGGCTAGCCTGGAGAAGTAGATGGCTAGCCTAGAGAAGTATGTGGCTAGCCTGAAGTATGCGGCTAGCCTGGAGAAGTACGCGGCTAGCATGGAGAAGTACGCGGCTAGCATGGAGAAGTACGCGGCTAGCATGGAGAAGTACGCGGCTAGCATGGAGAAGTACGCGGCTAGCATGGAGAAGTACGCGGCTAGCATGGAGAAGTACGCGGCTAGCATGGAGAAGTACGCGGCTAGCCGGGAGAAGTACGCTGATAGCCTGGAGAAGTACATGGCTAGCCTGGAGAAGTAACGGCTAGCCTGGAGAACTACGTGGCTAGCCTGGAGAAGTACCCGGCTAGCCTGGAGAAGTACGCAGCTAGCATGGAAAAGTACGTGGCTAGCATGGAGAAGTACACAGCTAGCCTAGAGATGTATGTGGCTAGCCTGAAGTACGCGGCTAGCCTGGAGAAGTATCCGGCTAGCCTGGAGAAGTACGCAGCTAGCATGGAAAAGTACGTGGCTAGCATGGAGAAGTACACAGCTAGCCTAGAGATGTATACGGCTAGCCTGAAATATGCGGCTAGCCTGGAGAAGTACACGGCTAGCCTGGAGAAGTACTTGGCTAGCCTGGAGAAGTACTCGGCTAGCCTGGAGAAGTATTCGGCTAGCTTGGAGAAGTACACGGCTAGCCAGAAAAAGTACGTGGCTAGCCTGGAGAAGTATGCGGCTAGCCTGGAGAAGTATGTGGCTAGCCTGGAGAAGTACTCGGCTAGCCTGGAGAAATACACGGCTAGCCTGGAGAAGTATGTGGCTAACCTGGAGAAGTACCCGGCTAGCCTAGAGAAGTACATGGCTAGCCTGGAGAAGTAAAAGGCTAGCCTGCAGAAGTACACAGCTAGCCTGGAGAAGTACACAGCTAGCCTAGAAATGTAACATGGCTACGGCAGAAGTAAAAGGCTAGCCTGGAGAAGTACATGGCTAGCTGCAGAAGTAAAAGGCTAGCCTGGAGAAATACACAGCTAGCCTAGAGAAGTACACAGCTAGCCTAGAAATGTACAACTGCTACCGGAGAATTAAGTGGAGAGCTGAGAGTATGGGCTAGTCCTGGAGAAGAACCGGCTAACCTGGAGAATATTACCCGGCTAGCCTAGAGAGAAGTAATGTGGGTGCCTGGAAGAAGTAAAAGGCTAGCCTGAAGAAGTACACAGCTAGCCTTGAGAAGTACGCAGCTAGCATGGAAAAGTACGTGGCTAGCATGGAGAAGTACATGGCTAGCCTGCAGAAGTAAAAGGCTAGCCTGGAGAAATACATGGCAAGGCTAGCCTGGAGAAGTACATGGCTAGCCTGGAGAAGTACACGGCTAGCCTTGAGAAGTACGCAGCTAGCATGGAAAAGTACATGGCTAGAATGGAGAAGTACACGGCTAGCCTGGAGAAATACGTGGCGGCTAGCCTGGAGAAATACATGGCAGCTAGCCTGGAGAAGTACACGGCTAGCCTAGAGAAGTACGCGGCTAGCCTAGAGATGTATGTGGCTAGCCTGAAGTACACGGCTAGACTGGAGAAGTACACGGCTAGCCTGGAGAAGTACGAGGCTAGCCTGGAGAAATACGTGGTGGCTAGCCTGGAGAAATAAGCGGCTAGCCAGGAGAAGTACCCAGCTAGCCTAGAGAAGTACACAGCTAGCCTAGAGAAGTACACAGCTAGCCTAGAGAAGTACACGGCTAGCCTGGAAAAGTACCCGGCTAGCCTGGAGAAGTACGCGGCTAGCCTGTAGAAGTATCCGGCTAGCCTGGGGACGTACCCGGCTAGTCTGGAGAAGTAAAAGGCTAGCCTGGAGAGGTACACAGCTAGCCTGGAGGAGTACGCAGTAGCCTGGAGAAGTATGTGGCTTGCCTGGAGAAGTACCCGGCTAATCTGGAGAAGTACACGGCTAGACTGGAGAAGTACACGGCTAGACTGGAGAAGTACACGGCTAGCCTGGAGAAATACACGGCTAGACTGGAGAAGTACACGGCCTAGCCTGGAGACGTACCCAGCTAGCCTGGAGAAGTACGGGGCTAGCCTGGAGAAGTACGCGGCTAGCATGGAGAAGTACACAGCTAGCCTAGAGATGTATGTGGCTAGCCTGAAGTACGTGGCTAGCCTGGAGAAGTAAAAGGCTATCCTGGAAAAGTACATGGCTAGCCTAGAGAAGTACGCGTTTAGGCTGTACAAAGTACGCAGCTAGCCTTGAGAAGTACGTGGCTAGCCTGGAGAAGTAGACAGCTAGCCTGGAGAAGTATGCGGCTAGCCTGGAGAAATACACGGCTAGCTAAGAGAAGTACGTGTCTAGCCTGGGGAAACACATGGCTAGTCTGGAGAAGCACGTGGCTAACCTAGAGAAATACATGGTGGCTAGCCTAGAGAAGTATGCGGCTAGCCTGGAGAAGTAAGCAGCTAGCCAGGAGAAGTACCCAGCTAGCCTAGAGAAGTACGTGGCTAGCCTTGAGAAGTATGTGGCTAGCCTGGAGAAGTATCTGGCTAGCCTGGAGAATTACCCGGCTAGCCTGGAGAAGTAAACGCAGCTAGCCTTGAGAAGTACACGGCTAGCCTGGACAAGTAAAAGGCTAGCCTGGAGAAGTACACAGCTACCTAGAGATGTATAGCGCTAGCCTGAAGTAACTGGCTTAGACCTGGAAGAAGTACAGCAGCTAGACAAGAAGTACAACACCAGCTAGAAGTACTTGGCTAGCCTGGAGAAGTACTTGGCTAGCCTGGAGAAGTAGACGGCTAGCCTAGAGAAGTACACGGCTAGCCTAAAGAAGTACACGGTTAGCCTGGAGAAGAATGTGGCTAGCCTGGAGAAGTGCCCAGCTAGCCTGGAGAAGTACATGGCTAGCCTGGAGAAGTAAAAGGCTAGCCTGCAGAAGTATAGCCTGGAGAAGTACACGGCTAGCCTGGAGAAGTACGGGTCTAGCCTGGAGAAGTACGGGTCTAGACTGGAGAAGTACCTGGGTGGCCTGGAGAAGTACGGGTCTAGACTGGAGAAGTACCTGGGTGGCCTGGAGAAGTACGGGTCTAGACTGGAGAAGTACCTGGGTGGCCTGGAGAAGTACGGGTCTAGACTGGAGAAGTACCTGGGTGGCCTGGAGAAGTACGGGTCTAGCCTGGAGAAGTACGGGTCTAGCCTGGAGAAGTACCTGGGTAGCCTAGAGAAGTACGTGGGTAGCCTAGAGANTTGAGAAGTACGTGGCTAGCCTGGAGAAGTAAAAGATTAGCATGGAGAAGTACACGGCTAGCCTTCAGAAGTACACGGGAGCCTGGAGAAGTACACGGCTAGCCTGGAGAAGTGCTCGGCTATGCTGGACAAGTACACAGCTAGCCTTGAGAAGTACGCAGCTAGCATGGAAAAGTACGTGGCTAGCATGGAGAAGTACACGGCTAGCCTGGAGAAGTACAAGGCTAGCCTAGAGAAGTACACGGCTAGCCTGGAGAAGTACGCGGCTAGACTGCAGAAGAACGCAGCTAGCCTGGAGAAGTACACGGTTAGCCTGGAGAAGAATGTGGCTAGCCTGGAGAAGTACGGGTCTAGCCTGGAGAAGTACGGGTCTAGACTGGAGAAGTACCTGGGTGGCCTGGAGAAGTACGGGTCTAGCCTGGAGAAGTACGTGGCTGGCCTAGAGAAGTACCTGGCTGGCCTGGAGAAATACCTGGCTGGCCTGAAGAAGTACACGGCTAGCCTGGAGAAGTATGTAGCTAGCCTGGGGAAGTACGCAGCTACCCTGGAGAAGTAAAAGGCTAGCCTGGAGAAGTACACGGCTAGCCTGGAGAAGTATGTGGCTTGCCTGGAGAAGTAAGAGGCTAGCCTGGAGAAGTACATGGCTAGCCTCGAGAAGTATGAGGCTAGCCTGAAGTACGTGACTAGCCTGGAGAATTACACAGCTACCCTGGAGAAGTACGCGACTAGCCTGGAGAAGTACACGGCTAACCTGGAGAAGTACACGGCTAGCCTAGAGAAGTACGCAGTTAGGCTGTACAAGTACGCGGCTATCCTTGAGAAGTATGCGGCTAGCCAGTAGAAGTACGTGGCTAGCCTGGAGAAGTACGCGGATAGCCTGGAGAAGTACGTGGCTGGCTTGGAGAAGTACCTGGCTAACCTGGAGAAGTACCCGGCTAGCCTGGAGAAGTACGCGGCTAGCCTGGAGAAGTACCCGGCTAGCCTGGAGAACTACACGGCTAGCCTAGAGAAGTACCCGGCTAGCCTGGAGAAGTACCATGCTAGCCTGGAGAAGTACCGGCTAGCCTGGAGAAGTACGTGGCTAGCCTGGAGAAGTACGCGGCTAGCCTGGAGAAGTGTCCGGCTAGCCTGGAGAATTACCCGGCTAGCCTGGAGAAGAACGCAGCTAGCCTGGACAAGTAAAAAGCTAGCCTGGAGAAGTACACAGCTAGCCTAGAGATGTATGTGGCTAGCCTGAAGTACGCGGCTAGCCTGGAGAAGTACACAGCTAGACTGGAGAAGTACACAGCCACCCTAGAGAAGTACTCCGTCAGCCTAGAGAAGTACGCAGTCAGCCTGGAGAAGTACACGGCTAGCCAGAAGAAGTACGCGACTAGCCTGGAGAAGTACACAGCTAGCCTGGAGAAGTAGACAGCTAGCCTGGAGAAGAACACGGCTAGCCTAGAGAAGTATGTGCCTAGCCTGAAGTATGCAGCTAGCCTGGAGAAGTACCCGGCTAGTCTAGAGAAGTACGTGGCTAGCCTGGAGAAGTAAAAGGCTAGCCTGCAGAAGTACACAGCTAGCCTGGAGAAGTACACAGCTAGCCTGGAGAAGTACGTGGCTAGCCTGGAGAAGTAAAAGCCTAGCCTGGAGAAGTACATGGCTAGCCTGCAGAAGTAAAAGGCTAGCCTGGAGAAGTATAGCCTGGAGAAGTACACGGCTAACCTGGAGAACTACACGGCTAGCCTGGAGAAGTACACCGCTAGCCTGCAGAATTAAGCGGATAGTCTGGAGAAGTACGCAGCTAGCCTGGAGAAGAACGCGGCTAGCCTGGAGAAGAACGCGGCTAGCCTGGAGAAGTACGTGGCTAGCCTGGAGAAGAACGCGACTAACCTGGCGAAGTACCCGGCTAGCCTAGAGAAGTATGTGGCTAGCCTGGAGAAGTAAAAGGCTAGCCTGCAGAAGTACACGGCTAGCCTGGAGAAGTACATGGCAAGGCTAGCCTGGAGAAGTACATGGCTAGCCTGGAGAAGTACACGGCTAACCTAGAGAAGTACACGGCTAGCCTGGAGAAGTACACGGCTAGCCTGGAGAAATACATGGCGGTTAGCCTGGAGAAATACATGGCGGTTAGCCTGGAGAAGTACCCGGCTAGCCTGGAGAAGTACAAGGCTAGCCTGGAGAAGTACACGGCTAGCCTAGAGAAGTACGCGGCTAGCCTTTAGAAGTACGTGGCTAGCCTGGAGAAGTAAAAGGCGATCCTGGAAAAGTACACGGCTAGCCTAGAGAAGTACGCAGTTAGGCTGTAAAAGTACGCGGCTAGCCTTGAGAAGTACGCAGCTAGTCAGTAGAAGTACGCGGCTAGCCTGGAAAAGTACATGGATAGCCTGGAGAAGTGCCTGGCTGGCCTGGAGAAGTACCCAGCTAGCCTGGAGAAGTACGCGGCTAGCCTGGAGAAGTACCCGGCTAGCCTGGAGAAATACCCGGCTAGCCTGGAGAAGTACCCGGCTAGCCTGGAGAAGTACGCGGCTAGCCTGGAGAAGTACGCGGCTAGCCTGGAGAAGTACGTGGCTAGCTTGGAGAAGTATGCGGCTAGCCTGGAGAAGTATGCAGCTAGCCTGGAGAAGTATGCGACTAGCCTGGAGAAGTACCTGGCTAGCCTGGAGAAGTATGAAGCTAGCCTGGAGAAGTATGCAGCTAACCTGGAGAAATACATGGCAGCTAGCCTAGAGAAGTACACAGCTAGCCTGGGGAAGTACACAGCTAGCCAGGACAAGTAAAAGGCTAGCCTGGAGAAGTACACAGCTAGCCTAGAGATGTATGCAGCTAGCCTGAAGTATGCGGCTAGCCTGGAGAAGTACACAGCTAGACTAGAGAAGTACACAGCTAGCCTAGAGAAGTACACGGCCAGCCTAGAGAAGTACACGGCCAGCCTGGAGAAGTACACGGCTAGCCAGAAGAAGTACACGGCTAGCCTGGAGAAGTACGTGGCTAGCCTGGAGAAGTAGACGGCTAGCCTGGAGAAGTAGACAGCTAGCCTAGAGAAGTATGTGGCTAGCCTGAAGTATGCGGCTAGCCTGGAGAAATACACGGCTAGCCTGGAGAAGTATGCGGCTAACCTGGAGAAGTACCCGGCTAGCCTAGAGCAGTGCGTGGCTAGCCTGGAGAAGTAAAAGGCTAGCCTGCAGAACTACATGGCTAGCCTGGAGAGAATAAAAGGCTAGCCTGCAGAAGTACACGGCTAGCCTGGAGAAGTACATGGCTAGCCTGGAGAAGTAACGGCTAGCCTGGAGAACTATGTGGCTAGCCTGGAGAAGTACCCGGCTAGCCTGGAGAAGTACATGGCTAGCCTGCAGAAGTAAAAGGCTAGCCTGGAGAAGTACACGGATAGCCTGGAGAAGTACCCAGCTAGCCTGGAGAAGTACGTGGCTAGCCTGGAGACGTACCAGCTAGCCTGGAGAAGTACGTGGCTAGCCTGGAGAAGTACGTGGCTAGCCTGGAGAAGTACGCGGCTAGCCTGGAGAAGTATCCGGCTAGCCTGGAGAATTACCCGGCTAGCCTGGAGAAGTACGCAGCTAGCCTGGAGAAGTACACGGCTAGCCTGGACAAGTAAAAGGCTAGCCTGGAGAAGTACACAGCTAGCCTAGAGATGTATACGGCTAGCCTGAAATATGCGGCTAGCCTGGAGAAGTACACAGCTAGACTGGAGAAGTACACAGCCACCCTAGAGAAGTACTCGGCCAGCCTAGAGAAGTACGCGGCCAGCCTGGAGAAGTACACGGCTAGCCTACAGAAGTACGAGGTTAGGCTGTAAAAGTACGCGGCTAGCCTTGAGAAGTACATGGCTAGTCAGTAGAAGTACGCGGCTAGCCTGGAAAAGTACATGGATAGCCTGGAGAAGTACCTGGCTGGCCTGGAGAAGTACCCGGCTAGCCTGGAGAAGTACGCGGCTAGCCTGGAGAAGTACACGGCTAGCCTGGAGAAGTACGTGGCTAGCCTGGAGAAGTATGCAGCTAGCCTGGAGAAGTATGCGGCTAGCCTGGAGAAGTATCTGGCTAGCCTGGAGAAGTACGAAGCTAGCCTGGAGAAGTATGCGGCTAACCTGGAGAAATACATGGCAGCTAGCCTAGAGAAGTACACAGCTAGCCTGGGGAAGTACACGGCTAGCCTGGACAAGTAAAAGGCTAGCCTGGAGAAGTACACAGCTAGCCTAGAGATGTATGCAGCTAGCCTAGAGAAGTACACGGCCAGCCTAGAGAAGTACGCG
>VZQC01007982.1:6076945-6256047 GCA_009823505.1 Rhizomys pruinosus
CGGCTAGCCTGGAGAAGTACACGGCTAGCCTGGAGAAGTACACGGCTAGCCTGGAGAAGTACACGGCTAGCCTGGAGAAGTACACGGCTAGCCTGGAGAAGTACACGGCTAGCCTGGAGAAGTACACGGCTAGCCTGGAGAAGTACACGGCTAGCCTGGAGAAGTACACGGCTAGCCTGGAGAAGTACACGGCTAGCCTGGAGAAGTACACGGCTAGCCTGGAGACGTACCCAGCTAGCCTGGAGAAGTACGAGGCTAGCCTGGAGAAGTACACAGCTAGCCTAGAGAAGTACTCAGCTAGCCTTGAGAAGTACGTGGCTAGCCTGGAGAAGTAAAAGGCTATCCTGGAAAAGTACACGGCTAGCCTAGAGAAGTACGCGGTTAGGCTGTACAAGTACGCAGCTAGCCTTGAGAAGTACGCGGCTAGCCAGTAGAAGTACACAGCTAGCCTGGAGAAGTATGCGGATAGCCTGGAGAAGGACGTGGCTGGCCTGGAGAAGTACCCGGCTAATCTGGAGAAGTACCCGGCTAGCCTGGAGAAGTACCCGGCTAGCCTGGAGAAGTACACGGCTAGCCTGGAGAAGTACCCAGCTAGCCTGGAGAAGTACGGGGCTAGCCTGGAGAAGTACGTGGCTAGCCTGGAGAAGTATGTGGCTAGCCTGGAGAAGTATCTGGCTAGCCTGGAGAATTACCCGGCTAGCCTGGAGAAGTACGCAGCTAGCCTGGAGAAGTACACGGCTAGCCTGGACAAGTAAAAGGCTAGCCTGGAGAAGTACACAGCTAGCCTAGAGATGTATGCGGCTAGCCTGAAGTACGTGGCTAGCCTGGAGAAGTACACAGCTAGACTAGAGAAGTACACAGCCAGCCTAGAGAAGTACTCGGCTAGCCTGGAGAAGTATGCGGCTAACCTGGAGAAGTACCCGGCTAGCCTAGAGAAGTACACGGCTAGCCTGGAGAAGTACACAGCTAGCCTGGAGAAGTACGTGGCTAGCCTGGAGAAGTGCCCAGCTAGCCTGGAGAAGTACATGGCTAGCCTGCAGAAGTGAAAGGCTAGCCTGCAGAAGTATAGCCTGGAGAAGTACACAGCTAACCTGGAGAAGTACACAGCTAGCCTGGAGAAGTACACCGCTAGCCTGCAGAATTAAGCAGATAGCCTGGAGAAGTACATGGCGAGGCTAGCCTGGAGAAGTACACGGCTAGCCTGGAGAAGTACACGGCTAGCCTGCAGAATTAAGTGGCTAGCCTGGAGAAGTACGGGTCTAGCCTGGAGAAGTACAGGTCTAGCCTGGAGAAGTACCTGGGTAGCCTAGAGAAGTACGTGGGTAGCCTAGAGAAGTACGCAGCTACCTTGTGAAGTACCCGGCTAACCTGGAGAAGTACGCGGCTAGCCTGGAGAAGTACGCGGCTAGCCTGGAGAAGTACGCGGCTAGCCTGGAGAAGTATGGGGCTAACCTGGAGACGTGCGCGGCTAGCCTGGAGAAATACTCAGCTAGCCTGGAGAAGTAAGCAGCTAGCCAGGAGAAGTACCTGGCTAGCCTAGAGAAGTACGTGGCTAGCCTTGAGAAGTAACCGGCTAGCCTAGAGAAGTACGCCGCTAGCCTGGAGAAGTACCTGGCTAGCCTGGAGAAGTACGCGGCTTACCTGAAGAAGTACGCGGCTAGCCTGGAGAAGTACGGGGCTAACCTGGAGAAGTACACGGCTAGCCTGGAGAAATACACAGCTAGCCTAGAGAAGTATGCGGCTAGCCTGAAGTAAGCAGCTAACCTGGAGAAATACTGGGCTACCCTGGAGAAGTACCCAGCTAGCCTAGAGAAGTACGCGGCTAGCCTGGAGAAGTACGTGGCTGGCCTGGAGAAGTACCTGGCTAGCCTGGAGAAGTACCCGGCTAGCCTGAAGAAGTACGCAGCTAGCCTGGAGAAGTACACAGCTAGCCTGGAGAAGTACACAGCTAGCCTGGAGAAGTATGCAGCTGGCCTGGAGAAGTATGGGTCTAGCCTGGAGAAGTACCCGGGTCATCTAGAGAAGTAAGCGGCTAGCCTTGTGAAGTACCTGGCTAGCCTGGAGAAGTACACGGCTAGCCGGAAGAAATACACGGCTAGCCTGGAGAAGTACCCGGCTAGCTTGGAGAAGTACCCAGCTAGCCTGGAGAAGTATGCAGCTAGCCTGGAGAAGTACCAGCTAGCCTGGAGAAGAACGTGGCTAGCCTGGAGAAGTACCCAGGTAGCCTGGAGAAGTATGCGGCTAGCCTGGAGAAGTACTGGCTAGCCTGGAGAAGAACGTGGCTAGCCTGGAGAAATAAGCGGCTAGCCAGGAGAAGTACCCGGCTAGCCTGGAGAAGTACGCAGCTAGCCTGGAGAAGTACCCGGCTAGCCTGGAGAAGTACGAGGCTAGCCTGGAGAAGTACCCGGCTAGCCTGGAGAAGTACATGGCTAGCCTGGAGAAGTACCCGGCTAGCCTGGAGAAGTACATGGCTAGCCTTGAGAAGTACCCGGCTAGCCTGGAGAAGTACCCAGCTAGCCTGGAGATGTACGAGGCTAGCCTGGGGACATACCCGGCTAGCCTGCAGAAGTACCCGGCTAGCCTGGAGAAGTACCCGGCTAGCCTGGAGAAGTACACGGCTAGCCTGGAGAAGTACCCGGCTAGCCTGGAGAAGTAAAGGGCTAGCGTGGAGAACTACATGGCTAGCCTGGAGAAGTACACGACTAGCCTGGAGAAGTACACGGCTAGCCTGGAGAAGTACACGGCTAGCCTGGAGAAGTACACGGCTAGCATAGAGAAGGCCCTGGTTTAATCCCTGCTAGCACCTAAAGCATCAGAGCACAACACAAGGAGGGAGTCCTGTAGGACATAAAAGGAACAAGCATATCAAATGGGTGAGCAGGGTAAGAATTGTGATCAAATAGCCAGTCCTGGATCTACGGTGGTAACCACATACATCACACGCCTAATCAGAATAGGACAGAACCAGCTCCACATTTTAATTTTTAAGGAATTTTCACCATAACTTTCCTCATGAATCCTTAACGTCTGGTAGAAAACAACTATCTTCTCAATAAAATAGTGTGTGTTGTGGGGGACAGAGAAGCAGGGCGGGGTGATGCAGTGAAGGGGGAATCCATGCAGCTCCAGCTCCATAGCTCCCCATCAGGGGAAGGGAAGCAGTAGCCTCATCGAAAAGCTAAGCCAAGCAGCCCTTCCTTTGTTTAATTTACTATTTTTCTTTTATCATAAATAATTTTTATTTCAAAGCAAGCTGCACTTTTTTTTGTTCTGTAGTCATCAGTGTTGTATTAGCAGTATTAACTGAGAAAAAAAGTGAAAAATTATGTCAGAAATTGAAACCACGACTGCTCCTGTGGACATTAAAAGGATTAGAGGTGGCTTGTTGATTAAGAGCACTTGTTGCTCTTGCAGAAGACCTGGGTTCGATTTCTAGCACTCTCACGACAGCTCAGAATCATCTGTAATTCCATGAGCACCAAGCACACATGTGGTACATACACACATGCAGGCAGACATTCACATAATTTTTAAAAAGCCTTTTTAAAAGATAATGAATAATCCCTTGCCCATAAATTTGATAGTATAGATGAAATGGATCAATTTGTTGAAAAACGTAATCTATCAAAACTCACACAAAGAGAAATAGACCATCTGAATAGATTTACTAAATAAGTTCAATCCACCTGCCAAGATGGCTCATTAGGTAAATATGCCTGCCACCAAACCTGACCACCGAGTTCAGTCCCAGAACTCACATGGTAGGAGAGAGCCAACTCCTACGGATTGCCCTCTGCCCTGCACACATGTGCCATGGTGTGTACATGTCCACACACATATACATATTATTTTATATGTAAAAAATAAGTTAAAACAATAAAACCTGGCCAAAGAGATAGCACCAGTGGTAGAATCATCAGTGACCTCCTTCCAGAATGAGGCTGGCAAGGGTCCCACCCTTGCCAGCTGAAGTCCTAACTAATTTCAGTAAGACAAGGAAATAAAAGGCATACCACTTGAAACAGAAGACATAAAGCTGTGTTTGTTCATAAGTAGCATGATTATCCAAAGAACATTCCAAAGAACAAACAACAAAACTTCCTGGAATTAATAAATGATAATAGTAAGATTGCAAGATATCACATTAACATGATTTTGATCTTAAATGTGCAACAAACGTCACTATTAGAAGCTTAGTCTCTATAGTGGCACTATGGGGAATGCCTGGGATTTTAAAAGATGGGGCCATGGGGAGGAAGTTAGGTCAATGTGGATATTACATTCTCTCTCTCTCTCTCTCTCTCTCTCTCTCTCTCTCTCTCTCCTTTCCTCTCCCTCTCCCTCTCCCTCTCCCTCTCCCTCTTCTCCCTCTCCCTCTCCCTCTTCTCCCTCTCCCTCTCCCTCTCCCTGTCTTCCTTCCCTCCCTATTTCCCTCCCTCCATCCCTGGCAGCCCTGAGGTGAGCTCCCCAACCTGACTTCCAGCCTTGCTACAGGCCCAAAGGCAACAGGGCCCAGCAACCATGTTCTGAAACCTCCAAACAATGAACCCAAATAAGTCTTTCTTCCTTATAAGTTTATTATCAAAGGCCTTTTGGCATATCATAGGAAAACTAACACAGGTAATCTGTGAAAGTAAATTGCTTAACTATTACAAGCAATGAACATTTGCTATTGACGTTCAAATCACAAATGTTTGACATCCGCACAAATCTCTATATCTATATCTAATATATATATATATATATCTATATTTATATACATCTAATAAAACACATGTCAAATCTGCATGAACGAAAACAAAAAAAATCTTAAGAAATCAAATAAGAACTAACCAGTGTTGTCAAGCTCTTCTTGATTTGATCCATGAATTTATCTCAGTCAGAGCCATAGCACATTACTTTGTGGATGTCAACAAGCTGGGTTTGAAGTTTATATGGAAATAGCCAACACAGCTCTGCAAGATATCTGAGTCAGAAGACTGACATTAACTGACTTCCACACTTTCTAGGAAACTACAAGGATCAATGTTGGCAAAAGAATCAAGAAACGGACCAGTAGACCAGTAGCCCAGAAAAAGAGCCACGTGAGGAGCTGATTCTTGAGAGAGGATCAAAGGCAGTACAANTATATATATATATATATATATATATATTTATGCATAAATCTAATAAAACATGTCAAAATATGCATGAAGAAAACTAAAAAGAACTCTTAAGAAATCAAATAAGAACTAACCAGTGTTGTCAAGCTCTTCTTGATTTGATCCATGAATTTATCTCAGTCAGAGCCATAGCACATTACTTTGTGGATGTCAACAAGCTGGGTTTGAAGTTTATATGGAAATAGCCAACACAGCTCTGCAAGATATCTGAGTCAGAAGACTGACATTAACTGACTTCCACACTTTCTAGGAAACTACAAGGATCAATGTTGGCAAAAGAATCAAGAAACGGACCAGTAGACCAGTAGCCCAGAAAAAGAGCCACGTGAGGAGCTGATTCTTGAGAGAGGATCAAAGGCAGTACAACAGAGCAGAGATGGTGCTTTGAACAGAAAGAGCTAGAACAACTGAACACACACATGCAGAAAGTGAAACACTGGAACCCACACACAAACCTCTCCCACCAATCAACCCAACACGCGAAACTATAAAATTTCTGGAAGACAATACAAGGGGAAACCTAGATGCCACTGGGTATGGATAGGGGCAATATGCACCCTCTTCTCAATTTTACTACAAACCTAAAATTTTCAAGTCTTTTTAGAAATATAAAAATAAGAGGGCAGAAATCCACTCCTAGAATGGCAGCTAAATTGTTCTTATTCCCCAGTCAAACAATCAAAACTGGTAAAATTATGTCTTAGAAAAACATTTTTAAAATCTCTAGACACTGTCCTAAAAACATATCAGTATAATGGGATAATTCCACCAGAGAAGACCACTCAGACACAAAATGATGCCAGAAGTCTTTTTTTTTTTTTTCAGCTGACAACTACACAGTGGACATTCAGTCTCAGGTCTGCAAACTTGAGCTGTGATTGGAAGGAGTTTTATACAGAAAAAAACACATCCAGGGGTGAAATGTTTATGTTCCCAAGCTTAGGGGTGAAAGGCCCCTCTAACAATTCCTATTCTCTAAAAGCAAGCCAAGCAGATAATAAAGAATAGAAGCCATGAATCCGGGTTAGCAGAATAAGTTCCCAAGCAACCAGGTACACACTGACCTGTTCTCAAACTCCTGCCCTGAGTTGTCTGTTCCCTAACTCTGAGTTAAGTTTTAACTACTGGGCTCAGCTGAGGCTCACAATATGGTGTCCCTATGAGAAATCTTGAGATGCCACACATCAGGGCTGGAGAGGTGACTCATCTGTAAAGGTACTTGCCACCAAGCCTGACAACCTGAGTTGGATCTCTGGGACTGACAGAGTGTGGAAGGAGAGAACTGGCTCCCACAAGTTGTCCTCTGACCTCCACAAGCTTGCAATGGTACGCATGCACACAGTAATAATAAAATAATAATAATGTAAAAAAACACAAATGCAGAGATGCATTGAGGAAATTTACTACATCCCCACAACAGCAGCAAGGGTTTGGGCCACACGAGCTGAGACTGCCTCCCTCCCTCCACTCCTACCTCCAAGTTGCAGAGCCTATAAGTTCTGCTTAAGTGTGACCAGATCAGAGTCCTCTTCTCCACCCCACCAAGGATAAAGTCTCCTTCCCAGGTTCATCATACTGGAGTTCAGTCACCTTTGCCCCAGCTTCTCCATGCAGTGGGGGTTCCATGTGGGAACTGTGAAACTGAAAAGACCAGACAGTACTTCCCCACCTAGCTCCTGCTCCAAGAATAGGCATGTCACTCAAAAGAAGCAACACTGTCCCTAACTTTTTTTTTTCTCAACATTTTTTTTATTGATGCTTTGTGCATTTCATACATCATTTTCCAATTCAGTTCAGGCATATCTCCCCTTCCCTTCACCCCCACCCCCACCCCAACCGAGATCATGCATTCTGCCATGACTGTCCTGCATATCTCTCTCAGTTTTTTTTTCCATTTTTTAGCTATAAGTGATAATCCATGAGTACAAGCATCCTTCATGTATAACCAATTTGCAGGCTGTTGTGCCCAAACACCCACAGCCCCACCTTCCAGCGGGGGGTGAGGGGTTGTATGTTCAATCAGGTTAATCAAATGAGGGTCCAGACTACATTGCTGTAGTTTCACCCTTCACCCCAATTCGCAAGCCCTTACATTCTACCACTGCACCCCCCTCTTCCGCAGATTATTCCCCTGGGCTTAGAAAGGGCGGCCACAAGTGGATGGAAGCAGAACAGCTCCACTCTCTCTGAGCTGTTGTCTTGGATTCTGGTCAATTCTGGCTTTTCCTTTCATGGGGACCGTTCCCGGAATAATTCGATCCTACTGAATGAAGCACAAGCAATTAGAATTATAGGTATTTAACACATAGCATTAATGTATGGTAGGTTTTTGTTATGGACATAATGTTAGATGAGATGTTGATCCACGACTACATTTTTTTTCTTGTTAAAATATGACGGGGGTCTACTGTGGCTTATGAGTATTCCTAACCTGTAGAATGTGTAAGCTTGTGGCTCAGCATGGGTCTCATTTCCTCCAAGGGAGAGCAATAGCATAGATTTGGGATATCAGCCTTATTGGCAGTGCCTCTCTGCTGCCATTATTTCCGGCAGCAGGTGGGTGTAGTGGTGCTGAGGTGGAGAGTCTTGTCTTGACTCTAAGGAAACCGTTATTTGCTTTGTTGGTTTAGTTGGCCCTTGGTAACACTCTCCGGCTATTCCAGGGGCCCATCGTACACTTGATTGGGTCTCAATACATTTTTCGCATGTTAACATCGGTCCTTCGGCAGCAGGCCTTATCCACCTCTCTTCTTGACAGGTTATCCCAGTTTAGAGGCAAGGAGCCTTACCTTTTGTTGGGACCTTAGATCCCCCTGGCCAAATCTCCCTGGTGGTATAACCATTTGTGATGTCAGAGCTCCTGTAATTGATATATTTTGCTTAAGCGCATTGTTTAGGACCTTTAGTGTTTATATTTTGGTTCTGAACAGAGAGTAATCTCTTTTCACCGTTCTATGTCTATTAGTCAATCTAAGGAAATGCAGTTTTACCGTTTTTATAAGAGATTACATCTAAGATAGTTGTCTCCAATATTACATTGGAGGAGATCAGGAACCTCATCATCTTCATATTTTCCTAGTTCTATGTGGGGGGATCGGCAAAAAAGTCTCTTCATATTAAAAACTTTGTGGCACCCTAGAAAGTAAGTTTCATCAGGACGCACTATAAATAGTAGTTGTTACACACAGTGATAATCTTCCATTTAACTCGGATTGCCATTTAGTTTTTATCCTGAGTTGTTGTAAATCCAATGTTGTTTATTACACATAATTTACTTTTACTCAAGTCCTAAAACACCGTTATCCTGTAGACAGAGTGCGGCAAAATGGTTCCACTTGTTGAGCTCAGTCAAATTACAATATGCAATTTTTAATCGGATATATACCCAGTGCCCTCACCACTCCCCTCCCTTCCCAATTCACCATTTTTGGTCCATTTTGATGCAGTCTTTCTGTTGTTGTTCTTTTACTATGCATCCCTCTCCATGAGAAGTGTTTCTATCTAGGTTTTGGTACTAGCATCCACTATGAGGGTACACCATTTATGTCGTTTGTTTTTCTGGGACTTGTGTATACTTTCACTTTAACATACATATCTCTCCCCGCGCCATCTCATTTACCTGCAAGTTCATGATGTTGTCCCTCTTTACGCTGCATAGACTCAATTCGTTGATACATGTAACCACCATTTTCTCTATCACTCGCTCAGTTAGGGGCACCTGGGCTGTTTCAAGCTTTTGCTATTGTGAACATGAGCTGCAATAAACTAGCTGGCATGTATCTTTGCATTAGATGTTCTTGTGGGTAAATACCCCAGGAGTGGTATGACTGGGTCAAATGGAGGCTCGTTTTGAGTTTCTACAGGGTCCTACCACTGATTTCCATTGTGGGCTTGGATAAGGTTTACATTCCCACCAGCAATGGGATGAGTGTTCCACTTTCATCACAACACTCTCACGCACTTGGATCATTGTTGTCTTGATCCCTAGCCAGTCTTATTGGAGTTAGAGGTGATAATTCAAAGTGGTTTTAATTTGCATTTCCCCTTAGATTGTCCGAGTGATGCTTTGAACACTTCTTAGATGTTTCTCGGCCATCTTTATTCCTCTACTGTGTGAAGTCTCTATTCCGATCTTTGCTCCATCTGTTTGAGTGTTCCATGTTTTTTCTGTTCTTTTTGTTTTGTGAGAGTAGCTGTGATACTCTGGAGAATAATGCTTTTCAGTGTCATGCAGTGAAGGTTTCTCCTGCCCACTCGTGTGGGTTTTTCTCTTAACTTCCATTTTATCTTCTTTTGTGTACAGAAGCCTTTTGAGTTTAAGGGATCTCCATTTGTCAATTGTTGATCTTATTTCTTGCGCAGCTGCTGTGTTCTGATTTAGGAAGTCTTTCCTACACCTATGTCTTGTAGTTCTGCTGCCAAGTTTCTCTTTATCACTCCAGAGTATTGGGTTTTCACATTGAGGTCTTTGGCACATCAAGGAGTTGACTTTTGTACAAGGTGAGAGGTTAGGGGTTTAATTTCATTCTTCTAGATGAATTGATTGTTACGAGTGATCCAATTTTGCCAGCCACTTGCTGAAGATGCTTGTCTTTCCTCCATTTGTCTTCTTGGCCCCCTTGTCAAATATGAGTTCGGTTCGACTGAAATTGTATGAGCTCACTGTCCCTAACTTTATCTCAGATATGTCTGGGTTCAGGAGCATACCATCAGCAAAGAGCTCTGAAGCCCTCCAAGTAAACAACATTGGTATAGAGTGTGGGAAAGCTCCCAGACCATGCAGACTTTGGCAGTAAGAGGTTTGTTACTGTTTGTTACAAGCAGCAAGCTCAACCATGGAGCATCTAGATTACCAGAGAGAGGCTGAGCGGGGAGGGGGGGGCAATCTCCATTAGAATAAAAACAAAAACAAAAGGATGCATGTCTGTAATCCCAGCACTCAGGAGGGCCCCTTCGAGTTCAAAGCTAGCTAGGGCTAACAGTGGGCAGAGATCCAGAGCACAGAAACAAAAGAAGGAAAGAAGGAAAAAGGAGAAAATGATTTAGCACTTTACCAGTTAAAAATGCAAGTTGATATCTAGGTCCAAATTTTGAACAACCAAGGTTCCCAATAGTACCAGTTGGTGATTGCTTGTATGCACAGCACATGTTGGATAATATTAGGAGTCCAGTCTATATTGCTGTAGTCTCATGATTACCCCTTATCATTCCGCCGCCTTACATTCTACCTGACCCACCTCTTCCACAATTTGTTTCCCTTGGGCTTTGGGAAAAGCGGACGCAAGTGGGTTAGAAGCAAAACATCTTATTATCTGGAGATGTCATTTGGAACTCTAGTCTGTTTCAGGTTGTTTACATTCATGGATTGACAGCTTATCCAGTGATACCTTTTTAGTCATACTAACAAAGCACAAGCAATTGGATGTACAGGCATTTAAGCAGTACTAATTATTATGGCAAGCTAAGCTGTGAGCATAGACACAGATGCTTGGATGGTATGCTAATCCACAAACTGTGGTTTCTCTATAAAGGGTGACAAGGTCTTGGTTTTACATGAATGTTACTTACATTCATTGCTTATGCTTAATAATTTGGCTCACTTCAAAAAAATGCACCAATTATCTAATTGTACGGCAAACTGAGTAACATCAATATTATCTGAAAACAACTGTGTTATTATATTGTAGAATCCCTTAAAAAATAAATGAGGGGAAAAAATAAATAAAATTTCCAATAAAAAAAATGGCAAGTTGGATGCACATTTAATTCTTCCCTCTCTGAAGATCTCACAGAAAAGACATTTTCTACTAAAGGCAAAAAGCTGAAAGGATGAGAAGGCAGTTTTAGAAGCTGAGGAGCAGAATGACTAAACTCAGCAATAAAATCATGAAAACTCGGTTTAGTTTACAATGCTATACTCAGCCCAACTTTAAGCAAGTTGGAGAGTAGAATCAAGATATTTTCAATTTGGCAAACTTTAAAAAATTACATTTGGTGCCAAGCATGGTGGCACATGCCTTTAATCTCAGCATTCAGGAGGCTAGCCTGGTCTACATAGCAAGTTCCAGGCCAGTTGGGGCCACAGAGAGAGCCTGTCTCAAAAAAGACCAAAAAAAATTACATTTGGTGCCCTGATTTCTCAGGAAATCACTAGATATTTATTCACCAAAATGAGTCAACAAAAGTTTTGATACAGGAAAACAGGAAGTCTAACCTAGCGTTGAGGGAAAGGAAATCCCCAGGATAGAGTGACTCCAGCTGGGTGCAGGGTGTCATGGGAAGAGGGAAGTAAACCACAGATTCGTTACTGGGTAACTGTCTACTGACCTCTCCACACTTAACCCCTAATCCAAAATTCCATCTACCATGCCGGTGGCGCACGCCTTTACTCCTAGCACTTGGGAGGCAGAGGCAGGCGGATCTCTGTGAGTGCAAGGCCAGCCTGGTCTACAGAGTGAGTTCCAGGACAGCTGGGGCTACAGGGAGACCCTGTCCATGTGAGCAAAAGACACAGGAGTACACCCTACCCAAGAGTTCTTGTGATTTCAAAATTAAAGCTTTCTTTTACTTTTACTTTGAAATGAGATCGCTGCTCCTGATGCTCCAGCCTGGGTCTGAACACCCTAGGAAGAAATAATCCTTCTTTGTTTTTGTTTTTCTCTCATGTTTTTTGAGACAGGGTCTCCCATCAGCTTCATCTGGCTTGGAACTCACTCTGTAGACCAGGCTGGCCTTGAACTCACAGAGATCCACCTGCCTCTGCCTCCCAAGTGCTAGGATTAAAGGTGTGTGCCACAAAGCCAGCTGGAATAATCCCTTCTTGCAAGCTAATTTCTGAACAGGGAACCCATGGCTTAGCTGCCTCCCAGAGGAATGGGTAGGAAAACTGGGTTCCACTTGCTGGGCTGTCTGGAGTTTGACCCCTGAGAAAAAGTCCTCTTGAGATTTATCCCTAGGAGCCCTGGGAGTGCGCTTGTACTTTCCTTAGGAGTCGCTGTCTGGCACACCAGGACCCTTACCTAGCTCCTCAGATCATAGAGTTTGTGGGCTCCAGTGCGGTTCTTGTGCTCTGGTGAGCAACAAGTTGTTTACATTCCTTATTTCTGAAAAGTCACGAGCTACCGGCAAGTTAAGAAACGAAAGTGAAATCAGCTGATAGTGACATCAGTCAGCACAAATGTACGAAAGGACAGGGAGCTGTTTACTTAGACAACTGCGAATGCAAGCAGGCATCGGCCCTGAGCTGCATCTGCCGGCCCCTTTGCTCCGCTCTGCTTTCTGGAGCCTGACCTTAGAAAGCCAGCCAGAAGCAAGACTCCACTGACAGAACCTGATTTCCTGCGCCACCTTTTCATGAGTGTTCCCGTGGGCTCTGCACCTTCTTTTTGTAAGTACCTCCCCCACGAGCACCACAGCTGGCTCAGATGCCCACAGCCTCCCGGGACAGGGCTGGTTGCTGCTCAGGTATTTAATAGTCTAGTGCTGTGCATAGGGGAAAGGAGTTGCTAGGTGCCTGGGGCCTTACCCCTCCCTCTCCTGGCCGTGATCCCCCCCTTTATTCTCTCTTCTCCCCTCGACTCTCTGAAGCATCACTCTGTCTCCAGCATCAAAGAATGGTGAAGGCAAGGCTGCTCTAAAGGGTTAGGAACCCCGGGCTAGCTGTGGGATAGCCAGGACAAGTAAAGGTTTGTGGCGTGGGAACACTTTGTTCTCTAGAAATAGCCAAACAAAAACATGTCCCTGAGAGCAGCAACTCAACTGACACCGAGACTTCAATAAACACTAAAGAGAGATCTGTGCTTTGGATTAAAAGAATAGTATAGGATGTGAAAAAAATTTCAGACCCTGTTTTTATTCTAGATTGTTTCCGAACCCCCAAACCCAATTCAAGGGGGGAGGGTAATTCCCTTGAGTTTGTGTGTACATGCGCGTGTGTATGTGTGTGTTTTAAATGTGGGCTGATTTACTAGTAGGTTCTATCATACTTTAACCTCTAAAAGGGCTTGTTGGATGGGGGGAGGAGGGGTGGCATTTCTTTTTTCGTTTAGCATGACTACTGAAGTCTATTCTCAGTATACTTCCTCCCCCAGGTCTTCCCAGTATCAGGTCTACAATCTGGCACTTTCAGTTTTAAATATATTCCCTTTCCTCAACTTTCTTTCATTTTGGACCTTGATTTATGGTGGTTTGTTTGTTTTTTGTTTTGTTTTGTTTTTGTCTTTTCGAGACAGGGTCTCCCTGTAGCCCCAGCTGTCCTGGAACTCACTCTGTAGACCCAGCTGGCCTTGAACTCACAAAGATCCGCCTGCCTCTGCCTCCCAAGTGCTAGGATTAAAGGCATGCACGCCCGGCAGTGGTGGTTTGTTTTATAAATTTCCTTTTCTCATAAGTCAGCACATAATTCTGGGAGTATTTTAATGCAGTGATGCCACCCAGGAACCCCATAATTAACATTAACCCTAAATTCATTCCTCAGTCTCTTTCTGTGTCTCTCTAGAGACACTACTGCTGTGTGAGATTCTCTACAAGCCTTTCCTGAAGCCTGTGTGTATTTCATCATCTGATAATGTCATAATTTTCTTCTAATGTTGAAATTAAATCAAATTCCTTCCTGCTTTTCACCTAATACTAAAATGACCTTCCTATATATAAATCAGATTACTATTGAAAATTAAGATTACTAAGCCAAAAAGATACTCAAATCTTTACATTCATCATCTTTGGGTTAGAAAGCCAGTTTTGTCACTTGTAGTGTCATCAAATGTTTTGATCTAGATATGGCTATGTTAATTGGCATGTCCTGGAGCCATTAGGAAAACAGATGTTTTGTGATTTCTACTTTATGTTTTCTTTTGTGAATTATCTCTTTCTTCATATCCCCTTGTCCATTTTCATGGAGTGAATATTTTTTTTGTTTTTTTTTCTGTTTTTTTCTGTGAATGTTTTTTTAACAGTCACGTGGACATTTTATTTTTAGATGGGTTGATCATTTCACATTTGATGTCTTCCATACTCTTGGCTTTTAGTTTTCAGTTGTTTTTATTGGTGCTCAGAAGTCTTGAGTTTTCAGTAACTAAATCTGTGTAATTTTTCCTCGAGATTTTGATTTGCTTTTTAAGTTCAGAATATTCTTTCTTATTCATAAATCAAATGTTTGGGTTTTTTCTAGATTTCTTTTTTTACATCTGTTTACTCTTGAATCCATGTGAAATTTATTTTGGCACATAGAGTGAGGTGACAGCCTAAAATAGTTTGGAGTTTGGGTTTTCCTTTTCCAGCCAGCTCATCAGTTGCTTCGGCAATCACTAGTTAAAGGGAGCCCTGTGAGGCTGCAAAGCAAATGTCTCTACTGCATGTACCTCTTCCCTGACCCTCTAATATGGAATCTTCACATCTCGCTTTCTCTCCCTCACATCACCCTGTTGATTTCTTTCCCAAAGATTTTCATAGTTCTAATTATCTCCTTAAAAATTTAGTTGGCATGTGTCTCCCAGCTAGAATACAGGCTTCTCATTTGTGCCATGTTTCTCTGATTTCTCCAGGGCCCCTGGCTCAGGGAATGGCTACATGTATTCTCAGTAGAAAGGCATGATGAAATCCTAGCCTGGAACCGGGGATGGTGGATCTCTTTGGGATTGCTGGAGAGGCAGAGCAGGGGAACCACCACTAGTTCCTAAGAAAACCGGTCCTCCTAGGGCCCCACGAATCCCGCCTCCCGTAAACTCAGCTCTAGAGGCCTACTAAAGCAAACCAGAGGAAGAGTGCTCCCCTGGTCTGCAGGCCAGTGCTCATATTTAAGGATAGTTTCTACCTCTAAAGTTTTTGTAACCTTTGTTCCTGCTGGGTTATCTGTTAGCCAAAGCTAACAAGCAGTAAAACAATCGAGTGAACACAAGTTAATATTAATGGAACCACCTAAACAGCGACTTCAATGGCTCATGTTAGTCATAGCCTCTGACTTTGTATCAGTCTCCTGGTGCAGTCCCATTTTCTTCTGCAGAGGCTGTTCTTATCTACATAGAGGAACGTGAATCCGGACTTTGTGGCACTCCACAGAGCTTGGGGGTGGGAATGGCCACCCATAGAGAACACTGGCATCAGGAAGAGCCACCATCTACACACACCCAAGCAGCAGAGCTGCCATAGCTGTTTTGAAAAATTAGAACATGGGCTTGTATTTCTGCCAAAGGAAATACGACGCATTTCCCCTTCTCCTTCCTTTTTATCTCTCTGAGGACCACACCTAAGCCATGAACACACTAATCTTAAACATGTTCTGCCAGAAAGATTTTAGCCAGGGTTGATGCCCTGTCTGACAAGGATGCTTTCACCAGTTGCTCTGCCTGCAGCCCATCAGATTCTGTTGTTCTGGCTTGGTCTCTCCTGTTCTGCCGCACATTCCACCTCATCTCTACACCACTCTCTCCTCAGGTCCCTTTTCCCCCAAAGAATCACTACTTCAGCTCAGGATGCAAGCACACACATGTACTTAGCATGTGCCAAGCACTGGTTCATTTATGAGAATACCCACTTGTGTTAACCTCCAAAGCCCCAGAGAGAACCTGAGAGTAGAGCATTGCAAAGGAGTGTGTGAGGCACAGAAATGATGCAACTTGCCCAGCACCCCATAACTAGTGACAAGAAAGAGACTTGAATCCAGGTGGTTGTGGAAAGAACTTTAACTGAACCAGGCAACAGACAGCCAGGCCAGAGAGGCAGGGTCAAGAAAATACACAGAGAAAGAAGCTTCTGAGAAGCTACATGTGCTGGTATGGACAGTTGGTCACTTCTTTCTTTCATTCAGGAGATACTTGTTGAGTGTCTTTTAGGTGCCAGGAGCAGCCTCACATGCTGAGGATAGAAGAGAAAAAGATAGATTTTTGGATTGACAGATAGGTGATGATAGATAGATAGATAGACAGATAGATAGATGATAGATAGAGATAGCAGATTGGTAGATAGCAATGATACACATAAAACAACATTAGAGGTTGAAGAGATGGCTCATTTGGTAAAGTGTTGCTGTGCAAGCATGAGGATCTGAGTTCAAACCCCAGCACCCACATAAAAAGTCAGGCATGGTGGCTTGTGCTGGTAACCCCAGCGCTGAGAAGGCAGAGGCAGATAGATCTCTGAGGCTTACTGGCCAGCCAGCCTCGCCTAATTGGTGAGCTCTGGGCCAGTGAAAGACTTTCCTAAAGAATTGCATGCCTAAGATCCTTCTCCAGCCTCCACATGTGAACATTTAGTTACAGTACACAGGAACACACACACATGCCCTCGTGGCATCCATCCGGGTGGGGCACGGGGGAGAGGGCAGCCCTTCTGCCACGTGGTGATGAGGGATGTTGAGGAAGGACAGAGAAGGCAGTGCTGGGGATGGGTGCACTGAAGAAGACGGCATTGCAGCCGCACAGTGCTATCCAGGGAAGTTGTCCCCATCTAAGGGACCCTGAGCAGAGCCCTGAAGGGGTGAGAGGTAGGGGATGTGTCAGTGACAAATGTTATGAGCTTGCCTAGGGTTTTTTGGAAAATACAAGTGGGGCTGGAGAGATGGCTCAGCAGTTAAGAGCACTGACTGCTCTTGCAGAAGACCCAGGTTCAATCCCAGTACCCACAAGGTGGCTGACAACCATCCATAACTATAGTTCCAGGGAATCCAATGCCCTTTTCTGACCTCTGTGGGCACTGCATGACACCAGTGCACGTACACACATCCAGTCAATATACTCATACATAAAATAAAACTAATAAATTTTTAAAAATACAATGGAAGCCACTGTGGTGGGAACCGAGAGAGGGGACTAGTTGTCTAAGAGGGGTGTGGTGACAGAGGGGCCCTATTCCCAAAGAAAGAAGGGTTTGTAATGTAGCCCAAGAAAAGAGGGTTCCTGGGTAGTTGTGGCCCTTCACCTTTCTTGGTAGCCTGCTCCAGAACATATGAACATATGAATACCTGCCGGACAGATGATATGAACTGTTCACTGATAAAGAAAATCATGTGTTCCGAGTCTGCTTAGTTAGCATCCTCCTGGAAAGGGACTTTCTCTGAACTCCATTCCTCTCAGGAACACTAGGCTGCACGAATGGAGTGACATCTCACTGGTGGTACCTGATCAGCGTGACAGATAGTGAAGGATGTTCCGTGAAGCCAGCCTATTAGAGAAAGGAAAGTTCACTTGGACATTAGGGACACAAACATCTGGGTGGTAGGTCGGGTGAGTGTTGAGAAGCTAGATAAACCTCGGTACCTAAAGTCAGATCCTAAATACCAGTGACATAACAGAATGAGGAGGTTTGTAATAAGAAAACGTAGAGGTGCAGGGAGGTTGTGGGGGATAAAGCCATGATTAGAAGTTATAAGTAAGTACATGATCAATAAAGTTCTATAATGTGTAAGCTAATAGATGATTTCGCATCAAAGGACAAAAGTACAAGGTATAGCTGGAAGCAGAGGTTGAAACTACTAACCCTCCCTGGACAAGGAACACCAGGTGCTGTGAGCAGTGTGTTTATTTCATTTTGAGTCTTCAAGCAAGTGGAACTTCATCCACCTTAAGTAAACAAGCAAACGTGAAAAGCAATTGGCTCCCTGCTTAGCGAGGCCTTCCCAAGTGTCCTTCAGACATACTCAAGCCAGGCCAAAGGTCTCTGACTCACTTAGTCCTCTTGGCTGTCTGGTATGCAGGTGCCCAGGGCTGGAAGCAGCTATGGGCCCCACACATAGACGCCTAGTTATTAAAGCCACAGTCTTCAGGAATCTGACCTCTCAACACACCTTTCTATAAAACTGACCCTGACAAGAACATAATTTAGGATAAAACGATTCACTTTTCATGTCTCCTCGGCCACCATTCCTTTCTCCAATTAGACAACTCTGCCTCAAACTAATCTGAGACTTTTTCCTCCTATTTCCCCAACTGGGACTTTGTTTTTCCTTGAGCAGAAATCACCTCCCTCCTGCAGCCTTCAACCCCATATGCTGATCTAAGCTCATGTCTTCGTGCAGCAAAAGGATTCTGCTTTACATTGACAGACAGCGGCAGAAAGCTTTATTCACAAAGCTCGAACAAAGACTGAGAACTAAAGCTCAGAGTGATTTCTTCTCTGCAGTATTGGGATCAAAGTGAAGGCTTTGCTCAAAAAAAAGGTTTTTGAAGCAAAAGAACCAATAGCACTTTACAAAGGAAGAAATATAGATGGTCAGTGAACACTCAAAATTCTGAACTTTACTGTCTCTGAAAGAAACGTTGTGTAACCATGATTCACCATTACTATCTAAGATCAAATGATTCAAGAATACTCTGTCCTCCAAATGATTCAAGAATACTCTGTCCTTGGGAGGCTGAGATGAGATAAGCATTCTCAACAAGTAGTTTATGTTTGTAGTCCCAGCTACTTAGGAAGGCGAAGTAAGAGAGTTACTTTTGTCCAGAAGCTCAGGACCAGCCTGGCAATACAGTGAGATCCTGTCTCTAAAATAAATTCCAGTTTAAAAGTTAAGCCAGGGCTGGTGAGACGGCTCACTAGGTAAAGGCACTTGCCACTAAGCCTGAGGACCTGAGTTCCATCCCCAGGACTCGCGTGGCGGAAGGAGAGCACTGACACCTGCAAGTTGTCCTCTGACCTCCACACATGTGCCGTGGCACACACAGTCACACATACGCTGCTTGGAGGATAAATTTATTCACAAACATATTCACTCCAGTATTATTCATAGGATTATAAAATAAATTTAAAAAGCATAATTTAGAAAAAGTGTAATATGGCTCCAGGAAACCTTTAAAAATAACTAGAAACAATTTCTAGGACATAAGTATTTATGCTATAGCGATGCTCCCGAAGAAAAAGCAAACACGGATGTGTGCGACGCTAACTGTGCAGAACGCTACAGAAGTGCAAAGTGAAAACCTCCTTGACCAGAAGGTAGAGATGAATTTTAAGCTTTCTCTCCATACTTTCACATGCTTTTGTAGTTTTCTGCAATCAGCATGTATTACTATTATAAACAGGAAGTCCATCTAAAAATGGCCACCGTGACTCAGCGGTCTTGCCTTTTGCCCTTTAAAGAAGTGCGGGCTTAGCATTACAGAGAATTAAAGGCTCCTTGTAAGAACACGATTACCGGGGTTGTTATAAACAACACAGGGTCGGCTGGTGGGGCCGCCACAAGTGTGCCACGGGGTTTCCAACTGAATACGCGGACACGGTGCAGGGGTCGGGAGGGAAGGCTAGTTACCAAGTCTGTATCCGTATGTGCCATGTGGACTTCCCAACACTGCTGGGAAAACCCAGCCCCTGGCTCAAGAGGTCTCTTGTGGACATAAGATACACAATGTAAAACTCAAAGACACCTCAGAACATTTTGATTCATTCCCTCCAAGTTCCGACTGTTTCATCCATCATTCTCGGGATAAAACGGACAGAAAAAAAACAGAATCATCCCTTAGAGGAGTGTGCATTTCAGTTTCTGGCTGACCTGAGTGGCTGAAGAAGTGATGAAGGAGACTCACGAAGCGTGGGGGATTTAGAGGGGAGAAGTAAAGTAGGATCTGGGGGGTTGGAGAGTGGCTGAGTGGAGCCAGCAGGACTGGGCCCAGACTGCCCAGAGAAGCTTGACACACAAAGCTAATGCTGAGGACAGAGGGCCCTGGGCCCTGGTAAAGTTCAAATTCTAAGACACACCCAGTGGTGGAGAGCCTCAAGCACCCGGCAGCTAGTGCTGAATTCTGTGAGGTGAGCAGAGAAAAGAGAGCCAAGTGCCCCCCCACCCCCACCCCCAGTTTTCTTTTGCTTTATTGAGAACCCCTGAAAGGCAGGGTGAGATGGCACATGCCCATCCTAGGGTCTGAGGCCAACTTCGGCTACCTACCCTGAAACCCTGTCTCAGAACGAAGCAAAACAAAACAATAGCCCACCAAAACCTCCAAAGATTAGCTCAGAGAAAATGAGGAAGTCAAAAACAGAGGCTCCCTAAAGCTGGCAAGGAGCTTGGTGAGGTGGTGCGTGCAGCCTCTCTGAGGGACTGAGTTCATTTCCTAACAGAGCTCCTCCTTTAAGGGGAAAGCAGTTGATAACAATAATTCTTTAACCCAAATGCACAAGACTCAAACAGGAGAAATGAGGGGCATTTCAGTAAAGCACAAACCCCGCATCCTGGGTTTTCCTGGCAGTACAGGCCAGACATGCCTTATTTCCTTCAGCACCACTGTATAAATAGGGGTCCCACATCCTGAAATATCTAAACCCTCTAAAAACACAGACACAGACTTTACATAAATGTGGTAAATCTGCAAAACCATTCAAAATGTTTGGGCCAGGCTTGGTGGCACACACCTTTAGTCCCAGCACTCAGGAGGCAGAGATAGGTGGATCTCTGAAATGGAGGCCAGCCTGGTCTACATAGTAAGTTCCAGGCCGGCTGGGGCTACAGGAAGAACCTGTCTCAAAAAGGCCAAAAAATAAAAATATGTTTTTCCATACTGGATGGGTAAAGTTTTTCATCCTACCAACACAATGGACTGTGGCCACCTTTCACAGTCTTCATAAATCCTTCTGTAGCAAGTGTCCCTGCTTTGAGAATCTCCAATGCACTTAAACAGGGCATCTTAGCTCTGGTCTCAGAGCTTTAGTGACAGTGTCAGAGGAGAGCAGCAGCTGGCACTTCTGAGAAGGCCCCGAAGCTCTGTTCTGGCATCCATTCCGATCTTTGAAAGAGTGTCTCTCGGGGCTGGAGAGATAGCCTAGTGGTTAAGAGCACCGACTGCTCTTGCAGAGGACCCGGGTTCAATCCCCAGCACCCACATGGTGGCTGAGAACTGTCTGTAACTCCAATTCCAGGAGAACTCCAGTTCCAGGGGAATCTGAGACCCTCTTCTGACCTCCACGGCATTGCACGACACGGGTGCACAAACCTACATGCAGACAGTACATTCATACACATACAGAAATAAATAAAATTAAAAAAAAAAAAAGAGTCTCTCAGCCAGTTGTGGTGGCGCACGCTTTTAATCCCAGCACTCTGGAGGCAGAGGCAGAGGCAGAGGCAGGCATATCTTTGTGAGTTCAAGACCAGCCTGGTCTACATAGCGAGTTACAGGACAGCTGGAGTTACAGGGGACCCTGACTCGAAAAGACCAAAAAAAAAAGGAGTGTCTCTCTGCCTCTCCTCTCCTCTCTCCCCTCTCCTCCCCTCCTCCCCTCCTCTCCCCTCTCGTCTCTCTCCTCTCTTCACCCACTCTTCACCTTCTCTCTTTGGCTAGCAGAGGTTTTTCTCTTTTGATCATTTCCTATTCTTGCAAAACAAATGTGGTACACAGAATCAGACAGGGCTTCCAGTAAGCTGAGGGAGGGGGGCCACTCCCCAAGGAGATCCCCTGAGTTGATCCACGGTGCCTCCGGGTTCTTCCGCAGTGTCACCAGTGCTGGGCCCCACCTGGTACTCCTGGCTCAGGCTCACAGGACTTGGGGTCTGGGCTCAGAGCCCATGTCTCATGCAGGTTCCTAGTCATTCATGGCATAAGTGATCACTTTATCCCTTACCAGTAAATGTACATAGATAAAGGGACAGTGTGTACACTAGTTTAGAAATGATGTGAGAAATCCCTTCCAAGTAAAAGATTATTGAAAAGGTTCCTTTAAGTAGTGAGAGTGTAACAGACTAGATGCCTTTACATACACATAAAGGGACTGCATTAGCAAGTTTTCTGTAGGTCAGTCTAGCATTATGTAGTAAGGTCACAACACACTTGACCCAACAACCACACTTTTAGGTGTCTAACCTAAAGAAAAATCAGATTTCAAAGAGTTATACAAGCATCGTCACTTTCACAAAATGGTACAAAAGTGAAAAAGCCTTGTTGAATAATAGACAGCTCTATGACACCATTAAGAATAATTAGCCGGGTGTGGTGGCGCACGCCTCTAATCCTAGCACTTGGGAGGCAGAGGCAGGAGGATCTTTGTGAGTTCAAGGCCAGCCTGGTCTACAGAGTGAGTTCCAGGACAGCTGGGGCTACAGGGAGACCCTGTCTCGAAAAGACCAAAAAAAACATAATAAACAGCTCTAGGACACCACTAATGTTTTGAAGAATATGTTAACAACTATGAAAAATGGTCACAATAGTTAATGAAAATCATTGTGTCTAATTGTATAATTAGAAAAAATAAAAACACACATGGGTGGGGGTCTAGAGAGATGGCTCAGTGGTTAGGAACACTGGCTGCTCTTACAGAAGACATGGGTTCAATTCCCAGCACCCACATGGCAGCTGTCCATGACTTCAGTTCCAGGGGAATCCAACACCCTCTTCACACACTGCATGGCACAGGTGCGCACACATACAAGCAATATACTCATGCACACAAAATAAAAAATATTTTAAAAAATAGGAGCCGGAGAGATGGCCTAGCGGTTAAGAGCACCGACTGCTCTTGCAGAGGACCCGGGTTCAATCCCCAGCACCCACATGGTGGCTGAGAACTGTCTGTAACTCCAATTCCAGGAGAACTCCAGTTCCAGGGGAATCTGACACCCTCTTCTGACCTCCGAGGCATTGCACGACATGGGTGCACAAACCTATGTGCAGACTGTACATTCATACACATACAAAAATAAATCTTAAAAATTTTTTTAATTAAAAAATATATATTTAAAAAAATTTTAAAAACACACATAGGAAGCCACATGTGGTGGTACACGCCTTTATTCCACACACACACACACACACATGCATGCACAGGAAAATATCTGTGGACTATTAACAAAGGTTTTACTTATGTGGTAGGATAAGGGGATATTTTAATTTTTTTTCCTTTAAAAACTACTTCTCAAATTTCCTAGAATTAATAAGTTGAGAAAAAAAAAATCAGATGTTTCAACAGCATCGAGTGTGAAGTTAAGAAGGCAGGTGACTTACATCCCAGGGCAGGCTGGTAGTGCTCCTCTGCGCAGGCACGTGTTCAAATGGGCTGCTGAGCTTTGCCAGCAGGCCAGTGCGCACACTGAACAGACACTGATCTGACGTGTGGCCTAGCCAAATAGTTTTTAGATCCCTAGGTGTTGTGGGCAGCGTGGAGAGAGCTGAGGCTTTGTCAAGCTTGCAACGCCTATGTCCAGCTGCAGCCCCACTAACAGGGAGGCTTGTCCTTCACCCCACACTCAGGACACTTCAGGCCTCCAGAGCTGCCTAACCTCAAACCAGAGGGCCACATGAGGGCTCATGAGCAGGACCTGGCTGTCACCTGCTTGGATGGGAGCAGAAGGGAGAAGAGGCTTAGAACGAGCCAGGGAGGGGCTCTGGGAGGGCAGGGCTGGAAAATTCATTGGTGTGATTTTTCCCAGGTCCCCCTGCAAAGGGCAGGAGACATGGCCACCGCCAGGCCATGGAGGAGCGGCTACCTGCCCTTCGTGGGCATCATGGTCCTCGCGGCCGTGGTCCTCATCCTGATGTTCTACGCTCTCGTCTGGAAGGCTGGCAACGTCACTGACTTACCCAACCTGAGAATTGGCTTCTACAACTTCTGTCTGTGGAAGGAGGACACCGGCTCCCTGCAATGCTTCCACTTCCCTGAGCTGGAGGCCCTCGGGGTGCCTCGGGTCGGCCTAGCCCTGGCCAGGCTTGCTGTGTATGGGGCCCTGGTCCTTACAATCTTTGTGCCCCTGCCGCTCCTGCTCGCCCAGTGCAAGGGTGACGAAGGAGAGTGGCAGCTAGCAGGGGGCTTCCTGGTGGCAGCCTCTGTTCTGCTGACCAGTGGCCTGGGCCTCTTCTTCTCCTACGTGTGGAAGTGGGTCAAGCTGTCCTTCCTGGGGCCTGGCTTCCTAGCTCTGTGCCTGGCCCAGGTCTTGCTTATCCTCTTGCTCATGTCCACAGTTATGTTCCCTCCAAGGGACAAGAAGGCCAAGAGCCAGCTGGAGAGTTGCTAGGCCCACCTAAAGGTTCATGGGATTGCAACGGTTCAGTTCCGACTATCCTCAGAGAAGGTGCCAGAGACCCTGTGGCCCAGCAGGTCTTCTCTACCACCTCGTTTCATGGCCAGTGCTGACCTCAAGCTCAGACAGATGGAACTGCCCTCTGAGCTGCAGTGCATTGGAGACTGAGGCAGCAGGGTGGTTAGGGCACCTGTGGCTTCTTAGCTTAGGACCTGTCCTTCAGGACTTCAGAGGACCCTAAAACCATGCAGCTCATTCTCACGGGAATTCCTGCTTTAATTAACCTATCTGGGCAACTCTCACTGTAGCCTCAAGAGGACTGTAGCCTCAGGAGGGTAGGAGCTAAGGATCCTTGTCAGGGGTCTGATCTCCAGACTGATTTGCCAAGGTGCCAAACTGGAGCCCCATAAAGGTTTATGGTAACAAATGGGACTGTTTTAAGAGAGCACGTAACCTCAAGCCCTGGGCAGCCAGCTTCTCCATCCACCGTGAGGAGACCTACACTGTAACTCCATTTCAAAAGCCAGGGCACCATCTCTGAGGGATTCAGCAGAGAAACATGGGGCATGAAGAGAAGTCTGCCCAGCCTAGAACTGGAAGGGAAAGGAGACAGAAGCACTTATGCATTGGGGCATTTTTATGTATGTTTCAGTGCCTGTGTATTGGAAAACCTATCCGGCAACAATTTCTACATGTGTATAAAGCCACACTAAATTCAAAAAAAGAAACATGGGCTCTGTCATGATCTTTTCGTCCTCTGCATCTCCCATGGGCTACTGTCCCATTCTCCCATTCTCCAGGGACCAAGGCAGAGGTCCTGAATGGAAGAAAGGTGACAGGTCGGGGAGGAGGCTGTGGCTCACCAGTCTGCAGGGACAGCCTCCTGCTCCTAGACTGGCAGGAATCTGTGGCCAGCTACCGGCCTTCACAGTCACAGGGGTGGGAGCCACCGTTGGGCCATGTCACGCTGGAGGTGTCCCAGACCTCCTCCTCAGGGCCATCTGGCTGCCTAAGCCACTGCAATGCTAGTGTATCGTGTACTTGGCAGCCTTTTTTTTTTTTTAGGTTCCAACAAGCTGAGCCCATGAACTCATTTTCATTGGAACCAGGAACCTGAATAAAACACAGAACTGGGACTCCAGGCCCTCTGAGCAGGAGGGAGGCCAGGGTGGGACCTGCAAGGCCTCCATCTACTCAGCAGACTGGCTGCCAAGGCTGAACGCCTCTTAGGGCTTCTGGACTTCAGACACTCTATCAGGCGGGCCCCAGGGAGGCTCCAACTTGGAAGAACAGCCTCATTTTCCCCTGGGGGAGGAGGAGGAGGAGGCCCGGCAGACCACACTGCGCTCAGCAGCAAGTCCAGAGAACAGTTTATACTTTAGCTGAAAAATATCTCCCGGACATATCTGAAGGAATCTTCCTCCTCTTCCTTGTCCTCTTCGGGGTTCCTACTACAGGTAGACCTGGGTGTTCCTGACCCATGGGAAGGGCTGAGGCTTAGAGCAGGCGAGTTTTCCCCACCGTCCTCTTCCTCACTGCCGCTCCTGGGGGAACTGGTGTGTGGGGACTCAGAGCTGGAGGGGGAGGGCTGCGGCTTATCAGCATCCGCCAGAATGGGCTGTTCCCAGGGCTTTTCCTGTTTGCGGCCCTGCAGGGCAGAAGAAATGACAGGCTCAATACAAGCAGCTCTTTTCCCAGATGTACTGGCTTGCCTGTCAGGGACAATGGACATACCCAGAGTCAGCGCAAAGCCAGCACAGCTCGTGACCAGGCCAGGCACTGCTCCCAACCATGGGGCCAACCTTCTCTTCACCCCACTGCTCCCCACACCTCAGGCTCAGGATCAACTAGGGAGAGATGCAGGCCAGGGCATGAGAAATAGCTCAGTAGAAAGAAAAGGAAACAAGTGAAAAACATGGCTGCTGAGGCAAAGCAAGAGAGGGTGAGGGGGCTGGAGAGATGGCTCAGCGGTTGGGAGCACCGGCTGCTCTTGTGGAGGACCCGGGTTCGGTTCCCAACACCCACATGGTGGCTAAGAACCATCTTCTGGGTGCTGGAAATTGAGCCCAGGTCCTCCGCAAGAAAAAAAAAAAAAAGAGAGAGGGCAAGGAACCCAGGTTACAGAGCCAAGGTCTGTCACTGACTGACTTCAAAACTGGGCCAAAATCCTAAATTACTGTAGCACTGAATTACTGTGAGCACTGACGAGATAGTACACCAGTTTAAAGTGCCTGGAAAACTGTAAAGCACTCTACGGCAATGTTATTAATACTTCAGGAAGCCAGAAACTTCCAGAGCGGCCTGCTAAGGAGAGGCTAAGTCCTCTCATCCCACTGGTATCCTTTTCTAGGAACAAAAGTAAACCGTTCATGTTCCCTTCACATACGCGCCAGTACACAGTGACCCACAGGAGGCCTGCTCTCCCTCACACCAGGGAGCTAGCCCCAAAGGCTCGCCAAAAGGCACGTGCCCAACATGATACCACACATAGAAAGGGGCTGAGGTGAAGCATGGCTGAGGCGCAAGCAAGGGTAGGGGTAAAAGTGGGGTCCTGAGACAGTCTAAGGACACCACTCTGACCATGAACAAGGACCTATGCTCATTTCTGCCCATGAATAATCTCCAGTCACAGGAGTCACACGGGAAGACACACGACGCTGTCACCTCAATCAGGATCCCCAGAGCCACATCTACCAACTCAGCTTCATTCATGCAGTACACGGTCTTCATGGAGGGGGCTCTGGAACAAAAACACAAAGCCACAGCTGAAGACTGAGGGTCTCACAAGGCGGAAGGAAAGGAGAGCAGGGAAGGACGCCCCCACCCCCACCAGGGCCAAGCGCTACTGCTCCTCTGACCTGAGGAACATCCTCAACATAGTACCCCAGCGACAGGGCACAAGGGCTTCCCAACCCTCCAGGAACTAGGAACTCTCTCACGGGGAAGGAGGAAGAGGGTGGGGCTGGTTTGTGAAAGTCGCCCCTTGAAACACCGTGGACACATGCAGATACAGTCCATCAGGCCAGGGCTGAAATGGATCTGAACTTGAGAACACACTGAGATGAAGACTAACAGAAAGGGGGCAGCCAGAGAGGAGTGTGCAGCATCCAGTCTAAGAGAACGGCTGGGCTGGTCCCTCCCACTTGGTACTGACAACCTAAGATCCTCCTCCCCCAATCACCAACATTCACCTAACCCAAGCCACAGCTTCTGATTCTTGGTGTCTTTCTGTCTGTCTTTCTGTCTGTCTGTCCACAAAGCTCTGTCCACAGGAAAAGCAGACACCATTCAGGAGACTAGGTTTTTTGCCTTATGTTACAACTATGGACAACCATCTCCCGAGGACATGGTTCATGTACAGAACCCACGGTCTGTGCCAACACTAAATGGCAGGACCTTACCAGCACAGACACGGGTGGGTGCCTGACTGTGAGGGACACCCAAGACCTGGAGACACTGTTGGAGAGATGCAGCCCACCTCACTGCCCCACCACTCTGAAAGTGCAGGTAAGCTGCTGTGAAGTCCCTCCTCCGCTTCAGATCTTCCCAGTGCCCTGCCCACAGCCTGCCCCACCTTGTCGCTGCCCCTGTGTGCACAGCCACCATTCTCCTCCTCTTGGGTGCTTTCGCTGGCACCCTCCTCTCATCCACAGGGGCTGTCATCCATGACGGAAGGATCCTCTTCTTCATCTTCTCAGATTTTGTTTCCATAGCTAGTTTCCCACAGAGATCAGGACAACAGATCCCACTCTCTCACGGTGGGTTATTTGTCCCCAATGGGAGCCAATCATTAATACCTATAAGAAAGGATCAAGTCAATTGATTCAAATAAGCCAGAGCCCTCCAGTCACCAGCCACAATTACTGGTCGGTTGGAGCAGTTCAGAGGTGACCCAGAGGTGGGCAGAGGCCAGAAGGCTCAGAGCCATTTGTAGAATGTCAAACTGGAGGAGTGGTAGCAGTCAAGGGTCAGGAGACAGGACCCAGTGGCTGCCCCACTGCTGTGCGCCCCATACGGTAGCCAAGCCCAACCAGAACTGCCACCCTGTGGTCACTGATGTGAGCAGCACCTGCAGGAGACAGGAAGGAAAGGCCTTCAGATGTCCCTCCCTTTCCTCAGGACCCCAAACCATCGTCCACGATCTCTATCATTTCTGACAGCGGATTTCTCACCACCTCTACAGTGACTTGGTTACTTGAACCCTGGAGGCTACGATTCACAGATGTCATTGGCCAATGTCCCCATCCCCAACACACACACACACACACACACACACCACTTAATAATTTTGGCTTATCGAGAATGGCAGTTCACAGGTTTAAAAAACTTGAAGAACACCATCCTAACCCATGCTGCCATAGGGCAGACCTTTCAAAATGCACCTTCATTTCTGGGTTTACCCAGATTCTGGTAACAGGATTACTATCTAGTGCGGCAACTCTATGTATACGGAATCTATTGGACCTGACAATCTTAACATCACGTCCATTTTACAGACGAGGAACTGAAACATGGTTAACTTGCACGAAGTCGCAGAAGCTGGAAATGAACCATCTGAGACAACAGCAGGTACTGCACACTGCAAACCCTGTTCCCTGCCCGCCCGGCTGCAAGGGAGCAGAACCCTCCAGCACAGTTTCCGGGGCTCAGTCCTGTGGGGGGTCGGGCCGAAGGAACCCTGGAAAATCTCACCCAAAGCTTAGGACGGCCTCTGAGTGAAACGAGGCCAGGCAGGAGAGAGATGTCGGCAATCCCCGCTGGTAACCCGCTGCTCACTTAGAGGAGACCAGCGCTCGCCCCGGCAGCCCTCTAGAAGGCACTCGCGGACCCCGGGACCAGCCACGCTGCCCCTTCCCTGCAGAGTGCGCAGGCGCCAGGCCCAGGGACAAGGCCGCCCGGGACAGTTAGGAACCGGAGTCGCACTCGGCCGGGCACGCGCACGGCTCGCCTCCCTTCCCGAGGAGCGTGGGAACGGTCAAGCAGGTCAGGGACGCAACCACTGGCCAGGCCAAGCTGTCACACGGCCCGCCGCTTCCGGCCCCGCCCCCCATGTTCCGGTCTCGGCTTCTGGCTGGGGCTTGGGCCCCGGGACGCCCCCTGTAGGCCATATGCTGCGTCCCGCGCCCGAGATTTTGTTGGAGGAGCGGGCGGTGGGCTTTTAGGAAGTGAAAGTGTTGATAGGCAAGCCCCATCAAAAGGAATGAAGGAGCGTTTTGACAGTCCTGCCGGGGGATTCCACTGAAGCCAGGCTAAACCATCCCGAGAGCAGGCTCCCGACCGTGCGGAGAACTCAGCCCTCCATCCACTGGCATTTAATATTCAGGTGTCCTGCTGGCTCAGCTCTCAGCGAGCTAGCATTACCATCAGTTAACTCACAGCCATGGCTTACGGTTGGGGGGCTCAGCTTCTCCTGTGGTGCCACGGTTTCTCCACAGCCCTTTTCCTGGCTCTTTTTAACTGCTAATCCTCAATCCTAGGCAAACAGCCTGGGCTGGATTTTCTTTTAAAAAAAAAAAAAATTTATGCATGAGTGTTTTGCCTGCATGCATGTAGGTGCAGCACATTCATGCCATGCCTATGGAGTCCAGAAGAGACCATCAGCTCCCCTGGAACTGGAGTTAAGGAGGATTAGCCATCATGTGGCTGCTGGGAACTAAACCGGGGTCCTCTGCAAGAACAGCAAGTGCTGCTTAAACCATCTGAGGCATCGTCTTCAGGTCCCGAACAATCTCTTTGTTTTTGTTTGTGTGTTGTTGGGTCTGTGTTGTGGAGCGGAGGTCTCACTCTGAGGACCCGGCTGGCCTTGAACTCACAGAGATCCGCCTGTCTTCTGCCTCCGGAGGGTCTAGATTTAAGCTCGGTGCACCACCCGACGCCCGGCTTAAAAATGGTTCTTAAGCCACCTGTGGGGCTGAAGGTCGAAAGCCCGTAGTCGGTGCGAAAGAGTGTCCAGGTGCGTCTTAACTACTTGAACCATCTCTACAGCCCTCAATTTTTTTTTTTTTTAAGTGTTGTTTTTTTGTTTTTTTGAGACGGGGTCGTCCCGGGTGGTGAAGCCCCCAGCAGTCCGTGAGACCATTATGGAGATCAGACTGGCTTCCATCTCACAGAAGATCCCCACTGTCCTCTGCCTCCCTGTGCTGGAATTAAATGGTGTGCCACCAGCCACACCCACATCAATTTTTTTTTTTTTTTTTGCCTTCTTTGAGACAGCGTTTCCCTTTAGCCCCAAGTCTTGTCTTGAACTCACTAGTAGACTAGTAGCCTTGCACACACAATATCTGCCATGCCTCCTTCCTCCCAGTGCTGCGACGTAAGCAGCTCCACATCATGCCTGGCTCAATTCACTATTTTTAAATCCACAGATAAAATGTCTATTGTATTATTAGGGCTGAGAGATCCTCAGTGGTTAGGACGCCGAACTCTCTTCAGAGACCCGGCTTTGGATCCGCAGCACCCACTGCAGCTGAGAACCATCTTAACTCCATCCAGGGGAATCCACCACCCTTTTCTGACCTCCCTGAATTTCAACGACACAGGTGTACCAACCTTTCATGCAGACATACACTCATTTCACATTAAAAAAAAAAAAAGTCTTGCCAGCGTGGTGTCACACGCCTTAATCCTAGCACTTGGGATGCAGAGCAGCAGCGTTCTTTGTAAGTCAAGCCAGCCTGTCACAGTAGTGAGTTCCAGGACAGCTGGGCGCTAAGGGAAGACCCTGTTTTGAAAAAGACCAAAAAAAAAAAAAAAAGTCTATGTAGTTATAAATTTTTTTTAATCCCATGTTTTTTTTTATTTTTTGTATGTGTATGAATGTACTCTCTGCATGTAGGTCTGTGCACCCGTGCTGTGCAATGCCGTGGAGGTCAGAAAAGGGCCTTGGATTCCCCTGGGACTGGAGTTCTCCTGGAATTGGAGTTCTCCTGGAATTGGAGTTCTCCTGGAATTGGAGTTATAGACGGTTCTCAGCCACCATGTGGGTGCTGGGGATCGAACCCGGGTCCTCTGCGAGAGCAGTCGGTGCTCTTAACCGCTAGGCTATCTCTCCAGCCCCGATGTAGTTATAAATTATAAGAACTGTCAGGGCTGGAGAGATAGCTCAGCAATTAAGAGCACTGACTGCTCTTACAGAGGACCCGGGTTTGATTCCCAGCACCTACATGGCGGCTAAGAACTGTCTTTAACTCCAGTTCCAGGGGAATCTGATACCCTCTTCTGACCTCCACAGCATTGCAGGACACAGGTGCACCTACCTACATGCAAGCAGTACACTCACACACGTAAGAAGTTAAAAAAGAAAAGAACTGTCCGTCAGCTTCATTTAGTCAGTAATGCAGTAATTCCAGGCCTCAGGTGGAACTCCTGGGCACTTGAATGCCACACCAAGGGTACTAGATTTGGGACTGAGCAGAGAAAGGTCCTGAGAAGGAGGTAAATGGGAAGTTGCACCAGCCAGGCTTTCAGCACAAGCCAGGCCAGAAGCTCAACCCCCAGGGAGGGGTACAGGCTTGGGACCTGAGGCTTGGCCTATCTTGATGTTTGTCTTCCATGACATCCTCACCCAAGACAATAGAGGAGGGAACCTTGCTAAGGCTCTCATAGATTCCAAGCAGGTCCTGTGAAGGAAGGGTGAAGTTTCAACAGGCTTTATTTGAGGATGAGTGCTCTTCCTGGAGGGATGGGACAGGGAGGACCACCAGGTTCTGGAGTGCTCCTTGTGTCTCTGTGATCCTTAAAACTACTATGGCAAGCTTCTGGGACTGCACTGAGAGGAAAGGGTCAGAAGACAGAAAATCAGAGATAAGAGAGAACGTTAATGAGCTCTCAGATCAAAGGAACCTCACAAGCACGTTGTGTCTTACAGCATCTATGTGAGACAGACAAGCCTGTAGCTACTGGTGTTTCTGTGCTACATGTGGGAGGGAAATGGCAGGGATAAAACTGACCTCTCCAGCTCAGTGTGGAAATGGTAAAAATGGGTAACTACTAGATGGCCTGGTGGGTAAAGGTGCTTGCCATGCGAGGCTGGTGACCTGAGTTCTATCCCTAGAACCCATGTAAAGGTGGGTGAGAACCAACTCCAAGTTGTCCTCTGACCTCCATGCATGCACCAAGTCCCCCCCCCCCCATAAGAAGGAGAAGTAGTAGTAGTTAGTAGTTACTGTTTACTACTCTGGTCTTTCCTTATAATCGCCCCACATAGACATGTGCCTCCTACTTTCCCCTCGATCCTAGCAGAAGGGAGCCCAAGCCTCAGTATTTTCCTGGCTTTCCCAGTATGGACAATTGGGAGTTACCCCACACCAGGCTCATGCCCTACAACTAGTGTGGAGCCAAAAGTAGCTATGGAATGTCACTGTTCATGAAAATGGCTTTCCCCAGCAGGGCGTGGTGGCGCACGCCTTTAATCCTAGTACTCGGGAAGCAGAGGCAGGTGGATCTTCGTGAGTTCAAGGCCAGCCTGGTCTACAGAGCAAGTTCCAGGCCAACTGGGGCTACAGGGAGACCCTATCTCGAAAAGACCAAAAAAAAAAAGAAAATGGCTTTCCCTAGGTAGGTGACAAGGTCATTCCTGACAAGTGTGGGAGGCCCAGGCCCAGAATCATGGGACCTCTAAGTGGCTCCTACATGAGTCTGTCCTGAGCTGTGGGACACAGGAATCACAAGAGGGTTGTCTCTTGTTCCTCCACGCTGCAGGACCTGCCTCTTGAAGGTACCCCCACTCAGTGAACAGAGAACAGGCTGTGGTAAGGGATGCGGACAAAGCTGGTCCGGGCTCAGCTCAGCCAGGCAGATGGCATAGGCAGCTGGCACTGTTCAATCTCGGACCCTTCACACTTGAAGAAGGAAGGAGCCACCAAATGAGGTGCGCCAGGACCAGCAAGCACCTGATGCAGAGGGACACCCAGAGGCCGAGGCCCCTAGCCCTGCTACTGCCTGGAGAGGCTTCTGTGACAAAGTCACCAGCTCTCAGCTTCCCCAGAGAGCACTCTTACTTTCGCTTGAACCTAGAAGAGGGTGTTGTAGTCCACACCTCAACTGTGACAAAGCCACAGGGGACCTGATGGGGTTCTGCCACTGGCTGCTGACTTGAGAGGTAATGCGCATGAACCAAGGCAAGGAGTCCATGGCGCTCACCAGGGTGGGGTGACTCACACACCCAAAATAGAGCCAGCAGGTGACTGTAAGAGCATTTGATCTTTGTTTCTTTAAAAAGAAAAATAAGCAACTATGTACAAAATACTGTCAACCTTTCTTGGGCCAGCACAGCACCCACCACCTTGCCTCCTTCCCGAGCTCTCCTCCTGAGGTCTGAGGTCTGAGCTCTCATCCTGTGGTCTGAGCACGCTGTCCCCGCCGCACTTTAGGTCTCTAGGAAGGACTCGCTGCCTGCTCCATAGGCTCCAGTTGCTGCAGGAGGATGGGGCTGAGCCCTCTCAACAGTTGTTGCCTGATGGTCCATCACCCTGGCAGTGGGAAGCTGGAGGTACTGTCTTGTTCAGCTCTCGTCGCCCCTCTACCCTGGGTGGACCACACTGCTTCCAAGGTGTCACTTGAGGTAGAGACATCAGAGTTTATGGGCCAGGAGGGTGGTCAGCTTGATCTTGCCATCCATGGAGGCAGTAAGACATGTCCCACAGTCCATGGCAGTGCTCCAGTCCACAGTAACCACAGGGGCTCGGTGGCCACCCAGGCTTAAGCAACTCTCTAGAACTTTCTCCTCACTGCCCAGCTATAGGACAACAAGAGCAAAAGGCACCATTAGCAAACAGCCCTCACAAACATCCATTTCATCCACTTTTGGGGCCAAACCACCTTGAGCCCAAGGGTGGTCACCTCAACCTAAGGATGTGGCCAAGTCCACACGCCCACCTCTCTAGAAAGCCAATTTAATAATGTCTGTACTCTCCTGACTGCAGTAAGTCCACCTCACTGGAAATCAAGGCCTTCAGAGGCTCCTTGAAAGACAGCACTTCCTCTGCTGCCTTGACTGGCTGTGCACAGGGGCTCCTACCCATCTGTTCCCTACAGCATCACCTGTCCCTGGCTGAGACTGCACTGAGCCCCTGTCTGTTTGCTTAAGACACACTTCCCAGCATGAGGATACAAACTGCAGGACTGCAGGGCCTTAGCTCTCCTACCGTTGACCAGTCTGCAGCACCCCAAATGGAGCCTGGCATAGGAAGGCCTTGATTCATGTGTGGCCAAGGCTGTCTGGAAGTCCCCTTCCCCTCTGTCCTGTCATATGCACCTGTGAAGGACCAAATGCTACCAGACACAGAGGAAAAGAGCAATGACAATGAACCAGCAACACTCCATGTGAACAAGAAGCAGGAAACCATGCAGAAATCACTATGATTTCTGTCTCGAAAAGACAAAAAAAAAATTACATAAGGTCTTTTAATGTATCACCTGATTACAGGGGGAGTCTGGCTGCAAATCACATAAAATGATCAGGGGAAAGGCCACATAATTTAAATTAAAAAGCAAAGACAATCATTCTTTCCTATGGAAAGCAAAGTACAGCCCACCTAAAAATTAGAAGAAAATTAGGCTTGTGGGCTGGAAGCCTTATACAATGTCTGTCTCCATGGAGAGACCCACATTTAGGAGAAATTATGCAGCTAACAGGAAGGGAAGCCAGGAAACACCACAGTGCTGCCCTCTGCACAAAGAGGAGCCGCACTGATGGCAAGCCCAGGTCCCACTGCGTACACCTCAGTCAGTTGAAGCCTCCTCAGTTCCCAGCTCAACACACACTCCGAGTCCCACAGGCAGAGCCCCTCGCTGGCCTCTGCCCATTCCAGGGCCCAGGACCTGCTTTCTTTCCTGTCTCCAACAACTCCTCCTCCTCCAATCCATGGACTGCACTGTCTACCACCAATTCTTGGTTCTATATCTCTCCTAACTTGTGTGTGAGCCCAGAGAGAGCACAGATCACATTCTCTATCTCCTTGGTACTCTCCACAGTGCTGAGTACCAGGCCTGACACACAACTGCTGTACAAACCCAGGATGTTGACACACTGATGAGGAGTGGCGATGGGAGATGCTGAGAGCAGTTCACTTGTAGGGCTCCCTAGTCCCACAGCCTAAACACCATCAGCAGCAGACAAGTACTGCAGATGAACACTAGGTGTTAGAGCTGTTCCACCTGGCAGCGGTCACATGAGCTTAGGCTACACTCAAACCCTCATCACTCGTCCATTAGACGATAAAGGATGGTAATTTCATAAACTATACAAAACCCACATCAAACAGAAAAGCTGACTTAAGAATCAAAGGAACAAAATGTGGACAAGTCAACTCGGCTCAGTGGAAAAGACACACGCTGCTAAGCCTGATGAAATGTGGTTGATGCTTGGGACCCACATGAGGGAGGGAAAGAACCGCCTCCCACAGGTTGACCCCTGACCTCACATACACACTATGGCATGCACCCACCTACACATAAGCACACACACACACACACACACACACACACACACATGCATAAACACAATAAACATTTTAAAACAAAAACAGAACTGGAGAGATGACTCAGTGGTTAAGAGCAGTCACTGCTCCTGTAGAGGACCCGAGTTCAGAACCCAGCACCCACCCTGGGCAGCTCGCAACCACCTGTAACTCCAACTCCAGGACATCCAATGCCCTCTTCCGTGTACCACAACACGTGTATATATATATACAGAGCATACAAACATACATATAAGTAAAAATAAATTTAAGGAAAAAAACATGTGGACATGCAGCTTGCATCCTAAGCTTGACAAAGGCTACCCTCAAATCAGTCTCACGCATGGATAATTGTGTACTTGATCCATGGACTGCCCCTGAGATAACTTCCTCCAGATCAGACTGACGACAGCACATCACCTTACTGAGGTCCATGAGGCACATTCCCCCAGCCCTTTCTCCTGCTCCCTAATGCTTTCTCTAATAGGCATCATTCCCAAGAAGTAGAGACAAGAACAGTGCTTGTAGGGGCTGGAGAGATGGCTCAGTGGTTAAGAACACTGATTGCTCTTGCAGAGGACCCAGGTTGATTCCCAGCACCTGCATGGTAGCTAACAATCATCTATAACTCCAGTTCCAGGCAATCTGATGCCCTCTTCTGACCTCTGTGGGCATTACACCACACAGGTGCACCTACCTACATGCAAGCAAATACCCTTGTACACATAAAATAAAAATAATAAAATATTTTTTTAAAAAAGAACAGTGCTTGTCAAGAACAGTGAACACACAAGCAGTCAGGAAGACCAGGTGGATGTGTGTTGTATTCTGCCCGGTCTCCCTTCCCTACTAGAGCTGAGCTGAGAACCAAGCCTTCAGCCTGAGGCCAGGAGGGGGTTCCAGGTACTGACTGCCCTGTCATGGGCTCCTTTCTCCACAGCTATTCAGGGAGCAGGATACAGGGCCATATTCAGCTCAGCTCAGCTCAGCTCAGCTCAGCCACAGCTGACAGCTGGCCTCCAGGGTGGAGCCCCTGCCCCCCATGACCCCACTTCCCAGTTACCTTGTAGATGACTCCCCCTGTAGCAAAGCATGTGAGCATGTAATTGCCCTCCGAGTCAAAAGCAAAGAGCCGGCCCCTGGGGACTTGAACCTGCTTGTAGCCACTGTAGCCGGACAGGACAAAGGGACCCGTGGCATCTGAGGGGAGGCTGTACTCGGACACCTTGAGGCCACTCTTGTGGATGTTCCACTGGATGAACTGCAGATACAAGGCACAAGCAGGGCTCCCTCAGCAGATACCCCACAGCAGGTCACTGCTCAGGCCTGGAAGGCGGCTCAGGCCCACCCAGAGCAGAGGCTGGCAGGGGCAACTGCTCCCACACCACAGCTTTAGAACTTCTAGAAAAGCCAGCAACCTCACGTCAAAGTCCAACCCTTCTCCTTCCCTCTGATCTGAGCCCAGGAGAGGACAACTTACACAGATTTGAGCCAACTCCAGGCCTCTTAGGTAGAGGAAGGGTTTCAAGCCACCATTATCAATATCATTATTCTTATTACTCATATTATCAGAATTAGAGCCCACCAACATACTTCTGTCTTTGAACCAAGTACTGAAGGCAGGCAGATTCCGAATCCAATTTTCAGTCTCTCAGTAGTACAATCACATACTAAGTAGCACATTCTCAAAGCTAGCTTCATCTGTTATGATGTACAGTCAATAGTCTACGCCACAACGGGCTACTTGGCTTCCATGGAGAGTCCTACTCAGATAACAGGATATCAAGTGCTTAACTTGAATTCCTTTCACAGACTTTTCACAAAGGACTGAAACAAGGCATAGCATGGTGGCACGCATCTATCCCATCTTCATGAGACTGATGCAGGCACATCTCTGAGCCCAAGAAACTGAAGCCAGCCTGGACAACACACTAAGACACAGTCTCAAGATGAATTAAGTAAATAAATACAGTTAGGAGTGGTGGCTCGTATCTGTAATCCCAGCACTTACAAGGCTGAGGCAAGACTGCCTTTAGTTTGAGGCCACCCTGGGCTACATAGTGAATTCCAGCAGCCTGGGCTACAGAATAGACCTGGTCTCATAAATAAACAACTAAATGACTGACTGATCTTGTGGTTACTGTTTTCCTTAGGGGAATATAAACAGTCTAAAATCACAAAGATTCAGGACACCAGACGCGACAACTAAGCCTTCCACCTCTGCTCCCGAAGCTTCCATCCAAGGCCACAATCACTCCCACCCACTTCCTAATCCTTCCATGGAGAAACCTACACAGGGTGTTTCCTTATACTTTCTTGGAGGAGGGGGTTTCCTTTTTTATTTCTTTGGACTCTTGCTCAGGCCTGCTTCCCTCTGGGATGCTGACTCCAGACCTTCAGCAAACCCCATGCACTCAAGGCTGGTCATGACCACACATGACTATGCTCATCAAAGAATATCTTGTCCCAGTGTGGATCTGTGAATGGCAGGATGAGCCAGTTTTGCTATAATCAGGAGGATGTGATACTCCCTTCCAGACTCCACTGCACTCCTTTGAACCCACACAGATGCTACAAGACAGACTGCTATATCTCCCTATTTTACAGACGATAAATGGAGGCAGGAAGAGGTCAAAGGTCCGAGCTCACAGCCCAGACACCAACTAAACGTGGTTGGCACCTACCTTGCCATCCTCGCCGATGCTGTACACAGCATTCTCGTCACAGCTGAACTCCACAGAGTAGACCTCCCCACAGTGCGCCCTCCAGCTCATGGCACACTGGTGCTGCTGCATGTCTGAGGAAGCAAGATGCAACTTAGCCTGGGCCACACCTGGGAAGCCCTGGCACCCGCAGATGCCCATCTTATGCTCCTGCCACTGAGTGACAGGTTCTAGAGGCCAAGGACCTCCTGGGCCAGAAAGTGCTGACCCTGCCAAGGCCACCTGCTGCTGAGCTGCAGACGCAGTTTCTTTACTGGGTCAAACAAAAGTGAGGCTTGGGACTCCCTGGGGTGCGCTGAAGCTCATCTAGAAGTCCTGTCAGTCTAGAACACGAGTCCTTCCTGCCAACCTCCATAACCATTCTGCAGACACAATATATTCAGTGGCTTCATCCCATCTCAGACCCTGGAACTGTCTCCCTGAGCAGAGAGGACAAGCCACACATAGCAAGTAAACAGGATAGATAGCATCACTCTCATGTGACCTTCTGCATTACACACAGTGACCAGGACTCAGATCGATTGGCTGAAAGCCAAAGGACTACTGAGCTCCGCCCCTCTCGTGTCTACCAACAGTGAGCATGTGCGAGTTGACTCTGAGTGTTCTGAAAACCCTGACCAAAGTCATGCTCTAAAACATGCATTTGGAAGCAGACTTTTGCAACAGCCTCGGCTCCAGCTTAAGGAGGGACCAGGATTGCCACTGCACACTTGTGTACCAAACAGCCGGATGACGCCATCAGCCGCCCCCGTGACCAGCAGGTTCCCGTTGTGATTGAAGGCCGTGCAGTTGATGGCAATGGGCTCAGGGTCCAGGGAGAACTGGAGCTGTAAAAGCAAGCAAGAGCAGTATTAGCAGACTAGTCCAGCCCCAGCACAGGCGCCCTGCCACAACCTGATGCTGAAGAAACAGATCTGAGCCTTTGTCACAGCAGTGACTGACTATGCTCTTTTGAGAGCAAAGTTGGTATGTCTGGTTTCCATGCCAGATCAGCTAAGAGTGAGCCATACCTCAGAACCTACGCATTATTCAGGTGCACTCCAAGCTGAGTCTTACTGAAAACTCATGTTGTCAGCAAGAACTAACAAGTCATCGACTGCCTTTCACCACAGCCGGCCTTGTGTGACTGAGGACCGGCCATGCATAATCCCCAAAGCTGCTCCATCTGGTCCCTCCCCATCCAGCCCAATGTCTCTCCACAGAAACAGTTAGAAATACAGGACCTAGCAGAACCACCTTAGAGAACTTAAGGCCCACTGAGTCATTTGATAATTACTGAAGAAAGCATTTCAAATGGTATGGAACCTTCCTGCGACTAAACTCAAGAAGCAGACTGCTACATAATGCTATTTACATGAGTATGCACAGTACTGAGCAAAAACCAGGTCAAAGTGAGGGGGAAGCAAGATCCCATGGACTGGTAAACCGAGCTCTCACTTTGATAGGCACAGAACATGCACACAAGCCTGAGGCCCAAAGTGAATGGCCTGCCAAGCCCAGAGTTAAGCAATTTCCACATACCACTGAGACTGCAAAGAACTGTACCTCAGCACAAGAATAAACCAGAACGTCACAGAAAATGGTAGCAAGAAACCTTCCCTCTCTGCCAATTTTAACTGTAAGCTGATGTCAGTTTATACACAAATTCCAAGTCCCTGTGTAATCTAAGAAGCTATTCCAGTTGTCAGTGGTTGGTGGAGCACCCAGGTTCCCAGGAGAACTGAATGTAAATCTTCTCCAAAGCAATGCACTTTCCCACAAGCCTCTGAACACCCTCGAGAATAAAGAATCCAGAAACGCCAGTTCACAAAAGCAGGCATCACAGAAACAGCACAACAGATCCACAAAGACAACAGAAACCCAATGGAATCACTAAAACATGCTAATGCGTTCAGTGTGCTTAGCAAAATGTCTGAAAGTGGGGGCAAAAATAGGAGACTGTAAGCATGACAAAGATGGTTTGTAAGAAGGACCCTGCACTTCTGAGAAGGAGAAGCTAGGTAACTGAGATGCAGGTCCCCAGAGGCTCAGATGCACGGGGTAAAGCTGAGGGAACCATCATCATGAGGACAGGAAACGGAAACAAAAAGGAAGGGAGGCCTAGAGCATGTCAAACTGGCATCTAGAAGGCAAGGGAGAACCAGAGAACTGTTAACATTGGAAAAAAGGATGACTGAGAACTTTCCAGAATTAAAGACACAAATCCTCTGATTCAGAAAATCCAACAAATCCAGAACTGGACTTTCATTTATTTGTTGAAGCTGAAAATTTTATTTCAGTTCTTTTTTGAGACAGAATTTCATGTATCATAGGCTACCCTTGAACTCTGGACCCTTCTGCCCACCACCAAGTGTGAGGCCTACACCACCACACCCAGCTCAAGTTACACTCTAAAAAAATTTTTAACTTAAAACTTGGAATGTCCACACTCAGTCACCCAGAGAAGATCTTAAAAGCAGCCAAAGAGGACAGACAGCTGATAAGGAGAGGCCAGTTCACCGAAAGAGAACATTCTACCACAAGCTGCAAGAGGAGAAGGCAGTGCTAGAGAGTAAGAGACAGCCAGTTTCCAAGTAGAATTCAACATTCTAGAAAAATACACACACTGCAATTTCATACACACACAATTTAGAAAACACACAGGCAGAGACCATGGCGTGTGCCAGTATGCAAACCACTTTCTAAACTATAAGGCAGCAGCAAACCAAATTTCAAGACAGGTTCTCTGTGCAGGGGACAGGGCAGGGAACCACGGCCCAAAAAGCACTGCTGGGTAAAGGTGCTTGCCACCAAGCCCGACAACCTGAGTTCAATCCCCAGGATCCACATGATGGAAGTAGACAACTGACCCTGCAAGCTGTCCTCTGACCTCCACATACACGCTATGGCCTGTGGATACAGACACACATGCACACAAACACATGTACACACACACACATAAATAAGTAAAAGTACTTTTTTTTTTTAATTAATTTTATTTATTTCTGTATGTGTATGAATGTACTGTCTGCATGCAAGTTTGTGCACCCGTGTCGTGCAATGCCGCGGAGGTCAGAAGAGGGTCTCGGATTCCCCTGGAACTGGAGTTCTCCTGGAACTGGAGTTTCAGACGGTTCTCGGCCGCCATGTGGGTGCTGGGGATTGAACCCGGGTCCTCTGCAAGAGCGGTCAGCGCTCTTAACCGCTAGGCCATCTCTCCAGCCCCAGTAAAAGTACTTTTAAAAAGGTTAAAGCAGTACTGGTGGTATGAGGTGCTAAGCTTGATGCTTTTCTACTCAGCTATGACGTCAATATTTCTTTTGTAAATATTCAATATTTAATTTTTAAAAATTGAAAGCCATGAGTAAACATAAGGCTACAATTCCTGCTAAGAGCTTTGGAGAAGGACAGCAGCGTGCCAGTAAAGGAGAGGCAGAATAAACTAGTACAGAGAACAGTGGGTAGGGGCCACAGAGACTCTGTGGGGGTCCTACCAAGCGGTCCTGGGGATGGGTCTGCCATGTGTCCCTGAAGACACAGGTCAGCCAGCCAGGAAGCACACCTTGGAGGTAGCACGGACTACATGGGCGGGAATGGGGGAGGAGGACTCTGGAAAGACATCGGTATCTACATGGAACACACTTGCTAAGTAGGGAAAACTAGAAGGAGAGAAAATGCAGAAGAGCAGAAGTGAAGAATTCAGGTGTGACCCTGAGAGACTTAAGAGGCCCAGCTGACCATCCAATGGGCTGTTCCCGCAGGCAAGGTACAAACTCACATCTGGAACTCAGCCCCTCTTAGGCAGAGACCCCCTGCCGAGTGCTCAGAGTACCAGGAAACAAGGTGAGCACTGTAAAGAATATGCCACTTTTGAGCACTGAAACCAGTTGGGTTTTTTGAAACGGGGTCTCCATGAAGCCCCAGCTGGCCTGAAACTCACAATGGAGACCAGGCTGGCCTCGATCTCCTGCTTATTCCTCCTGAGTGTTGGCATTAAGGGCAGGCACCACCACATGGGCCTGCACCCCTGCCTTCAAAGGTGAGTCTCACATCATTTCTCACTCCGGGGCTATGATGACTACTGCAAGTGCCACTGTTCTGGAGGGACGGGCTCTCGGCTCTGGGTAGGGGCCAGGTGCTCAGGAGCTAGCCACAGGCTTTCTGACCCGCTGTCACCCTGGTCCTCAGCACTGTCAGCCTCTGCTGTAATTCTCATGCAGCTCAACATTACTAGTGGGTCAAAGGAAGACTGGAGTCCTCTCCTAAAACATAAGCCATGTGGCTCTGGCAGATTCTGGGTGACCTCTGAGTCTGTCACATAGTTCTGTTGCTCATAATCTGCCTAACTGGGGCATGCTACTTTCAAGATTGTGAGAAAAGTTCTCACAGATCAATTCTCAGATCAATATAACAAAGGAAGAAAATACTCATCAAAAACAGGGAGCACGGGCACTGTGCCCTCCACACAGTGTGCCCTCCGGGCAGCATGCCCAGCCCCAGGGAGACCCGTGGGCAGGTCCTATACCTGCTGCTTCATGGATTTTGTGTCCCACAGCAGCAGCTTGCCAGGAACCTGGTTCATGCCTTTGCTGCCAATATCCGGGGCTGTGGAGTCTGCCTGGGAGGCGAGGCTCAGAGCTGCAGCTGAACAGACGAAAGAGGCTCCGTTGGGGCTGCACGCAAGAGACAGGATTCTGCAACAGACAGGGGCTTAGGTCAGATGATGGCTGCCCACAGAGGGAGGGTGTGCCGGGCTCTGAGGCTGCACTCCACTGCAGGAGGTGGGACCCACACAGCATGTGCAGCATCTGTGGCCTTGACCATGTCCAAGGACACTGCAGCTCACCTGGGCATATCATCATTGATGTTGATTTCACAGAGGTTCTTCTTGGCTTCTGTGTCATAAAGACGCACTGTGCCCACACCACTGCCCAGCAGGAGCTGGAAGGAGAAGCAGGAGAATGAGGACAGTGCAGGAGTAGGGGAGAACAGCAGGGAGAGGCCAGGTCCACTCCCATGTGGTGTATAACTGGGCAGGCTGCCAGGGTGAGCCCTGTGCCCACTTATCCAGGGAATGGACCATGAAGACATCAGGCCAACCTTAATCAGAATCAAACCTCTAGCCATGTGCTGTGGTCTGACACGGTCTGAGTGCAATAGAGGCATGGGCCTGGCATTCTGATATGAAGAGAAAGCAAGACATTTAAGTGGTGAGGCCTCGTAGGTCACTGTGGGGATCACCCTCAAAAGAGATCAAGTTGGGAGTAAGTAGGTTCTCTCTCTTGAGAGTTGTGTAAAAAAGAAAGCTTTGGCCCTAAAGGGACTTGAGGCTTCCTGTCACGGTATGACCCCTCCCCCTGGCATGTATCCCCTAAAGGGACTTGAGGCTTCCTGTCACGGTATGACCCCTCCCCCTGGCATGTAGCCCCTAAAGGGACTTGAGGCTTCCTGTCACGGTATGACCCCTCCCCCTGGCATGTATCCCCTAAAGGGACTTGAGGCTTCCTGTCACGGTATGACCCCTCCCCCTGGCATGTAGCCCCTAAAGGGACTTAGGGCTTCCTGTCACGGTATGACCCCTCCCCCTGGCATGTATCCCCTAAAGGGACTTGAGGCTTCCTGTCATGGTATGACCCCTCCCCCTGGCATGTAGCCCCTAAAGGGACTTAGGGCTTCCTGTCACGGTATGACCCCTCCCCCTGGCATGTATCCCCTAAAGGGACTTGAGGCTTCCTGTCACGGTATGACCCCTCCCCCTGGCATGTAGCCCCTAAAGGGACTTAGGGCTTCCTGTCACGGTATGACCCCTCCCCCTGGCATGTATCCCCTAAAGGGACTTGAGGCTTCCTGTCACGGTATGACCCCTCCCCCTGGCATGTAGCCCCTAAAGGGACTTAGGGCTTCCTGTCACGGTATGACCCCTCCCCCTGGCATGTATCCCCTAAAGGGACTTGAGGCTTCCTGTCACGGTATGACCCCTCCCCCTGGCATGTAGCCCCTAAAGGGACTTAGGGCTTCCTGTCACGGTATGACCCCTCCCCCTGGCATGTATCCCCTAAAGGGACTTGAGGCTTCCTGTCACGGTATGACCCCTCCCCCTGGCATGTATCCCCTAAAGGGACTTAGGGCTTCCTGTCATGGTATGACCCCTCCCCTGGCATGTATCCCCTAAAGGGACTTGAGGCTTCCTGTCACGGTATGACCCCTCCCCCTGGCATGTATCCCCTAAAGGGACTTGAGGCTTCCTGTCACGGTATGACCCCTCCCCCTGGCATGTAGCCCCTAAAGGGACTTAGGGCTTCCTGTCACGGTATGACCCCTCCCCCTGGCATGTATCCCCTAAAGGGACTTGAGGCTTCCTGTCACGGTATGACCCCTCCCCCTGGCATGTATCCCCTAAAGGGACTTAGGGCTTCCTGTCATGGTATGACCCCTCCCCCTGGCATGTATCCCCTAAAGGGACTTGAGGCTTCCTGTCACGGTATGACCCCTCCCCCTGGCATGTATCCCCTAAAGGGACTTGAGGCTTCCTGTCACGGTATGACCCCTCCCCCTGGCATTTATCCCCTAAAGGGACTTAGGGCTTCCTGTCATAGTATGACCCCTCCCCCTGGCATGTATCCCCACCATGATGCCATCCACGCACCATGTGATGCTGCCAAGAGAGCACCAGACTCGAGTATATGCTGGAATCATGGTCTTGAACCTATAGAACTGTGGGCTAGATAAGCCAGCATCCAGTAAGTTATTATAACAACAGCAAACAGACTAATATAGCATCTATGGAATAGGAGAGGTGTGTCACTTCAGATAGGCCTGGAAATATTTTGGCTGGTCACATTAGACCATCTAATCTTTCCCTCTTTCCTCTCAGCTTTAAACCTGAACTGTTCTGACCCTCCTTCTTGCTCTTAGTCTGCTCGGACTGGCCCTGGCTTGTCGTGGGGCCTGAGTAAGTGCTCTATCTACCTTTTCAGGGACAGCTCTGGTTCTGGTTCTGATTCTATAAAGGCCCCTAGAAGAACATGAAGCAGGCCACACCCCTTGTATCCAGGAACTTAGAACTTATTGGTAAACAGCTTGGAAGATAACAGCAAATACCACACACAAAAAAATTTTCCAGGGCAGCCCAGGTCTGGGACATTGCACCCCCCCAAACCTGGATATTAGCTGGGTGACAGCCTCTGCAGTCACTGGCAAATGGCCTCTGCTTCAGGGAAAGCCATGAGATGCTTGTCCCACAAGGACAATTCCTCTCCCTATTAGAAATCAGGGAAAATCACTATCTGTCTCATGCTATAAAGTAGGTACCGCAAAATGTGTGCTCAACTTTAACTCCCTAACCTGTAAATCCTATCTCAAATGAAAAGTCCTGTGGGAAAAAGACCACTGGATCACTTCTGGGGCCACTGAACCTACGGGAACCACAACTAGAACATCATCTCCCCACATAAGCTGCTGCTCCTGGGGCCAAGACAGGCAGGCTTAGCAATAGAAGGGTGTGTACTAATGTCATCAGAAACACGCAGGACAGGAAGACAGGATCTCTAGGGGCAGACCAGCAGACAGAACAGAGTCTGCCGCAATCTCCAGGTCCCCTGTAGGCTCACTATCACTATGAACCCAGTACCTATATTGCTCTTCCAAGCAGGAGCCTGCTGGGCAGATCCTAGATGTGTGGCCCTGTACCCCAGTGATGGAGATGAGGAGGGGATTCAGCCCAGCACTTGGATTTGGCCTGCCAAGATCCCCAAGGAACTCTGACTTGGACCAGAGGTCAGTCTCTTCAAATGAAGCATCACTCACCAGTCTGTCTCGCTTGGTGGCCCATTCTAGAGAGAGCAGCGGTGACTTGGAAATGGAGGACGCTTTGGTCTGCATAATGGGGTTGAAGGACCATACTTTGATGACTCCGTCTACGTCCAAGCTGGCGACCCTCCTCCCGGAGCAATCCACCCTGAGACAAGATAGAAGTAGCATGGGTAGTCGGCCTCATCCTCTTCGGCCAGCACCAAGACATCAGCACCAAGACATCAACTTTGCAAGTGATTTTAAAAGTCATGCCAAAAGGCCTGGACTCAAAGAACAAGAGTGGATGCTTCTGGAAACATTCATCCACTCATGAACTACTCTTAGGGGGCAATGAGATGGTTCAGAGGCTGAAGGTACTTGCTGCATAAGCCTGGCGACCTCAGTTCTATTCGCAGAAACTGGCTAAATGTGGAAGGAAAGAAATCAGCTCCACAAAGTTATTCTCTAACCTCCACAGGCATGCAATGGAAAGCATGCCCACATACATACATCACACATCACACATCACACACACACACACACACACACACACACACACACACAAAATTTGCCGGGCACGGTGGTACACGCCTTTAATCTCAGCACTCGGGAGGCAAAGGCAGGTGGATCTCTGTGAGTTCAAGGCCAGCTTGATTTATAGAGCGAGCTCCAGGCCAGCTGGGACTAAAGGGAGACCATGTCTCAAAAAATATGCCCAAAATTAATTAATTGATTAATTAAGTAGGGGTACCAGGTATGCTGGTGCATACCTTTAAATCCAGCACTTGGAGAGAGGCAGGCAGATCTGTCATTTCAAGACCAACCTGGTCTACAAAGTTAAGTTCCAGGCCAGCTGGGGATAGAGAAACCCTATCTCAAAAAAATCAACCCCCCCCCCCAAAAAAAAGAGGAGTTTGAAAAACTGGCTCACTGGTTAAAGGCATTAGCTGTTCTTTTAGAAGACCGTCAATTCCCAGCACCCATATAACTACAAACAAACAACTGTCTATAACTTTGGTCCCAGGGGGATCTAATGCCCTCTTCTGCTGCCATAGCCAGTGGATGACATGGGTGTAGACAAAACACTCACTCACATAAAATAAAAACAATTTTTTTAATTAAATAAAAAGGGGGGTAGAGATGCCTCAGAAGTTAAAAGCATGTACTGCTCTTCCAGAGGACTTGAGTATGGTTCCTGGTACCCGCATCGAGGGGCTCACAATCACTTGTAACTCCAGCTCCAGAGGGATCCATCACCTCTGGCCTCTGTGAGTGCTCCACCCATGTACACACACACACACGCACACACACACACACACACACACACACACACAAATAAAATAAAATACCTTAAAAATTCTTTAAAAAAAAAAGAACTACTGGGGCTGGAGAGATGGCTCAGTGGCTGAGAGCAATGGCTGCTCTTGCAGAGGACCTAGGTTCGATTCCCAGCCCCCACATGGCAGCTAACAACCATCTGTAACTCCAGTTCCAGGGGAATCCAATGCTCTCTTCTGACTTTCAGGAGCATTGTATGACACAAGTGCACTTACACACATGCAGCCAATAATTGATACACATAAAATAAATAATAAGGCTGGGCGTAGTGGCACTCGCCTTTAATCCTAGCACTTGGGAGGCAGAGGCAGGTGGATCTCTGTGAGTTCAAGGCCAGCTTGGTCTACAAAGTGAGCTCCAGGACAGCTGGGGCTATAGGGAGACCCTGTCTCACAAAGACCAAAATAATAATAATAATAATAATAATAATAAATATTTTTTAAAAAGAAGTACTATTACAGGGTTGGTGAAATGTCTCAGCAGGTAAAAGCCCTTGTTGCACAAGCCTGATGACCTGAGTTCAATCCCCAGAACCCACAGTGAAAGGAGAGAACCAACTCCAAAAGTGGTCTGCTGACTGCCCTGTGGCCATGCACTTACAAAGAGAACAAGCAAGCACACATACACACAGAAAGAAACAAATAAAAAACTGTCAGGCACTCTGGTGTGTGAAGCTCTGTGGTACACATGTGAGCTGGACAGCAGGAGAGTCCAGAGCCCCTCGGGGACCCTGAAGGCCAGGGTTTTGGAGATTCCCACCTCAAACTGCAGATCAGCCCAAAAGCCAAGGGCAGACCAGGGCTGTCAAAACAAGAGGCCACCTACACCTTGAAGCCACACTCATTCAGGGGTTGTTCTCAAAGGAACATGCTTTCACCATGTTTAAGTACAGACTTAAATATGTACTTATTATGTTAAAAATGTAGGAAGAATTTCTGCACAAGTACTAACATAAAGCAGATTAAAACTGAATTGAGTCTGAGCAAACCCACTGTCACAGCAGCTCTTAGTAGGACTCTTCTGACCCTTGAGGGGACCATGACTTTCAGGGACAGCCACCCTCTGACAGCCCCCTGTCACCAATATTCACACACACTGCCTGAAAGCCCAGTCCCCAGACCCACCTGCAGTGCATGATAGACGAGTGGTGCTCCCCATACTCCTCCTGGCCCAGCACAATGAAGGGCTGCTCAGGGCGGCCTCCTCCTCCCTCAGGGCCCACTGTGGACACTCGGGTCAGCGGCTCCACCGGCTCCATGTGGGGCTCCAGGCAGGGGTCAATCTCTGGGCCACTGCCTTCTGGCTTCTTCTCCGTACACTGTGACTAGCAAAACAGGAGCCTGTCAGCTGAGAAAGGGTCTCCCATATCCAAGAACACAGTGGAGGACTGTGGGTGGCCACAGCCACAAAAGGTCAACTTTGAGGATGTCCTGAGCTTTCCTGGGAAGAGTGGGGCGCCTGCTCCCCACCATGCCCCCAGAGGGTCTGAGGGTAAACACAGGGCTGGGGCCACCCTCCCTGTCACAGCTATTGGGGCTCAGTAAATACCCTGCCTTGAAGCAGGTCAGGAAGAGGACAAGGAACAGGGCCCTGTTCTGAGTAGTGCACAGCTACCCTGCAATTACTCCCCTGACCGTACGAAACACTGCTATCTCCCCACCTGCAGATGGGGCAGAAGCTAAGTACCTTCCCCCAAAGCACAGCCTGGCAAAGGGCAGAACTCAGGTGTGAGGCTAGATCTGTCAAAGGGAAGCCTGGCCCTGGCAGGGTACCCACACCAGCCAGCAACGCCTCCAGGAGGGAGAAGGGCACCAAGAGACAGACCAGGGATTGAGGCCACTGTCAGGCATAAAGAGCAAGGCCTGAGGACCTCAGCAGCTGCCCAGTGTCTACCTCTCTATGGCACCAAGTGTGGTTCACCACAACTACTCAGTGCTCACCGTGGACAGATCCAAGGCCTAGGGGGCACTGGGCACCCTGAGGCGCTGAGGATCTTTCAGATGGGTAACAATACCCTAACAGCAGGACCTCGACCTTGGGCCTGTGGGAATGGCCACCACATTGGGCCACCATTAGGCTGTATAAGGGCAAACTACCTCTAAATAGACACCAGGCCCCAATGGGAAGAAAAGCAGCTAAGAGATAAACCGGGAAGTCACCTCAAGCTTTGGGCAGAAACAGCTTGTGCTGCCAGGGCTCAGCATGGGACAGATATGGCCATAGCATCTTGCTGAGCTAGCATACGGCTGCCAGCACAGCAGTCTCAGAGCAGGGACTCGCGTGGAGCAGAGGAAAGGGATGGCTACTGCAGGCCAGCACATCAGAACTAAAGGAGCCAGGACTGAGCTGTGACACACAGTGAACCCAAGGGAAGGACTTGTATCCTGGGATCCCCAGAATTCATTCCCCAAAGCACTTTCTGATCCTACTTGAGGAAATGCTGCTGGGAGAAAAACAGGCAAAACAGAGCCCAACAGATCACAGTGCAGTTAACAACCAACCGGCAGCAGGGCTCGGAGCATGCCCAAGGGATCCCTCAGCAACCCCACACCTTCTACCTGGGAGGAGGAGGTGGAGAACAGCTCTCTCCTCTCCTTGCCGTGGTCCTGTAGACGCCGCTGTCGTTGCTGGGCCCAGCTGGCCTCTCCAGAGACTGGCCCACCCAGGAGGCTCTTCCCATCCTTGGCCCCTGGGGCTGGGTCCTTTCCCTTGGTAGCCTGGAGGATGAGAAGCAGGCCATGAAAAGTTTCTTCCAGGCTGTCTGGGCAGTGACGCTGAGCCAGAAGGGGACCATGTGCCAGTGCCAGGGAGCAGCCTGTCTCCACAGCTCCCAGGAGACGCCGTTCCCAGGCTGTCCTGGGCAGGAGGTTCACAGCAGCCCGGGAGGCCTGCAGTCTGGGCACCTCCCTGCTACAAACAGGACAAGTCACTCTTGCCTCAGCGTAGCTACACTCTCACATGGACTGAGGCAGACAATCCCTTTGGAAATAATAATCTGCTGCATGAGGGGCCCGGCACTTACTCCTCTAACACAATGGGAAATAGCAATATTTATGTGCAACAATATTTGGGCAATCTAAAAAAATAACATATATGTGCCACAATACTATCTGCAGTTTGGGAGCAACTACTAGATAAGCTGGCTAATGTCAGACAGTAAAGTGGGCTAAGAATGGAACTCAGAAGAGAGTGCTTGCCTAGCATGCAGGAAGCCCATGTTCAACCCCAAACACTACAAACCAAACACAGACAAAAATTACTAGGCTACCAGAAATTTTTAACAGAATAAACTTGGAAACTCAAGGATCTTCATGTAAGATAAGTTTGACAGGAAAGATACTGACATTTTTCTGGCTCCTTTTCATACCAAGAATGATAAGGTTCAAGTTTATAACAAAAGGAATGAATCTCATAATCTGTCTCATCCCAGAAAGAGCTGAGGTAGGCAGGGTGCCCTGGGACAGGATCCATGAGAGCCAACCCCCACTACCCAAATCCACTGACCTCTCCCTATGTTTACTGACCCTGAGAGCAAAGAGCACAGACAGGAATTCCAATGCCTGTCTCCAATAGTCAGAGATACTGGCAGAGTCCAAGAAGTGGCTATGGGAGTCCACAGTAAGCAGCATACACAGCACTGGGCAAGAAAATGGGTTGCCTAGGTTGATGGCGCTTTTCCAGAATCCTGGTCTTCTGACAAAGGAGGATATCACAAAATCACAGAATGACTATTAGGTGGGCTTGGCAGATTTATCAACCTGACCAAGAGATCTTTAAGAAGAAAAGGGGAGAGAGAGAACTCATCAGTGTTGCAGCTAAGGTCTGTGAAGGGCAAGTGTGAGAAGCAGAGAGCAGGCCCTGAGGATGCAGACTTCGGGGATGCGGGCCCCAGGTGCTGAACTGTAACGGGCTTCAGGTATGGCTACTACTTTTTTTTTTTTTTAAGGGATTCACAATATAAGAGCACAGTTGTTTTCAGATCACATTGACATTGCTCAGTTTGCCAAAGTATGGCTACTTCTATGCAGGTATGTAAGCAAACCTAGCTGAAATGAAAAATGCTAAGAAAACACAGTTTATCAGTATCATGAAAAACTTTAAACAAAACATGTTCCACAGGGAGAAACAAATGAGAGAGAAAGCGACAATACTTATGGAAAAAGCATCCCAACAAAAAGCAGTAGGCCCACATGATGGCACAGGTGAATTCTATCTCCACAGAGACCATATATCCCAATTCCATCTCCACAGGTCTTGATGCTACACAAATCATTTCAGCATATACCAATGAGAAAAAAACTGCAGTTTTGTTTTTTTTATGACACAGGTATAATGTTTATCTATACCTGATAAAAAGCATATAAGAAAGGAAATTACAGACTATATCAGTATGAATGCCAATGTAAATTTTCTAAATAAAATGTCTGAATAGTGCTGACTAAAGTGTGTGTCCAACACAAAGCCAGCACAGTCCCAGGAAACACTTGAAGAGGTGTTGCTAAGGAAAAGAGCATGATCCCCACTGTCTCCACTTTTGATGAATAGTGCATGGGGATATTAACATACATAAGACATACATACACATACACACACACACACACACACACACACACACACACACACACAAGGGACTAAGGAGACTGAAGAATTGGAAAAATAAAAATACCTCTTTTCTTAAGATGATAGTACACCTGAAGAAAAACACTAAAACTAACTCAAAGGCACAGTAACAGAGTGTAAAAATAAAGGGGAAATTGGCAGCTTTCAAATCCATAGACAACAAAGTAGAAGATATCATGTACCCAAGCCATTAATACAGCTTGACCACATTCTTGGATAGATGCTCAACCTGTATAAGCAGAGGTCTGAGGGATCATTTTGCTGACAATTTCATCTGGTCGAGAGAAAAAGAAGAAAAAGAAAAAAAAAAAAATAAAGAGACTGAGGACTAATGAGGGAACTGTAATTGTCACCTGGATGTATTATGCTTAATATTCATTTGGGAGTATATCAGAAATGCTCTCTAAAATAATCAAGGGAGAATGAATCCGACACAGATTATCAGCTATAAGCTATAGCTTTTCAAATATTTTTTGTGTTTTGACATCAACTGTTAACCTTAGTCTTTGATACACAAATAAAAATATTCTTTGTTTTTTTTTGTTTTTTTTTTTAATTTTATTTATTTCTGTATGTGTATGAATGTACTATCTGCATGCAGGTTTGTGCACCTGTGTCGTGCAATGCCGCAGAGGTCAGAAGAGGGTCTCGGATTCCCCTGGAACTGGAGTTCTCCTGGAATTGGAGTTTCAGATGGTTCTCGGCCGCCATGTGGGTGCTGGGGATCAAACCTGGGTCGTCTGTAAGAGCGGTCGGCGCTCTTAACCGCTAGGCCATCTCTCCAGCCCATATTCTTTGTTTTCACCGGCCCTTTCTTTTTTTTAAAACAAATATTCTGTTTTAAAAAAAGAAAGGGCCGGGCGTGGTGGCGCACCCCTTTAATCCTAGCACTTGGGAGGCAGAGGCAGGCGGATCTTTGTGAGTTTGAGGCCAGCCTGGTCTACAGAGTGAGTTCCAGGACAGCTGGGACTACAGGGAGACCCTGTCTCCAAAAGACCAAAAAAAAAAAAAAAAAAAAAAAAAAAAAAAAAAAAAAAAAGAAAGAAAGAAAGAAAGGGAAGGAAAGGAAAGAGATGCAAAACACTGGGCTTGTTGTGCAAAAGAGACCCAAGTAGGACATGTGAAGAAACCGGGGCCCAAGAAGAGTAAGCCATGGGCTGAGACTTTGGAAGGCGTCTCACAATATCCAGAGGGGGGAAAAAAAGAGATGTTTAAAGATTTTTAAAGGGAAGGAGACCCATTGTGAGGAATGGGAGACCAAGGCATGAAAGACCAGCCACTTTATGACCCAACAAGAAGCAGTTACAGGAATGAGTGTACGTTCATGGCACATCTACCCAACAGCGCTAGAAAAGGGCTACAGATGTGGCTCAGCCTCAAAAGCACAAAGACCTGAGATCAAGCCCAGAACCCACATTCTAAAAAGGTGTGTACAGAAGTATGTGCTTGTAAATCCAGCACTGGGGAGCCAGGGCAGGAGGAGTCCTGGGCCTTGCTGGCTGGGCAGCCTCGCCTATTTAGTAAGTGCCAGGCCAGTGAGAGGTGGACAGGGCCTGAGGAATGACACCTGAGCAGAAGCCCTGACAGTAAAGACAGCTATAAGGACTGTGTGAAGCCAGAAGAACAAGGAAGGGAAGTCCCCATCAGGTAAGACTGCACGGCCTGACTGGCAATGCAAAGAAGGCAGAAGCACTGGGCTCCAGTGCCCTTTCCCCACCTGTCCTCTCCACGGAGAGTTTCCTATCCAATATTCTCATGATTCTTCCCCTCGGGATAACAAGAAAGACACCTGCTGGCCCGCTTATAAACTTCAAGCCCTGCTGTGGAGAGGGCGAGAATGCTAAGCTGTACTGCTCAGCCCCAGCTGCTTTAATCCCCAGAATTAGGACCATCCTGGGACAGGTCCTGGGAGGACAAGAGCGATGGGAGTACGCATCCACTCCTAAGATGGGCTTCAGGGAGAAGGTAAGGAAGAGGCTTGTTCAAGTGGGGAGCACTGCCAAGGCCAAGGGGAGCTGCCATCAGATACTTCTTCAGATGATGACGAATTCCATAGGGACAGTCACTGGAAATGTGGGCACCAAGCAGACACACTGCATTCACTGTGGTTTTTGCCTGTCACGTGCCATTCCCGAGTTGTCCAAGGACCATAGGCATACCCTGCCTTGGGATCAGAACTGGGAAATGCTACAGAGGAAGACCGTACTTTGTAGCTCTCCTCTCTCCTCATTCATCCCCTGCACCTGGTAACTGGTGTCCCTTCCTCTTTCTACACGTGGTGCTCACGGTGCTCAAGCCAAATGGTCCTTATGGATAGTAGATAGAGGCTGGAAGTTCTCTGGCTGTATCTAAAACCCCTTCTCACAGTTCCCTAGCCAGCCCAGAAAAGCCAGCCAGAAGGGCCAGAGGGATGGCTCAGTGGGTAAAAGCACCTGACACACAAACCAGATGACCTGAGTTCAATTCCCAGAGCCCACAATGGAAGGAGAGAACAGAGAGCTGCAAGTCATCCTCTGACCTCCACATGACACACACACACAGACACAGACACAGACACACACAGACACACACACACACACACACACACACACACACACGCAAACACACACACTAATTAATTAACATCTTTAAAAAGAAAAGCCAGCACAAGTGAAAAGGGATCCTTTCCTTGCAAGTCAAGAAGGCGAGATCTCCTGAGCCCAGCGGCAGGAAGAGGGGGAGACAGGTAGGAACTGGGTGCCTTGGCGAGCTGATTGTTGATCCTTTGGTCCTGCTGTCTTTGGTTTGATTGGCCTCTGTGGCTGTGAGGTTGGAGTTATCCTCCCAGCTGGGATTAAAGGTGTGGTCTTTGGCTTGATTAGATCTAGTGGCTGTGGGGGCGGAGTTATCCTCCCAGCCGGTATTAAAGGCACGCTTGTGTGACTCTTGAGATTTGAGATCTCCTGAGCCCAGCGGCAGGTGCCGGGGCACGGGCCAACTGAGATTACGAAGAAGGATCTGAAGGAGGCAAGCAAAGCACGCCTTAAACACAGTAATTTAGACGCACAATCGAATACAGGCAAGGAGAAGCGCATAGGCCAGGATCACGAAGAAGAGACTACATTGGAAAGGTGCAGGATATTTCTGCACCAAGCTCTACCAGGCCTATGGAAGACTCCTGCATGGGATCCCTCCGGGGGGGGAGGCCCCAGGACACAGATACAAGAAACACAATTGGGAACAAACTTAAAGAAATACAAGATCATAAAAAACAAAATAAAGAAAAAAAAGAAATGAAGGACCTAATGAGATATATATGACAAGCCCCTAAGGAGTATGAACACTGAAAGATAGTCCCATTCTTGAAAGAGAAAAAGAAACCAACAGCAAACAAGAGCTACAAAAGAGAGTCGAGAGCGCCAAAAGAGAAATGAAACACTAAATGTGAAAAAAAAAAGCCCATAAGAGGAGGAGAAAGGAAAGTGCAAACACCTCATCCATTCAGAGTAAAGGGAAGAAAAAAGCCTCAGAAAGAGAATGGAGGAAGCAGAACAGAATATCAGACCTGGAGGATAACACAGAAACAACTAAAAACGCTCGAAGGAAGATTATGAAAAATTTAAAAAATACACAAAAAAAACGCGGAACAACCAGGAGCTTGGGACACTATGAAAAGAACAAACCTCCGCATCATAATATAGACTAGAGTAGAAGAAATCCAAAGAAGTACTTGATCAATCTTCAACAGAATAATAGAGAAAACTTCCCCAAACTAAAAAAGGCAAACCAATCAATACAAGAAGCACACAAACTCCAACAGACAAGATCAGAAAAGAAATTCTCCACGCCACATCATAGTTAAAATGCTAGACACATAAAACAAAGAAAAATTCTTAAAGCGACACAGAGAAAACAACAAGTGACCTATAAGGGGAACCTATCAGAATACAACGACTTCTCATGGCAAACGATGAGGCAAGAAGAACTGGGCAAAGCATTCCCAGTGTTGGGGACAATGGATGCCAGCCCAGGTTACTATACCCAGCAAAAATGTCAACATAGTGGAAGGAGAGCGGAAAACTCCATGACATAAACAACTTGAAGGACTACATGTCTGGAAAACCAACTTCAGAGAAAATACTTGAAGCAATTCAAGAGACAGAAGAAAGGAGCAACCACCAGGCACTAGAAGGAGAAATCAATAAAAGCATAAGCTCAGAAGAGAAACTAAATCAAAACCGCAGATGGATAATAAGGCAAAAGGAAGCAACACAAACCTATCAGTCTAACAATTAAATATTAATGGACTAAATATCCCCATCAAGACAAACGGGGAGAATGAATTAGGAACGGAATCCATCGATATGCTGTCTACAAGAAACACATCTTACCTCAAGGACAAGCCCCACTAAAGTGAAGGGGATGGAAAAATATTCCAAGCAATGGTACCAAAAAAAGAAAGCAGGTGTTGCTATTTTAATATCGTACAAATAGACTTCAAAGTAAAGAAATCAGAAGAGACAAAGAAGGCCATTACATAAAAAAAAAAACAATCCATCAAGAAGATTTCACAATTATGAAACATATATGCCCCAAAATTGGTGCACCAAACTTTATAAAGCAATTCTCCAAGACCACAAGTCACAGACTAACCCCACACACACTCATAGTGAGAGACTTCAATACCCCACTGAGTCCTTTGGATAGGTCAACAGGACAAAAAATAAACAGAGAGAAATCTGAACTGAACATATGAACCCAATGGACCCATAGACCTCTAACCGAACATTCCATCCTAATACCAGAGAATACCACTTCTACTCAGCACCCCACGGAACATTCTCTCAAAATCGACCACATACTGAGGACAACAGAAGAAACCTCTACAATAACAAAAAGATTGAAATAATTTCATGCATCCTGTCAGACCACAGTGCAATAAGCTCAACAACAACACCAGGACAAGCCTCCTGCCTACAAGAACACTGGAGACTAAACAACACACTCTTGAATAATAAATGGGTCAAGAAGAGATAAGAAAGAAATAAAAACTTCTGGAACTGATGACGAATGACAACACAAAAAACCTATGGATCATTAAAAGCAGTCCTAAGAGGGAATTTATAGCCCGGGTGCCTACATTAGAAAAACAGAAAGAGCACAAGAGAATGATCTAACACTAAGCTAAAAGCACTGAGAGGAACAACAGATGAAACCCTAAACGCAACAGAACAGGAAGAAAATAACAAATCAGAGCAGAAATCAATTAAATAGAAACAAAGAAAACAATACAAAAAATCAATGAAGCCAAAAGTTGGTTCTTGAAGAATAAACAAGATAGACAGACCTGCTGAGCCCAGTTAACAAAAAGAAAGAAGGAGACAACTCAAATCAATACAATCCAGCTGAAAAGGAAATATCACAACGGACAAGGAAAAGATCAAGAAAAATTATATGGGAAATATTACAGAACCTATATTCTACCAAGTTTTGAAACCTAGAAGAAATGATGAATATCTGAACCTGGAATCACCAAAGACTTGGCCAAGAGGAAGCCAGCAGCTTAACAGACCCATAACATATTAAGAAATAGAGGATGTAGTAAGAAGCCTCCCAACAAAAAGCCCAGGCCCAACGGTTTCCAGAGAAATTCTATAAAACATTCCAAAAAGACCTACAACTCGATTTCTCTGAAACTGTTTAGAAGTAATAAACAATCGAGGGAATCTCCCAAATTCTTCTACGAAGCCAACATCACTCTAATACCAAAACCAGCAAGATCCAACTAAAAAGGAAATATAGGACCCATCTCCTCATGAACCACAGATGCCAAATTCTAAACAGAATACTGGCAAATCGCTACAGACCCCAATCAAGAAGATCATCCATCATGACCAAGTGGATTCATAACAGAGATGCAGGATGGTTCAACATACGAAAATCAATAACATCATTCAAACACATAAATGGAATCAAAGACAAAAACCACACCATCATCGCAATTGATGGCTGAAAAAGCCTTTGACAAAATCCATCAGCATCCCTTCATGCTTAAAGTCTAGAAGGAATTGGATTGGAGGGATCATCCTCAATGTAATCAAAGCCATATACAGGAAACCCCACGCCAATCATCCTAAATGGGGAAATGACAGAAACATTCCCTTTAAAGGTAGGAACTCGGCAAGGCTGCCCCTTCACCACTTCTCTCAACATAGTGCTGAAACACTTGCTAGAGCAATAAGGCAAGAAAAGGATATTAAAGGAGATCTAATTGGAAAAGAGGAAGTGCAAACTATCCTATTTGCTGATTATATGTTTGTTTACTTAAGGGATGCAAAAAACTCCACCACAAGACTCCTAGAAAGCGAATTAACAGCTTCAGCAAAGTGGCAGGATACAAAATACCTTAAAAATCAATGGCCTTTCTTACACCCACAACAAGCAACTGGAGAAAGATTAAAGAGACCTTCCCAACTCACAAGCCTCAAAAAAATAAGATACCTAGACAAACCTAACCAAAGATACCAAAGACCTCTCACAACAAAAATTTTAAACCCTTAAGAGAAAATTAGAAGACCTCAGAAGATGAAAAACCTCCCATGCTCATGGATTGGGAAAATACATTGTAAAAATGTCCATTTTACCAAAACTCTCTGTATAGATTTTAATGCAATCCCAATCAAAATCCCCAAGAGTTTCTTCACAGGCTGGAAACAAAAGTTCTTAAATTCATTTGGAAAAACAAAAACCCCCGATACTCTAAATCAATCCTGATAAAAAAATCTACACAGGGGATCTCTATACCAATTTTAAACTATACTACAGGGTATCTATATCATAAAAACAGCTGGTACACTGCACAAACAAGACCTGTTGACCATGGCAAAACCAGATCCAAATCTGAGCCACTACAATTCAAGCCATCTCATATTTGACAAGGGGGCCAAGAAACCACATGGAGAAAAGCACATCTTCGCAAGTGTGTTGGCAAACTGGATCAACCACTTGTAGAAGAAGCGAAATTAACCCCTACCCTCTCACCCTGTACAAAAGTACTCCAGATGGATTAAAGACCTCAACGTGAACCCCAACTCTGGGTGAATAGAGAAGAAAAATTTTGGCAGCAGACTACAAGACATAGGCGTAGGAAAAGACTTCCTAAAATCAGACAGCAGCTGCACAAGAATTAAGGACGACAATTGACAAATGGGACTTCATCAAACTCAAAAGCTTCTGTTACAAAAAAAGAAACAATCAAGGAAGTGAAGAGAAATCCCACAGAATGGGAGGAAACCTTCATGCAGATACATCTGCAAAGCATTATAGATCATTGATTCCAGAATACAAGAAACTACTCAAAAAACAAAGAAAAAAGAAAACAAACCGCCGCTCAATAGATGGAGCAAAGACATGAACAGAGACTTCACAAGCGAAATATAAAGATGGCTGAGAAACAAAACTAAAAAAAATCATTAATAAATGAAATCAAAACCACTTTAAGATATCATCTTACTCCAATAAGAACTGGCTAGGACAAGAAACAAATGATACCAATGGCGAGAGGTTGTGGAAAGGGGAACACTCTCCACTGCGGGTGGGAATGTAAACTTGTACACCACTATGGAAAGCAGTGTGGAGAACCCTTGGAAGACTTGGAATGAACTTGCCACCCGACCCAGCCCATACCACTCCTGGGCATGTACCCTCAAGACTACGCCACCACAGAGATACATGCACGGCCAGGTTTATTGCAGCCCTCTTCACAATAGCAAGGAGCTGGAACCAACCGAAATGCCCCTCAACTGACAGTGGATAGAGAAAATTTGGGTACATCTACACAATGAATTCATGCACAGTAAGAAAGACGACATCACGAGCTTTGCGGAAAATGGCTGGAGCTAGAGACATCATGCTGAGTGAAGTAAACACATCCCAGAAAAACAAACGATGCATGGTATCACTCATCTGTGGATGCTATTGCCAATTACCCAGTTGTAAGTAAAGTGTTTCTTGTGTAGGGCCCCCTGAGCTTTTGTACAAAGCAGTTGGGCATAATGCATTTTGGAAACAACAACAACAACAGAAAATACTGCATCAAAGAACTGACTGAAACAGTGAACTTCTGCTCAAAACAGTCAACTTCCCCATGGAAAATATTGAGAAAGACTAAGAGATGGAAAGCATGTTTGGCAGAATGCACGAGCTCTGGTGGGGTGGGGGAATGAGCGGGAACATGGGTCTAGATTTGTTAAAAATAAATAAATTTATGTGAAAAAAAAAAAAAAAAGAAGGCAGAGAAGAGGTCCAATATATCACACTGGAGCCCTGAGGCTTCTCTTTTCCAAAACAAAAACACAAATGGGTGTTAACAGAGGGCACATGATAAATTAGGGTCACTGCTCCGGGAGAAGCACTGGCTTAAGTGCGACCTCTCAGACGCTGCTGAGAGGAGACAGCTACTCCTACAGCTGCAACTCCAGCAGTCAGGAGAGAGCAACGTAAACCCTGATGAAGGTGCGGCCCACAAAGCACTTGAATAAGGAGATTAAGGTAAATGTGTGCCTAGCTATAAATGTGCACAACTTCAAAAAATGTTTTCTGTGACATAACCAGTCACTAAAGATTTTAAGGACAAACCTTGTAAAAAAAAAACTATTAGATGAGGCTGGGAGAGGACTCAGCAGTTAAGGGCACTGGCTGCTCTTGCAGAGGACCCAGGTACGATTCCCAGCACCCACATGAAGACTAACAACCATCTATAACTCTAATTCCAGGGGATCTGACTTCCTCTTCTGACTTCCTCAGGCACTGCACGACACAGGTGCACTTACACACATGCAGGCAACACACTCATACACATAAAATAGAATGAAATATTTTCAAAAATCTTAACTACTGGGTTCATATAGCACTCCAATAGCTGACATTCTAGTCAGTCATAATCTACCTGGCTCCAGCAGTTCAGGAGAGATATCTGTAGCTTGTCTGATGCAACCTGATTACTCTACAGACAGATACAAGGTGACACTCATCAATGGCCTAAGTAGATCCAGAGGGGTTCCAAAATCACACAGCTCTTACTATTCGGCTCTCCGGCTGGGCCAAGAAACAGGTCTCACCTAAAGGCCAGGCCATCTAAAAGATGAAGCAGAAGCTGTAGACAGGAAGACTGGGCAGAGGGCACCCTTTCCCATCCTGTTCAGTTCCATGGGCACAGCCCCAGGGCACTGTCCCTACAGTGGCATCTCAGCAGCAAGAATGTAATTTAATACTATTAAGAGTTGGGAGGGCGGAAGGCTTTGCTTTCTTCATATGGCAGCCAATTAAAGGTTATCTCTATAATAAGGCAATTCCTCCTTGCCCCTGGCTCACTAAGTGGGTGTGAAAGGCACAGAATTATCGCTCTGGGAAAGGATGTGAGTGGAGTGGCAGCCCGGGCAGCCTGCCATTGACATATCCTCCTTGGTTCTACAACTAGAAATTCCAAGACTTTGGGAACTATGGTATTACAGTCACTTCCTGATTCTACTAAAAGTCTAAAGAGTGTGCGTGTTCAAGAATAATGCCCTGGAGCCAGGCTTGAGCACTTGGAAGGCTGAAGCAGGAGGATTGCCAGGAGTTTGAGGCCAGCCTGGGCTACAGTGTAAGACTGTGAGACTCTATCTCAAAAATGAAGACAGTAACAATAACAATAGCGATGTGAACATTTCGGTAACAGTAACCACAGTTTCAACAACCTATTATGAGCAGGCAAAATGGTGGTGGTGAGTAAAATTCATAACACTATATGTAAATAATGAGATAGGAAGGGGCCCAGGATGGGAGGGATATGAAGTCGTGCCACAGGAGTAAAGAGCTAGAAAGAGAGGACTTAGCAAGGAGAAGACACAAAGGGCCTAATCCTGTGTGGCTCCAGGGCAAGACTAAATCAAGGAGGAAAGGTTAAAAGGGATTTCTCCTGAGAGCTCTCTACCAAGCAAAGGCTCGCACTCTGACAGCAGTGGGCTCCGCGCCACAGGAAACTGCTCTGCTGCCCAGGAGGGCTCGGTGACCTCGAAGCCTTCTTCCAACTCTAAAATTCTATCATTCTCTTGAACCTCAAATCTAGTAGTAACTTTTAGAACTGAAGCATTAATGCTGAGCCAAGTAATCTACCATCAATTAAAACAACAACAAACCAAACAAAGGAGCTGAGATGACGTGGCTCAATGGGTAATGTGGTCACCATGCAGGGTGAGACCCGAGCTCAGAGCTCTAGCACCCACAGGCTCGGTGAGAGATACCCTCAAAATCAAAAACTAAGGCAGAGAGCAACAGAGAAAAGACACTCAGTGTTGACCTCTGTCCTCCATGTGCCTACACATGCATGGCCACATGTGCTTGTACACACACACACAACTGCACACATACACATGCATGGCCACAACACATACACATACACACAAATAACTTAAAAACAAACAAACAAATAGCAAATAACTTGACTGATGGGTTTTCAACTGTACATAGCTGTGGTCTCTAGTCAGGATGTGGAAACTGCTCTGTGAACATACAATACAGTGACCCAACTGTGGTGTGAGAGGCAAGCTGAGGAATATTATCCTGCAAACTACATATTCTTACCCTTTGGATGTAAACTGCACAAAATTAATACATATCTGATGCCATTTCAGCCTCACCATGTGACCTACAATTCCCAAACACATCAAAGGCAGAGCCGCAGGCTTACCCAACACAGTGGCTCTGGGTCTGCTTTCAATTTAAGTAACTGAAACTGAATTTCAATATCATGCCTATTTCAAGATAGTCAATACTCCACACACCATCTATCAAACTTAAAATACTGCTCAGTAACAGAGGGCAGGAAACCAAAAAGAACTTACTTAGCCACATTCTAAAGAACTGAAGTTCTGAATTTTCAGAAAGGCAACTGCTGATTGATTTGTAACTGCCTCCGCCCTCACGGAAGATGTGAGAGTCATGGGCTTGGATAGCGATTAAGATCCCAGAACGGACTCCCAGAACCGAGCACTGGTTACCACCTGCCAAGCATTGCTGGTGCCATGACACTTCTGCAGACACTACCGATTGCCCCAGGAAATAGGGGGAAGTTTAGGGAATATGAGTGAAGCCAAAGCCCCTGCTCTTCCCTGGTGTCCTGCTGGGCAGCTCCAGATCAACACTAAAGCCCTGCATTCCAATGACAGCCCAGGGCAGAACTCCATCTTCCAAGGGGCCATCCTAAACTTCTACACCGTTTTCAACTCAAGACAGGTGTGGGAGAGGAGGAACACACAGACTATGACAATCTGCTTTATCAGTAACTAATTAAAAAGAAGAGGGGGGAAATTCATTAAAAGAGAAAGTGTCCTTCCCTAAGCAATGAAGTCCAAAATTCTGGGTCTCTTTAAACTTTCACTCAGCAGGCATTTCCACACGTGCATCCTACCGCTGAGCCCATGCCCATGCAGGTATTCTGAAAACACAAAATTCTGAAAAGCTCTGTGTATCCTCACAGAAGTGCAGGGGCAGTCACAAGACACAACTACTTGGGTTAGGAAGCTAGGGGCAGAGTCTGAGGTCCAGCAATGTCCATTACCAGCACACACACACACATATCTCGGCGTCATGCCCTGCACTGCCAGCCATTAGGTGGGTGTTCCTCTTCTCCCAATTCCTATACTAAGATCTCATTTCCATTCTCATCTTGCAAAGACATCACTGGTTATGAGAAAAAGAGAAAGAAAAAAGGCAGAGAAGGGGAAGGAAAAGAAATGAAAAATGAATGTGGGATCTCAAGGTGCATCCAAGAATGTGGACTTATAAGACCCAAAAGTCTATGCTTGACAAAGAGGCCTGAGAAGGAACAACACTTACCTGACTGCTGAAGGAGTCTTTCTTGGCTGAACTCTGGGCCTGAGAGGGGCCCTGGGCAGGCAACAATTTTGAGGGGCTCTTCTTACTCTGAGGCAGCAGTGAGGACAGGAAGCCCACTCGAGGTGACTGGGAGAGTGAGGTGGTCCTCTGGCTGCACACCATGGCTCTGGCCAAACAGACACACCACAGGGTCAGGGCTGGAGGGGAACAGGGAAGATCCAAGAACATACAGCTTCTGACCAAGGCTGGTGATGAAGACCTTAGCCAGGTTCCGTGGCTCCTGCCTGAAGGCAGCATGATCCTCGGTTCTAGTTCCTGAACAAAGAGCCAGAAGCTCACGCACCCCAAGAGTGAAGTCTGTGCCTCTCCTCGGAGACACCCAGGGAAGCTGAGCTGCCTTGTCCCACAGCCACACATGGTTTTGAGTACCTGTGTTACCCCAGTGAAAATGTGCTGGGGCATGAGACACAATGGAATGCAAAGACTGGTCATGAAAAAAGTGTAAGAGAGCTCATTACGTTTCACTGACACTCGCTACATGTGGGAACAGTTCAAGACCACAAGGCTACATAAAATATGCCACTAAGATGAACTCAGATTCTTTTTATTTTATTTTATTTTATTTTTGGTCTTTTTGAGACAGGGTCTCCCTGTAGCCCCAGCTGGCCTGGAACTCTGTAGACCAAGCTGGCCTTGAACTCACAAAGATCCGCCTGCCTCTGCCTTCCGAGTGATAGGATTAAAGGCGTGCACCACCACACCCAGCTTTACTTTTTTAACTTATCTAATCAAAACTTTTTCATCACATCTTTGGCTGGCACTTGATTTCAGCACAGGGTATTTCCAAGCATTCTGCACCTGCACACAGCTACTATCTCCACTATGATTAATAATTATAAACTCAGACTTCTGCTTTAACCGGCTGGTTTTTAAGGTCACTCAAAAACTTCTCTCATGCTGCCTACCTCTTGAACCCTCAGCAGCTTCTCCTGGGGAATCCCTCCCACCTGTGGTTCCCAGTCCTTCCATCCTACAAAAAAGGTTTCCTGGACTCCACCATCACGGGCCCTGGAATAGCTGTATAGTTTCCCCTCCCTCCAGGAAGAACGTTAGAGACAAGGACCTTAATCATACAACTCCATGGCAAGAACAGATGGACCAAAGCATTCTCTGGTGATTCTCCCTCGACAGACATAGGGGGTTACTGGCAAGGTGGTCAGAGCAGGCTAGAGGACAGAGAGTGGAGACGGCAGCAGCCCTCCCTCCCACCCAGAAGCTTTATACACACTTACAGCTCTGAATCCCCCAGGCGGTCCATATTGGAGACATAAGGAGGCAGCTTGTGTTGGACTGAGGTCTCTTCCTCTTCCAGCTGCTGTTCTTCTTTCTTTAGTCGATGGATTTCAGCTTGCAATGCAAAAAGCTAAGTAGGGGCAAAGCTCAGTTGGCCAGTGACCTCATGTGACCGACCCTCTATTGAGAGAGACTCCAAGACACCTGGCACCCAAACCCAGCCTCCGTGGCTCACAGTGCCACCCACCCTTAGCCCCATGATGCCTGTTGCAACATAAAAGCACAACAGCTAACAATTGACGACAGTGAGTCAAGAAAGCCAAGCTGCCAAAACCAGGTTTTTTCCTTTTTATCATCTGACTAGCTTCCTTTTTACCACTTGACTTGTTTCTTCCTGAATTCATTCACTAGGGGAAAAAAAAATAACTCCATTCAATCCTACTTTGCTGATCCGAATCTATACAATTGGTCTCTGGAACTCAAAAAGAAAGATTTTTAATAAATTATCTTTAACTCCCTGCCTGAAAAAAACTAAATGTGTACACACAACCCAAAATCCAAGAATTTTCTTGGTTGTTTTTGTTGTTGTTCTTTTCAAGACAGGGTCTCCCTGTAGCCCCAGCTGTCCTGGAATTTGCTCTGTAGACCAGGCTGGCCTTGAACTCACAAAGATCCACCTGCCTCTGCCTCCCAAGTGCTAGGATTAAAGGTGTGCATCACCATGCCCAGGTATTTCAGAAGTTTCAACCCCAGAACCTAAACAGCTGATAAGCTTCCTTTTTCTGACTTGAGATCTTCATTTGAAGACAGGGAAATACTCCTTGGGCAAAATGTAAAAGCAAACCCAGGTCCCCTAGATCTACTATGTTACTGAATGTGCATCTGAGTATGAACAATTATATCTAGGTTGTAGACAGTATATATGTGGTTGGAAAGTAAAACAGATGGGGCTAGAGAGATAGCTCAGCAGTTAAGAGCACATAGTACTCTTACAGAGTACCCAAGTTTAGTTCTCAGCACCTAGCTCACGACTGCCTGTAACTGCAGCTCCAGGGGACCCAACACCCTCTTCTGGTCTCCACGAGCAACTCCACCAACCTGCATATACACACATATACATGCAGCTAAAAATAAAACAAAATCTTTTTTAAAATAAGAAAAATACAGCTGGAGAGATGGCTCAGTGGTTAAGGGCACTGGCTGCTCTTACAGAAGACCTGAGTTCAATTCCCAGCACCCACATGGCGGCTAACAATTGTCTGTAACTCTAGTTCCAGAGGATCCTTCTGACCTCTTCGGGTATGGCCACACACAGGTGCACTTGCATACATGCAGGCAATACACTCATACACATAAAAATAGTAAGATACAAGAAAAGAAAAACAGATGAAAAGAGCCAAGTGGCAACGTGTCATTAACATACACACTTTTTCTTCTTACAAGTTTGTTCCTGTTGCCATATTCCTTATGCTGCCTACATACTTTATTTTTTTAAACATTCTTTTTTAAATATTTTTTTTATTTTTTAAATTTTTGTATGCGTATGAATGTACTGTCTGCATGTAGGTTTGTACACCTGTGTCATGCAATGCCGCAGAGGTCAGGAGAGGGTGGAACTGGAGCCAAAGACAGTTCTCAGCTGCCATGTGGGTGCTGGGGATCGAACCAGGTCCTCTGCAAGAGCAGTCGGTGCTCTCAACCGCTAGGCCATGTCTCCAGCCCTGCCTATCTGCTTTAAAACATGAATCTTGACAGGCGTGGTGGCACACGCCTTTAATCCTAACATGGGAGACAGAGGCAGGCGGATCTTTGTGAGTTCAAGGCCAGCCTGGTCTACAGAGTGAGTTCCAGGACAGCTGGGGCTACAGGGAGACCCTGTCTCGAAAAGACAAAAAAAAAAAAAAAAAACCAGGAATCTTACCTGTGGTTATCAGGACTGGCAGAGCCCCAAATCCCCAAGACTGACTTTCTGATGACTCACTTTCATCTGAGAACAGTTCACCTTTACTATATTTAACCAGCTCTCTACTGAGACTGCATAATTTCACACCCCAAAAGCAGAAGTGCGTCTCAAGGAGCAAGCCTGCTCAGAACAAACCTTCTGGCGCAGAACTTCATTTTCTTCCTGAACCTGGTTGGTCCTCTGGCACTCTGCATCAAAATTCAGGATCACAGGAACTGGTGCACAAAGTTAAAGAATAAGTCCCTGCTTGGAAACATTTCAAAGTCCTTCCCAAGTCCTTAAGACTGGAGCCAAATATTCTGATGTGAGACACGGGGAACAGAGGACAGATTGAGCACTGTGGAAAGGAAACAGTCTCTTCCCGTTCATTGGCCTGTTGCTCCAAGTTGCCCTCACTCCTTTGGACTCACAGACACATGACAATCTGCCTAGCTAGCCCTTGCATAGACATAAATCCAAACTTAGACATCCTTCCCCAGCACCAGCAGCAAAGACCTGGTATTCAGGGGACATCAATGCCAACACTGAGCTAAAAACAATACTGGAATCAGGGCTGGCCAGCAGGCTTCTCCCCTCCCCAGACTGAATCTCTCCCCAGCAAAGGTTTAGATGGAGAAATTACTCTACAGGTTGCATGGCCACAGGCTACCCCGGGAACACTGCATTCTACCTTAGGACACTGGTCTTCCCAGCTGCCTCACAGAGTTCAGTCTGGAGCAAAGAACAGAGGGAAGTGAACTGTAGCTCAAATAGGTGTGACCTAGTTTGCAGGCCAGCATCTTGCCCTGAAAAGATAATAAGCAACCCACTCCAAGTGCCCTGGAGGGCTCATGAGGTTAGGCCTTAACTGCCCTGCTAATAAGTCCTTTGGAAAACCCTCAGGAAGCAGACACAAGAGGAGGAGAGAAGGGCAAACCCCACAAGGGCCGATTCACACTCACCCACAACACAAGGAAAGCAAGCAGTAAAAGTGGGAGGCTCCACCAGAAAACATTCCTCCAGAGGCCAACACAGCTGCAATGGGCACCACACCCAAATTTATCAGTACCTCACCAGGCAGCCCCAGTCAAATGAGACTCCCTTCTCCCCCAGATTTTCAGCCTAGAAAGCATGAATGATGAGACACGCCCAGGCCTCAGGATTACACCTGTAGATGGTAAAGTAGGTTTGACATTTTCTCTTCCTGTCCCCTCATCCACTTGCATAACATATTACCAAACTTACTCTGGTTTTTTTCTGGCAGGTTGAGATACAATGAAGTCATTCTCCCAGAGAGTAACCCAAACATAAACTCAAGCAGAAAGCTCCGTCCCAAGAAGTATTTTCATCTGCTACCAAATCTCAGCAAAGGCAAGTGGTAAACCCCAGGGACACACGCCATGCATACAGAGGTTGCCCTCAAGCTGGGCTGGTTTTACCAACAAGCAGCTGCCTCCTAACCCTTGTGCTGACTGACTGAGCCAGATCCCCACCCCCAGAAGCTGCTGACATCCTTATGATGCATGGCAGCTATTTCTCTGGCAACACAGAGGAAGAACTAAGATTTATGATTCCCTGGCCTCCCAACAAAATTATCCCCAATTTGTCTGGCCCTTCACATGACACATGTCAGTACTGTCTGGGTATTTTGTGTTAGAAATGGCTCCATCATGAGGAGTAGCTACTGATCATAGTGTCTGGGTACCTTGGGCTGTGGACACAGCTTCGGGCAGCAGAAAGGATATGCATACACTGAAACAGGACACTCAGGAAGTTGTACAAGGACACAATGAAGGTGTCAGCCCACTGTCGAGAAAAGTAGGTAGCGAAGGTGGGGTTGGTGTCTGGGGATGGTAAGAAGGGCAGGATGAACCAATCTTTCCACTCTGCCTGGTTCTGGAGCTCCGTGGCCTGCTTTGCAAAGAACTCCTGAGCCTTATCATTTCTGTTTGTCTGCCAAGACATAAAGGAAGGATCAAGGAGGGGAAGAGAGAAGTCCACAGATCAGAGTCTTTGCATCGCTGCTCAGCAGACAGCCTTTGGATATGGCCTGTTAGGCCAGTGGCAAAAAAACCTACAAACTGCACAATACTTAGGAAATCATCACCATTTCCTCTCTTCAACGCTGGTTTCAGCATGGGTTCTGAGCTATGACAGCTCAGGTGGAAGAGTGCTTGCCTCACATGCACAGAGCCCTGGGTTCAATTCCCCCAGCAAGAAGTAAAACTGGGCATGTGTGGTGGCACACACCTCTATCCCCACACATGAGAGGTAAAGGCAGGAAGAACAGAAGTTCAAGGATATCCTCAGCTACATGTCAAGTTTGAGGCCACCCTGAGACACATGAGACTCAGTTTCAAAAACTAAACTGAGGTTCTAATGACAAATGTCATCCTAGAAACTAATCCCTGATTGATGTTCAAATAACCTGATCTAGTCCTCCAAATCAGCTACAATCTTTATTACACAAACTTCCTATTCTTTAATACGCTCCCCAGGTTTACATGCTTAAAACAAAAGGGATATGGGGGGGGGGGAACAAAGCATATGATCTACAAATGATGGGGGTGGGAGACAGTCAAAAGCAACTACCTGAATTGTGTAGACAAGATAAAAGCGGAACAGGCTGGTTTTCAGCTTGTTGATGGTGGGTCTATAGATATCCTCCAAGCGGCTGAAGAGCCGGCGCTCCAAGTAGCTCCAATAATCCCTTAGGGCAGCCAAATCATACACCTGCATCAACTGTTGCAGCTGGTCCACAATCTTGTCCACCTGGTGAGAGAAAGCAGCATTGGAGGTGGCCAGAGAAATCCCCAGCTGGCACCACAGCTCCTCTTACTGTGGCTACCAGATGTTAACACATACATACATGCACGTACACACACACACACACACACACACACACAGAGTATCACTTTGTAAAATTTTCAAAATAATTCAAGTTTTTGAAATTACTTTCTGATGCCAGATACATGGCTTGATCTGCTAGCAAGCTTGGAAAGTCCAATAAGCAAGAGATCTGGCTCCAGGTGTTGGATGTCCTTGACCAATTTGGCAACATCACTTCCACTGTGGTCTCCACTGACTCACATTATACAAATAATTAAGTGTGAGATCATGGGGCAATCTCCAGGGTCCTCCTCACAGCTCTGCAACTCCAGGATTCCAAGAATTACTAGGAGCGCTGACTCCTGCAAGTCATCAGATTCCCACCAGAGCCCTGGCGGCTGCTCACCCAGTAAGCAAAGGCTTACACCAAAGCAGACAATCTGAAAAATGTTTGGGATACCAGTACGGATCCAACGCCCCTATTTTGAAATAGATCAGGACACTACCGCCTGGAGAGGTGAAATGCTTTCCCTTGCCACCAAGTAACCAGTACCTCCAGCTATGCAAAGCACTACGCCTCTAACTCCTTTTGGGTGCTACTGTTGCCAGCTCACTGCCTCCCTCAATCCATCTGCCCCAAGACCAATTTAACTCAGCACATACAAACATACAAACCACATACACAGAAATTCCAAGCAGCTCAATGAAAAATAGTATCCTAGAAGTCAAAAATAGTATCCTAGAAGTCAGTGTTTTAAAACGTGCAAGGGGGTCATCCTGAACTGCAGAAGCGCAGCTGCCAGTGAGCCCTGACAAGGCCATTTTATACGAACTTCCCAGTCAGCGTTCGGGGCTGTAGCCCTTTGCTCCTGCTGCCACAGACAGCCAACATTTGAATATTTATGCTGAAGAACTCAGCATCTACCCAACCTTGGCTCCTAAAACCTCGTTAACACACCGGCCAACCACTAGCCAGCACCTACCAGGAGACTGGGATGGAGAGCAGAGCCCTGGACCAGGATTCAGGGACCTAGGCCTGGATGCTCCTGACTCGCAGAGCAACTTCAGGCAAGTCAGGACTATCTCCGGGCTGCAGTTCCCCCTCGGTCTAGCCAGGGCCAGCTGTAATGTCTAGGGTCCCCCACCGCGCGGTGACAGCGCCGCCCTACTCCCCTGAGGGCAGAACCCGGGCCGGGAGGCCCGCTCCCCGGGCTCCCTCCAGCCACCTCGGCCGCGCCGCGCCCGCCGGCCCCTTACTCGGAACCCCTTCTCCTTGTCCGCCTTGATCTCGGCGTCCAGCTGCCGCAGTGTGTGTGTGAAGCCGCGGAAGAGCAGGTACTCCCGGACCAGCTCATCAGTGCGCTCCACCGCCTCCGCCATCGCTGCGCGCGCGCGCGCGCGCGCGCGGCTCGGGGAACCACAGCTGCAAGGACGGAGGGGCGGGGCCTAGCGAGACGGGGCGGAGCCGGACTCCCGCGCCTCGCACGCCGCGCCGCGGCCCGCCTAACAGCCCGCACGCCCCGCCCCTCCGCTGGCGCTCCGCCCCTCTGGACCTGCCCAGCAGCACCTCCCGCGCCCCGCCCGCCCCTCGCTGGTCTGGATCCACCTGGTCCGAGGCTCGCAGGAGCCCTTCTGGATCCGTCCCTCTCCTTAGCCAGCGCCCCGCCTCTCGACCCTCTAGTCCTACCCTGCCCCCGGTCTCTCAGGACTCGACCCGCCGCTCAGCCGGACCCCGTCCCACGTCAGTTTGTACTGCACCCTCCTCCACCGGAGCCCGCCCCCGTCCGTCTGAACCTCTCCTCTCCTCCACCATAGCCCCGCCCCTCAGACGGAGCCCCGCCCCCCAACCCTCTGGCCCTACCCTGCCCGTCTCTCAGGACTCGTCCTGCCCCTCGGCCAGACCCCGCCCCCACCCCCTCAGCCGGAGCCCCGCCCCCGCCCGTCTAGACCTATCCCCCTTCCCGCCTGTCTGAACCCGCCCATCAACTCCACCAGAGCTCCGCCCCTGTGCTGGGAACCCCCACCCGCCCGTGTCGGGAACGCGGACCCGCCAAAGCCCCACCCATACTCCTCACCGGGCCGTATACCACCCGAGAGACCCGCGCACGGATCTGCCCCTAACACGCAGTGTGATGGCGGGCTCCAGACCCGAAATCACCACCCTCCAATCACTAGCCACCCAACCGTATTATCCCAGGTCCTCCTTCCCCCGGGTCTGGGGACCCGGCCCCTCTCCTCAAACCGTGGTGTGTGACCCCGCCCTTTCGATCCCTCACACAGGGTCCTCAACAGCAGGGGTCCGGGGCGTGAAATTATCTGCTCGCTTGGTTTGACTGGGGTAAACTGGAAGGACCTTTATCTTACAAAGTGCTCGGAAAGGGTCAACCAGGCTCGAAGGTCCAAAATAAGAGGGGCTGAACCTTGGAGAGACCCAGATAGTCACGAGGCAAGCGGAGGGTGAGCTGCCCTCTCTATCCTCGGCCCTTTTAAAAATGAAGAAAACGGGGCTGGGAGAAATGGCCTACGCGTTAAGACGCCGCTCGCATCTGTGCAGAGGACCGGGTTCGACCCCAGCACCACACACATGGTGGCTGAGAACCGTCATAATTCCAATCCAGGAAAAAACCAGTTCTCAAGGGGAATCCGACACCCACTTACCTCCGCGGCATTGCACGACAACGGGTGCACAGACTTGCCTGCAGACAGTACATTCGTACATACAGAAATAAATAAAAATAAAAAAAAAAAAAAAAAATGAAGAAAACTGGACGCCCAAGAGGTGAAGTGGCCAGTACGAAGTCAACTCCCTCAAGCTTGTTTGCTTGTTTTTTTTTGTTTTTCTGGCTCTGGTTATTGAACTCAACTCAAAGACATCTAGTCAAGCATCCTACCACTGACTAACAGGGTCCATGCTATTTTTGGCTTTTGAGACAGGAGTCTCAGTAAACTGCCAGGAGCTCGAATTGGAATCAGCCTGTCTAGCCTGAAGAAGGGCTTAATCCAAGAAGACACTGCTTAGAGGGAAAAAAAGACATTTCAGAATAGTTTATACACTATGGTCCCAGTTTCTTGTTTAAAAGAAAGTATACCTTGTGCATATTTTTAATTTATTATTATTTATTTTTATGTGTACGAATGTATTGTCTAGCCGTTCTCTCAAGTCAAGATAAATTTTTAATATACATAAAAAGAGATGGCCTAGCGGTAGGACGCCAACCGCTCTTGCGGAGGAACGGGTTCGCACTCAGCACCACATGCGCCGAAGAGCCTCTGAAACTCCAATCCAGGGAGAACTCGATCCAGGGGAATCAGACCCTCTTCTGACCTCCGTGGCATTAGCAACACGGTGCACAGACATACATGCAGACAGTACATGCTACACAATAAAATAAAATTTAAAAAAAAAAATCTTTCTTCCTTTTCTACGCTCCTTGGGGCAATCGTCACCAGAGTAGGGTATACAGGCCTAGGCCCTGGTAACCCTAACAAGCTAGGCTGTCAGCCACCCATCCTCACCATGTCAATTAAAGAGAAACGTAGTTGAAAAACAGAAAAAGGATCATTATGTGCGGACACATTGGAAGAGGAACAAATATCCCTTCCACCCACACCCACCCCTGCATGGGAGGGCACGACAATGTACACATGCACAGAGGCACAGACACACACCACACACACATGGCTGCTTGGGACACTGACTGCCATAAGGTGTGTCATCAGCACCATGTGAAACTTTCCCTAGGAGACAAGTTCTCTGCCTGGCATCAGGCTTTCCGTTCTCCTTCTCCCAACGAGATTCCTGGGAAGTTCCTATTTCTTTAAGCCCAATTTCAATAGCTGATAGTCAAGGGAGAGGTGACTCTGTTCAATATCCTTTGATCCTGCCAGGTCCACTATCAATGCTTGTGTTTCTCAACTCTGAATCAGTGCTGCACCTAGGCTCAGGAAGTCCCCTGTAAAGTCAGTGTTCTTCTAAGAAACAGAAGCAAAGGAACGAATATATAGCTATATACAATTATTGATTTGTCACGTGACAAGTTCAAGGAGTCAACAGTAGCTGCCCCATGGAGAGGCTGAGAATCCAGGGAATTGCCCTCGTCTAAGGCTGGATGTCTCAGCAGCCCAATCTGGTGCTGTAGGCCTGAGGATTCCAGGAGATCTGCCGTCTCAGTACACAACTGGATCCGAAGGGTTTCACAGCAAACAAGACACTCACGTGAGAGTAGCGGAACTGCAGAAAAAAGGTGACGCAGCTCCCTCTGCATGGCTTTAATACTGCCTGCCGCAGAAGGTAACACCCACATTTGGGGTGGACCATCAGGTTGAGGTGGTCCAATCCGAAGATCTTTTTCTCTTATTTGTTCTTAGTCCAGTCAATATTGACACCCAGGATTAACTATCACAACCCCCCACCACACCACGTCCTACTACATAGAAATTGAAGTCCAGAATGACGGTGATCTCTTGAGAAATCCCAAAGAAGTAGCAAAGCAACCACCAGTATAGATAATTCTCTGTTCTCCTGCTGGGCCCCTGCTTCTGGGTTTATCTCCCAGGACTGCAGTCTTGCCCCCAAGGGCAGGAAAGTAGATGTAGTTATCCCAGTCATCTGGGAAACAAAACCAAATCTGCTCTTTGGTACTCTGATCATCAAAAATGAACTTAGCGCTGCATGTAAAAAAAAAAAAAAAGAAAAGAAAAAACACCTGCATGTAGTGTATATCCCAGCAAATGGGAGATGAGGCAGAAAGATAAATGCCAGCTCAAGCTACAGAAATTTACTCTTTTAAAAAAAATATTTTGAGTGAACTTAGAATATTTGAGCAAACAGAAACCACAAAGTGACACTCTGAACAAGTGCCAACCCCAAAGGTTCTGCATATAGGACAGTCATGACTTGGATTGTTCAGGCACTCAAGCCTCCAGCCACAGCTTACCCTCATAGATAGTTGTCTTTCCTCTAGAGAATTGGAACAAATGCAAAAAATCTTAGCTTTCTCTTCTCTTTGTGATATTGTAACAAAATATATCATAAACTGGATAGTTTATGAACAGCAAAATATTTCTTATATGCTTGAAAGCTTGGAAAACTAAAACTCCAGCCACCATATTCCACATTTTTAGTACTAACCTGTATTATGTGGGCCTGGCCACCTAACAGGCTAGGAATTAGACACTCACCCTAGTCCAATTAAGACACAAGCAATGGGACTGCCTGCAGTAAATTGACACCTATGGGGACTATAGATATTGGTCATGTATTTTGTAGCTCAGACACCCTTCCTGTAGCATGCTTCGCAACCAAATATTCAATTTAAAAACTAGCAAATTGGGACAAATGATAGGTGCCACGGGAGTACAGGGTAAGATGTACCCCAATGAATTTTCCACATATCCACAGCCGATCTCCACATAGCCACCAGCTTGTGCCTGCTGCCCGACCTGCCAAACCAGACCATATCCTCACACAGAGACCCATGTACTAAAACAGGCATCGTCACCTTCATTGGCTCTATGTCCTGAACATACCCGGTCAATCTTTGGGCACTGTCCTCTTATCCCAAGCCTCTCAATGCTTCCTGTGTGCTCTAACCTGACCACCCTAAATGATACTTGTGAAAGAGAAAGAAGCCACCACACCAGAGGCAGCGGAGTTGGCAGGAGGCTGCTGGGACCATGGACCCTATCAATATGTGCTGGCGATTTCCAGGAAAAACTGAGTCAGACGGTCACCTCTACTATGAAGACTAGATCACTACAGCAACAAATCACTCAACTCGACGGCTATGTGCACTCCTAGAACTGAGGAGGCCCTTGACCTCCTTAATCTGCATAAATATGGGGGGACCTGCCTTCTATCTGAAAAGAAAATTATGCTTCATTGTAAGAACTCAGAGGGATTGATCCAAGTTGAAAAACCTCCACAGCTCAAAAATGAACTTTAATACCTCGCGATTTCCACACACTTAAGCTCTCCCCCACTGTTGTGCCAGTGCTCTTAAGCTGCTGAGCATCTCTCCAGCCCCCATTGTGCAGTGGGGGAAAACAGGCAAACAGGTTGGCCGTGTAGAGGTAGAGTTTAGGGAAATTGTTACCAGGACAGTTGTCTGACTCTGAGAGGTCCCTGATCCAATGACCTTGACTCCTCCCCTCCATATACCTCTGACATAGAAATGCCAGTAGGTAGAGGCATAGGCAGCTGCTAGCAGGTGCAGGGCAGAGTTTAGAGTGAGTATAACAAGACTGCCATAAGAGCAGAGAATAAACTTGGGATGGAGTGAGTTCATGCTATACTCGGGTGGACGAGGTGGCCCCAATCATTGGATATCTTACCAGGATTCCTATTTTCAGGCTCTGGGGGTGATTCGTGGCTTCCAGTCCTCCAGGGAGGTATTTGAAGCTTTCGGCAGGGACCAAATGGATTTGGGATGATTCTCATGTGTAGGATACGAAGCAAAACCCCTACCCGTTTGTTAGCTAGTGGGGTTGGTCCTTCGCAGCACCATCCAGCCTGGTCCTCATCTCAACAGGATTTGTAGGAGACAATAAATCCTGGCCTTTGCCAATGGGCAAATATAGGGGACAGGGAATTTGTATATGTATGTCGATATATAATAGTTACGTTAGCCCATGGCTATCTGTATAATAGTGAGGGTATTCGCCTTGTTTAGGCTTTTTAAGCTGATTTTTGAGAGTCTGGCCTGTTGCTTCTGATATCTATGCGCCTGTGTCCCTTGGTGGGTGTGAAGGGGATACCAGTGTGATGATTATATTCCAGAAAGGAGTAGACAAAAACTTGGAAAAGTGATACTTGTGTAAAGCCGGGAACACATTGTCCATTTTTAATTGGCTGTGGGACTCCCATGATGTTGAATGTGGAGAGCATATGGGAGTCCATGGCCCCTGGATGGGCAGTAGCCCATATGAATTTGGAATATGGGTCCACCATGGCAAAGACATATTTTTGTTGACCAAACTGGGGTATATGTGTAACATCTATTCGCCAGAAGGCATTGGCCTTTAGGCCTCGGGAGTTAGTCCCCATCATTTGAAGGCCTGAGTGTTTCCAGAGAAGCACAAGAGGAACAGGTTAAGGATACTGTTTAAGGTAAGGACTACTAGGGACTGTTGGGGAAGTGAGCCCAAAGGCCCCTAAGGTTGATGTGTAAAGGGAGTGAAATTTGTCAGACATCCTAACATAGAAGGCAAAAACCCTGAGATGCCATCGATCAGCAACACATTTCCCTCAATATGGGCAGTAGGGGGATGAGACCTAATGTCGTGGTATGTGTGGGTGTGCATCTCCCATTGAAGAGGGAAGCCACAGCAATAAGAGCAAAAGGGAAAGGGGATATCATTCTAGGCGCAAATGATCGAGAACCCAGGGAGAAGATTAACAACATAGACACCATCTGAAAACAGGAGTTAGGTATATCTGCAGAAGAGCTCTTATTTGTGGAATTATTCATGAGTTCTTGAAATAAAATGGTGGGAGGGGCCGGTCCCAGGAATTGGAAAACCAACTCACACCTCTCTTTCCTCCGTCGAGTGAAGTGGTGCTCAGGAACAATCAAGAGGCACCAGTTGAGCAAAGGCAAGGCCTCTGCCCATTTCTCATTGGGGTAGTGATTATCAATCTGGCCAGGGAAACCCATAAGGCTGACTACAACACGGTGTGATTACATATTAGCCATCTGTATATCAGTGAGGGAGAAAGGGTTGACAATATAGCAGGTTCCTTCCTCAAGGTCTTGAAGGAGTGGTCTCCTGCCTCTCTACTCATATTGGCAATGGCATTCAATCTCATTCAAGAGTCAATGGGCACCACCCACAGGTTGGAGCCATTCGAGCACCGCCGTTGCGGACTGGTATAAGAGAAATTCCCCCCAAATGTAAGGGGTGGTATTAAAGTATCAAGAGTAGACTGGAAAGAAGGTGGAACTGAGCTAGTGGACATATTTGTAGGGCTTGGATTACCTGCTTAAGTTTTCGGGCATTTGTGTTAGTTGGCATTTAGAAGAGTTTCTGTCCCCACTTTAGGAGGTCAAAAAGGGGGCTATAAGGTACTGGTCAGGAGGGAGTAACCATGATCTTAGCCAGTTTAGATTAGCCCTAAAAATCTTTGTAAGGATGTAAGGGTAAGTGTCTGATGGGAAAGAGAAGGACAGGCTTTAAGGGTCTGATGGCAGTAAGTGAAGATCTTGTACCAAAGGAATTTACATAGAAGGATGAGTTGTATTTTTATGGGGGCAAGCTAAAGCCAAGGGCCATGAAAGAATGGATAAGCTATCTCCTGAAGTGCTGTGGATCTGGTGTGGACATATCCCATCCAATGTAATGGTAGATCATGGATGGCTTTCTGGAGATGCAGTCTTGAGTGTGGAGGCCAGTGCCTCCTGGCAGATGTTGGAGCAACTTGGCCATTCCCTGTTGGTTAGAACAGTACACTTGTATACTAGTGGCTGGGCCTGGAGTTTATTTACAGAGTCACAGAAACGATCAAAGCATTTGCAATTAGTAGGTAGAGGAATGGAGGAAGAAGCAGTCTTTAATATCAAAGAGCTCACCCAAGCAGCTTGCATGGTGCTAATGGGCCATTGATGGTATCAGATATGTCCGTGGTCCCATCTGGGTCTCCCATTGTGTTGTTTCTTGGTAACAAATGTTTGAGAGGCTCCCGCGACTCCCATCAGTCAGTGGCGCTGGGGAGGAATGCCAGTTGGGAGGTAAACTTCTTTGTGCCCAAAGATAGTTCTTTACAGCTCCAGCGTTGTCCAGGAGGACATTAAAGGCTTTCCAGCCTAGTTTGAATGTGATGCTTAGGATGAATTCCTTCACAAAATTACTAGTGTCCAGAGGGTCTTAACCCTAACGAGTAGCCTTATGTATAGTCGCTTTTTCTTTGCTGTGATAAACACAATGACAAAAGGAACTTATAAAAGAGAGTTTATTTGAGCTGTAACAAGTGACCGTTCAGGGAATTTGAGTTCATTGTGGTCATGGTAGGCTGGGATCAGCCGGCTAGAGCAGAAAAGCCAAGGATCACACTCCAATGAGAGAGGGAAGTTCAAGAGAGAGAGAGACTGAGACCTGGCAAGGCTGTTGGAACTACTTAAGCGCCTGCCACCCAAGTGACTTATGCTTCCTCCAGTATGGCCACATCTTCTAAGACCTCCGATAGAACAGTGCACCCTGGGGACAACAATGTCTGAGTACTTAAAGCTTATGGGGAACTACTCATTCAAACCACCACACCTGTGTTCCTTACGTGGGTGCCTCCGAGCCTTGCACCAACCTGGAGTTTAAGGCTCCAGATGTTTGCCTCTCACATGTGACGAGCGAGTACTGCTCCTGCTTCCACAGAAACACGGCTTTTTGCATCTGGAGGGCGTAAGTTTTGGGGAGGTTAGACGTCTGGGTTACGAGGGCCTTGAGGGAACTCATTTTTCCAGGGTCCCTTTTCAACTATTAATAATGAAAACTATTCTCATACTGGCTCACTGCATGCCACACAAAAAAGCGTGTACCACAAAGGTGACTTTTGAAGCAGCCAGATCATTACATCCTGATGCGGCGAATGCTGCATCTATCAAATGGCTCCCTCCTTTCGCCCCTGACAGGTGTGAATGGCAACTCAATCATGGCTGTCCCAGACTATATTCTAGGAGGATATGCAGACCCTGGGTACCGAGAATCTTATCTCATCTAGGCTTCCTTTTGCCCTCTTAGTATGAGTCAGAAAAAAGGCTCAATAACATCTCCTGTTGGATGTACAGAGGAGAATCAGGAGGGGTTGAGAGGAGGGGCATACACTCCAGTCCCAGGCTAGAAGAACAAAGGTGCCCACCTGTCATATAGACCAGAGGACAGACCAGCCCTGTTCATAGTCCATAGACCAGTGCCCATGTCCAAACAAATGCAATCTAGTCCCAAAATTATGTTGGCCTGATTTGCATGTCTTTCTATGCCTGCGTATGACATTCATAATAACCCCTATAGGGCTCCCACTTGCAAAGAAAAGAATGGGCCTGGCAGCGAAGAACACTAAGCTGGGCGCCGTCTTGGAGGGGCTAGAGGGTGCGCATTGGAAAACTGGAACAAGATGGATCTTTGTCCATGGAAGGTGTAACCCTGTCTTCCCTGACTGCCTGCCTTAACTCCTTGAGGTCCCCTCCCGCATAACCAGAGGTAGTGGTCTACATCAGGCATTACAAGGAAAGGCTGCAACTGGCTAGTATTCTTCGTGCTAAGGTGTTATATACAGTGGACCACAAACGTTAGGTAGCAAGGGCTAGCAAACTGTGCCTGGTATCTATTCGCTAAGAGTTTAGATACGGAGGTCGAGCTTGGGGGATGGCAGGCATGATATCCAGGGTCAGGTGGGGAACAAGTTGGGGGGTACTTCTAAAAACTTGGACATGTCACTCATGAAATGTTTCTATGGCTTGCTGATGAGAGGCCAGGTCTGAACTAGGGCGAGTCCTCAGGGCGTCCTCATCATCAGGGAGAGTCTTCAGAAGAGCCTCTGAGGGATGCTTAGGGTCTTCTCTTTGCTCCCCTGGGGGTTTAACAGGGCCCATGCATTGCCGAATGGCAGCAATGATTGGCAAAAATGGAGGGGTGGGGGAATCCCCTCTTGGATTCCTATGCAGAAAAGATAAATTGCTTACTCAGGTCCAGGTTGTGGATGGTTAATCCTGTGTCACACTTGGACGAAGGAAAAATAACAAAGGATCTCGGATGGACACACCTCAGCCCGGATGGCCACGCACCAAATGTGGGCATTACCTGTCTGCACAGGCAGTCCAGTATTAAAGGCCACAGTCAGAAGGGAGCTGGTCCCTCTTATTTCCTGCCAGCTCGCTCTCTGCACTGGTGAGCTTCTGTCTTGTTGGCCTAAATCAACTCTTCGATCCCAGTGTATACTGTAGACCATAGCAGATCTCCTGGAATCCATCAGGCCTACAGACAGATTAGCTCTGAACATCGCACTTGAGGACTGAGGCACCCTGATCTAGTCCCTTGCCAGTGCCACACTGACTACATGTTGGACTCCTTGAACCATGTCATGTAGACAATTAAAATTGAATAGTCTATATATATCGTCACTGTTCAGTGCATTCCTGTTATCTTTAAGAGAACCCGAGAATACAAGGTCTTACGTCAGCAATGGGTCCCAGAGCCATACATGGGCACTATGTTAGGAACCTCATCCCATGAAGAAGCCCTCCATTTGGAGACAATTTGACCCCTCTACTCAGTAATGCCCAATAACACCACGGCGCTTGGTCCCTCTGGTGTGCAGAACATTTCCCATTCGATAGAAGGAAAAAAAATGCACTATATACCTAGGAGAACAGTCCATTGGAAAAGCCCACTGGGGGATTCTACCTAGTCCATGGCACACAACCTGACCTCAAATTCAAAGAACTTTTCATCTTTTTCGAGCCATTATCAGGGTCTTCCCTGTACCCAGCTGTCCCGTGGAAATCATGTGCAGCAGGGCGGCTAACACAAAATACTGCTGACTCTGCCTGTCCCAAGTGCTAGGAATAAAGCGCATCGCCACCTCATCATGTCCGCAAGCTTCTTAAACCGGTATGTGAGTTCTTCGGGTTAACATGATAAAAAGGTATCGACACTGGACTCTGCGCATTCAGGGTCCTAGTCAGAGGACACAGGACTTGTGCTCACACCACGAAGGTTGCCCTTTAGTCTTAACAAAGGTCCGCTTGCAATGGCCACAAACCAACATGAAGAGAAGAACTAGAGCTGATCCTCAGAGCGGATGGCAAATGCTTACCAGCCCATGTCCCCCTCAAAAGGGAAGATGACCCATCTCCTGCTACAGCTAAGAGAGCCCCTACATTGGGCACCACAGTCGGGCTTCCCTTCCCTCCCAATCCAGACATTCACGGACAGCTTGGAAAAACTTCAGAGAAGAGGAAGCAAACTCAGGTCCTCGAGTGGCGAGCCAGATACAATGGGAAAAGACACCAGGATACCATTGTGGAGGCAGCTTCAATTTAGTAAGAAGGAACATTTTTATACGCCATTAGGGGAGGAGGCTTGCTCAAGGTGCGGAAGAGGGGTAACAATGGCAGTACGGTAGGGGTGGGCTGGGGCTAGTTCAAGCCAGCAAGGTGCATGGTGATTTGGGGAAATCACGATGGAAGAATGGAAACAGAAGACTTATACTACTTGCAGGAACCTAATGCCTAAGGCCATGATGAGTGACCATGGAGAGAGAGTTTTCCCAGTCAATGGCAAAACGCCTGCGACTTCGTGAAGAGGTTCCAGAGGTCTCAGGCCATGCTCTCTGTCCAGACACGCCAGCCCATTAAGTCCCACAAACCTTGCCTCTAGTGTTACATCCCATTTACCCTCTTGTACTTCTCTGTTTAGAACTATGACCCTGACAAAATCAGTATTTTCCTTATTAATCGCATGGACTATCTCCTTGATTAAATTAAGCTCATGGAAGAGAGGATTATCATTGAATTGTTATGTCTAATTCTCAGAGTAAACATAACATTTGGCTCATAGACAGATGCTTAATAAATTNTTTGGCAGCTTACACAGTACCCTCTGATACCATGGGAGCTAGTCTACAGGGAGAAGGCTTCTAGATCAGTTCCAGCTCAAATGCTCCAAGTCCTGTGTTGAAAGTGTGGCCCCACCCAACTCCCCACCCCCGCCCGTCTGCCCCTACCCCGCTCCCAGACCCTCAGGACTCGACACGCCCCTCCCCCCACCCCACCCCAGTCTCTCCTTCCGCCCGTCTGGACCCGCCCCTCTCCTACACCGGAGCCCCGCCCTTCGTCCCTCCGGACAGGCCCTCACAGCAGGGTTCCTGCCTGGAATTCTGCTCTGCTTGGTTTTCTGGTAACACTGGAGGAGACTTATCTTAAGAGTTGCTGACAGGGCTGCACCAGCTCAAGTCAAGTAAGGCTGAACCTTGAGAGTATCCCAGATAGTCACGAGGCAAGCGGAGGGTGAGCTGCCCTCCTCTATCCTCTGCCCTCTTAAAAATGAAGAAAACTGGAGCCCCAAGAGGTGAAGTGGCCAGTGCGAAGTCAAATCCCTCAAAGCCTTGTTTGCTTGTTTTTTGGTTTGTTCTTTTTCTGGCTCTGTTGGTATTGAACTCAAGGCCTCAGGAACATTCTAGTCAAGCATCCTACCACTGAGCTACAGCCGCATCCATCTGTTTTGTTGGCTTTTGAGACAGGAGTCTCAGTAAACTGCCAGGCAGGCTCTGAATTTGGAATTACAGGCCTGTCTAGCCCTGCTTTCCTGAAGAAGGGCTTAATTACCAAGAAGCACTGCTTAGAGGGGAAAAAAGACATTTCAGAATAGTTTATACACTATGGTCCCAGTTTCTTGTTTAAAAGAAAAGTATACCTTTGTGCATATTTTTTTTTAATTTTTATTTATTTATTTATTTTTATGTGTATGAATGTATTGTCTAGGCCGTCTCTCCAGCCCCAAATAAATTTTTTAATATACTAAAAAGAGATGGCCTAGCGGTTAGGAGCGCCAACCGCTCTTGCGGAGGACCCGGGTTCGATCCCCAGCACCCACATGGCGGCCGAGAGCCTTCTGAAACTCCAATTCCAGGAGAACTCCAGCTCCAGGGGAATCTGAGACCCTCTTCTGACCTCCGTGGCATTGCACAACACGGGTGCACAGACCTACATGCAGACAGTACATTGATACACATACAGAAATAAATTTAAAAAAAAAATCTTTCTTCCTTTCTCTAGCTCTCTTGGGGCATCGTCACCAGAGTTTTTAGGGTATACCAGGCCTAGGCCCTGGTAACCCTAACAAGCTAGGCTGTCAGCCACCCATCCTCACCAGTCCAATTAAAGAGAAACGTAGGTGAAAAACAGAAAAAGGAGATTTAGTCAGTGTGGACACATTGGGAAGAGGAACAAATAGATCCCCCTTCCCACCCACCACCCACCACCCACCCCTGCATGTGGGAGGGCACACATGTACACATGCACAGGCAGGCACACACACACACCACACACACATGGCTGTCTTGGGACACTGACTGCCATAAGGTGTGTCATCAGCACCATGTGAAATCTTTCCCTAGGAGGCAAGTTCTTCTGCCTGGCATCAGGCTTTCCGTTTTTCTCTTCTCCCAACATGAGATTCCTGGGGAAGTTCCTATTCTTTAAGCACCATATTTTCAATAGGCTGATAGTCAAAGGGAGAGGTGACTCTGTTCAATATGCCTTTGATCCTGCCAGGTCCATGACTATCTAATGCTTGTGTTTCTCAACTCTGAATCAGTGCTGCACCTAGGCTCAGGAAGTCCCCTGTATTAGTCAGTGTTCTCTAAAGAAACAGAAGCAAAAGGACGAATATATAGCTATATACAATTTATTGATTTGCTCACGTGACAGAGTTCAAGGAGTCCAACAGTAGCCGCACCACATGGGAGAGGCTGAGAATCCAGGGAACTGCTCAGTCCTCAAGGCTGGATGTCTCAGCAGCCCCAATCTGGTGCTGTAGGCCTGATGGATTCCAGGAGATCTGCCGGTCTCAGTACACACTGGGATCCGAAGGGTTGATCACAGCAACAAGACAAACTCACCAGTGAGAGAGGCGAGCTGCAGGAAAAAAGGGACCAGCTCCCTCTGCCATGGCCTTTAATACTGCCTGCCGCAGAAGGTAACACCCACATTTGGGGTGGACCATCCAGGTTGAGGTGGTCCAATCCGAAGATCCTTTTTCTCTTATTTGTTCCTTAGTCCAGTCAAGTTGACACCCAGGATTAACTATCACAACCCCCCACCCACCCAGTCCTACTACATAGAAATTGAAGTCCAGAATGACTGTGATCTTTTCTAGAGAATCCCAAAGAAGTAGCAAGCAACCCACAGTATAGATTATTCTTCTGCCTCTGCTTGGACCCCTGCTTCTGGGTTTATCTCCCAGGTGACCAGTCTTGCCCCCAAGGGCAGGAAAGTAGAGTTAGTTATCCCAGTGACTTCTGGGGAAACAAAACCAAATCCTGCTTTGGGATCTCAGATCATCAAAAATGAACTTAGAACTGCATGTAAAAAAAAAAAAAAAGAAAAGAAAAAAGACCTGCATGTAGTGTAATCCCAGCAAATGGGAGATGGAGGCAGAAAGATAAATGGCCAGCTCAAGCTACACGAAATATTCTCTTTTAAAAAAAATATTTTGAGTGAACTTAGAATATTTGAGCAAACAGAAACCACAAAGTGACACTCTGAACAAGTGCCAACCCCAAAGGTTCTGCATATAGGACAGTCATGACTTGGATTGTTCAGGCACTCAAGCCTCCAGCCACAGCTTACCCTCATAGATAGTTGTCTTTCCTCTTCCCAGGATTTGAACAAATGCCAAATCTTAGCTTTCTCTTTGCTTTTGGATATTGTAACAAAATATATCATAAACTGGATAGTTTATGAACAGCAGAAATATTTCTTATAGTTCTGGAAAGCTTGGAAAATCAAAACTCCAGGCACCATTATTACCAGCATTTTTAGTACTACCTGTATTATGTGGGCCCTGGCAACCCTAACAGGCTAGGATTAGACACTCATCCTAGTCCAATTAAGACACAAGCAATGGGACTGCCTGCAGTACATTGACACCTATGGGGACTATAGATATTGGTCATGTATTTTGTAGCTCAGCACCCATTCCTGTAGCATGCTTCGCAACCAAAATAATCAATTTAAAAATCAGAATTGGGACAATAGATGGTGCACAGGAGTACAGGGTAAGATGTACCCCAATGGATTTTCCACATATCCACAGCTGATCTCCACATAGCCCACCAGCTTGTGCCTGCTGCCCGACCTGCACAAACCAAGACCCATATCCTCACACAAGAGACCCATGTACTAAAACAGGTTTCAAGTCACCTCATCTTGGCCTTAGTCTCTGTAATACCCGGCTAATCTTTTGCACCTGTCCTCTTATCCCAATGCCTCTCAATGCTTCCTTTGTGCCTCTCTAACCTGACCACCCATGAATGATACTTTGGAAGAGAAAGAAGCCACCACCACCAGAGCAGCAGGAGTTGCAGGAGGGCCCTGGGACATGCCTATCATATTGCTGCTGATTTCCAGGGAAAACTGAGTCAGACGGTCACCTCTACTATGAAGAGCCTAGAGTCACTACAGCAACAAATCACTTCACTCGAGGCTATGGTGCTCCAGAACTGGAGGGCCCTTGACCTCCTAACTGCTAAATATGGGGGGACCTGCCTTCTACTGAAAGAAAAATGTTGCTTCTATGTGAATGAATCAGGACTGGTTGATCCAAATGTAAAAACCCTCCACAAGCTCAAAAATGAACTTATAACCCGCGATTCCCTCAACACTAGCTCTCCCCCACCTGTTTGGTAGCCAGTGCTCTTAACTGCTGAGCAGTCTCTCCAGCCCCATTGTTGCAGTGGGGGAAAACAGGCAAACAGGTTGGCCGTGGTAGAGGTAGAGTTAGGGAAGATTGTTACCAGGACAGTTGTCTGACATCTTGTAACGGACGGTCCCCTGATCCAATGACCTGACTCCTCCCCTCATAGGTCTCTCTGACATAGAAATGGCAGTGGTGAGGCATAGGCAGGCTTGCTGCAGGGTGGGCAGGGGCAGAGTTAGAGTGGAGTATAACAAGAGCTGCCATAAGAATGCCAGAAATAGAAGCTTGGGGGTGGTGGGCATGCTGACTGGACAGAGGTGACCAGATCATGGATATCCTTCCAGGTGATCCTATTCAGCTGCTGGGGGTGATGTCGGGTCTTCCAGTCCTCCAGGGAGGTATTTGACATTTCTGGCAGGGACCCAAATGGATTTGGGATGATTCTATGTGAGGATACAAGCAAAACCCCTACCCGTTGTTAGCAGGGGGTTGGGTCCTTCCAGCAGCCATCCAGCTGGTCCCTCCATCTCACCAGGATTTGTAGGAGCATCCTGGCCTTTGCCAATGGGCAATAATAGAGGGACAGGTAGAATTTTTGTATATGCTGAATAGATTTAGTGTAGTTAAGCCCATGGCTAATTGTATATTAGGAGGGTACTTGCCCTTGTTTAGCTTTTTAAGCTGATTTTTGAGAGTCTGGTGTGTTCTTTCTATGATCCCTTGTCCCTGTGGGTTGTAAGGGATACCAGTGTGATGGATTATATTCCAGAAGGAACAGAAAACTTGAAAGTGATAGCTTGTGAAAGCGGGACCATTGTCCATTTTTAATTGGTGTGGGATGCCCATAATGGCAACTGTGGAGAGCATATGGGAGTCCATGGCCCCTGGATGGGCAGTAGCCCATATGAATTTGGAATATGGGTCCACCATGGCAAAGACATATTTTTGTTGACCAAACTGGGGTATATGTGTAACATCTATTCGCCAGAAGGCATTGGCCTTTAGGCCTCGGGAGTTAGTCCCCATCATTTGAAGGGCCAGAGTGTTTGCCAGAGAAGCACAAGAGGAACAGGCCTTAAGGATACGTTTAAGGTAAACTACAGGGACGTTGGGGAAGTGAGCCCAAAGGCCCCTAAGGTTGATGTGTGTAAGGGAGTGAAATTTGTCCCCATCCTAAACAGAGAAGGCAAAAACCCTGGGAGATGCCACTCGATCAGCCAACACATTTCCCTCAGATATAGGGCCAGGTAGGGGGTATGAGACCTAATGTCGTGTGTATGTGTGGGTGTGCATCTCCCATGAAGGAGGGAAGCCACAGCAATAAGCAAAGGGGAAAGGGGATTATCATCTAGGCGGACAAATGATCGAGAACCCAGGGGAGAAGATTAACAACATAGACACCATCTGAAAATAAGAGTTAGGTATACTGCAAAGAGCTACTTATATTGTGGGGAATTATCAGTGAGTTCTTGAAATAAGATGGTGGGAGGCCAGTCCTCAGTAAATTGGAAAACCAAGCCCACACCTCTCTTTCCTCCGTCAGTGAAGGTGCTCAGGAACAATCAAGAGGCACCAATTGAGCAAAGGCAAGGCCTCTGCCCATTTCTCATTGGGGTAGTGATTATCAATCTGGCCAGGGAAACCCATAAGGCTGACTACAACACGGTGTGATTACATATTAGCCATTGTATATCAGTGAGGGAGAAAGGGTTGACAATAATAGCAGGTTCCTTCCTCAAGGTCTGTAAGGAGTGGTCTCTGCCTCTTCTAATCATATTGGCAATGGCATCAATCTCTGTCAAGAGTCAAGGGGCACCACCCACAGGTGTGGAGCCATTCGAGCACCCCTTGCGACTGGTATAAGGCCCCCACCAATGTAAGGGGTGTATTAAAGATCAAGAGGTAGACTGGGAAAGAAGGTGAGAACTGAGCTAGGGACATATTTTGTAGGGCTTGATTAACCATCTTAAGTGTTTCTGAGGCACTTTGTGTTAGTTGGCATTTAGAAGAGGGGCTTCTGTCCCCCCTTTAGGAGGTTAAAAGGGGGCTGTAAGGTACTGGTCAGGAAGGAGTCCCGTGGTCTTAGCCAGTTTAGATTACCTAAAAATCTCTGTAAGGATGCAAGGGTAAGGTCTGATGGGAAAGAAAGGACAGTCTTTAAGGGTCTGATGGCAGTAAGGGAGATCTCAGTACCAAAGAATTTAATAGATAGGATGAGTTGTATTTTTGTGGGGGCAAGCCTAAAGCCAAGGGCCATGAGAGAAGGGATAAGCTGATCCTGAAGTGCTGCTGGATTGGGCTGGGACTCATCCCATCCATGTAATGGTAGACATGGATGCCTTTCTGGAGATGCAGCTTGAGTGTGGAGGCCATTGCCTCCTGGCAGATTGTTGGGCTATTGGCCATTCCCTGTGGTAGAACAGTCCACTAGTATCTACATGCTGGGCTGGTGTTATTTACAGAGTCCACTGAATACGCAAAGCATTTGCAATCATTAGTGCGTAGAGGAATGGAGGAGAAGCAGTCTTTAATATCAAGAGATCTCGACCAAGCAGGTTGGTGGCAATGTCGGCCACTAGAGGACAGATATGTCCTGTGGTCCCATCTGGGTCCTCCCATGTGTATGTATCTTTGGTAACAAATGTTTGAGAGGCTCCCCCGACTCCCATCAGTCAGGGCCTGGGGAGGAATGCCCAGTTGGGAGGAACTTCTTGCTGCCCAAGAATAGTTCTGTCAGCTCCAGCGTTGTCCAGGAGGCATTTAAAAGGCTTTCCACCTATTTTGAGTGTGATCTTAGGATGAATCCTTCCAAAATACTAGTGGTCCAGAGGGTCTTAACCCTTAACGAGTAGCCTTATGTATAAGTCGCTTTTCTGTTGCTGTGATAAAACCACCATGACCAAAGGAACTTATAAAAGGAAGAGTTTATTTGAGCTTACAAATGACCGTTCCAGGGAATTTGAGTTCATTGTGGCAGGAGGCATGGTAGCCGGGGCTGGAGCAGAAAGCCAAGGTTCACATCTCCAATGAGCACAGGAAGTCAAGAGAGAGAGAGACTGGAGACTGGCAAGGCTTGTTGAACTCACTAAGCCCGCCCCCAATGACATAGTTCCTCCAGCATGGCCACACCTTCTAAGACCTCCTAGAACAGTGCCACCAACTGGGGACAAAATGTCTGAATACTTAAAGCCTATGGGGACACTCTCATTCAAACCACCACACCTTGTTCCCTGTTACCGTGGGTGCTGAGCGTTGCCCCACCTGGAGTTTAAAGGCTCCAGATGTTTGCCCTCCTTATCATAGTGGGAGCGACTGTCCTGCTTCCAACAGAAACCCTTTTTGCACTGGGGGCGTATAGTTTGGGGAGGGTTAGACGTCTTGGGTTACGGGGCCTCCTTAGGGAACTCATTTTTCCAGTGTCCCTTTTCACTGCATTTGAAACATTTCATCCTTGGCTCACTGCTGCCACAAAGGCTTGTGCCAGCAAGGTGGCTTTGTGGGCAGCCAGTCCTACATCCTGTGCGGCCATGCTGCATCTATCAAAATGCTCCTCCTTCAGCCCCTGACAGGTGTGATGGCACTCAGAGGTCATGCTGTCCCAGACTATATGCTAAAGGAGGATATTCCAGACCCCTGGGTCCGAGATCTTTCTCTCTAGGCTTCCTTTTGCTCTTAGTATGAAGTCAGAAAAGGGCTCATCACATCTCTGTTGGATGTACATGAGGGATGAATCAGAGAGGGGTTTGAGGGGGGCATAATCCAGTCCCAGGCTTGGAGGGCACAAAGGCCCACCTGTTCATAGTAACCAGGGGGAAGACCAGCCTGTCATATGTCCATGGACCAGTTGCCCTGTCCAAACAATGCATCCTAGTCCCAAGTTATGTTGGCCTGATTTGCATTCTTTCTAGCCTGCTGTATGCATTCATCCCAGTATAGGGCCTCCCATTGCAAGAAAAGTGGGCCTGGCAGAGAAGAACAGCTAATGTCTCGCCGGTCTTGGGGGATGCTGAGGGTGGCATGGAAACTGGACAGGATGGACTTTGTCCATGGAGCGTGTACCCTGTCTTCCCAGACTGCCTGCCTTAACTCCTTGAGGTCTCCCTCCCGATATTGGTACCAGTTTAAGGGCCTGTTTCTCATAGGGACCACATTAACAGGCAAGGCCTGGCAACTGGCCTCAGTATTCTTATCTCTTGCCTTACAGAGTTGTTGAGATACAGTGAGGTCCAGAGCACTTGGGGTGATGGCAGGCTTATCAGATATACCAGGAGAGTCATAGGGAGGTGGGGGGGATACAAAGGAGTGAATGGTGGGGGGCTTCCTTCTTAAAACTTGACATGTCACTCTGAATGTTTTCTATGGCTTGCTTGAGAGAGGCCAGGTCTGACACTGGGCAGTCCTCAGGGCTGTCCTCATCATCAGGGTCTTCAGAAGAGGCCTCTGAGGGAGCTTTAGGGTTGTCTTCTCTTTGCTCCCCTGGGGGTTTAACAGGGCCCATGCATTGCCGAATGGCAGCAATGATTGGCAAAAATGGAGGGGTGGGGGAATCCCCTCTTGGATTCCCTATGCCAGAAAAGATAGGCTACTCAGGTCCAGGTCTGTGATGGTTAATCCTGGTGTCAACTTGACTAGACTAAGGAACAAATAAAAGGATCTTCGGATTGGACCACCTCAGCCCGGATGGCCCACCCCAAATGTGGGCATTACCTTCTGCCGGCAGGCAGTATTAAAGGCTGTGGCAGAGGGAGCTGGTCCCTTTTTTCCTGCAGCTCGCCTCTCTCACTGGTGAGTTTGTCTTGTTGCCATGATCAACTCTTCGGATCCCAGTGTGTACTGAGACCAGCAGATCTCCTGGAATCCATCAGGCCTACAGCACCAGATTAGGACTGCTGAGACATCCAGCCTTGAGGACTGAGCAGTTCCCTGGATTCTCAGCCTCTCCAGTGCTACACGACTACTGTTGGACTCCTTGAACTCTGTCATGTGAGCAAATCAATAAATTGTATATAGCTATATATTCGTCCTGTTGCTTCTGTTTCTTTAGAGAACCCTGACTAATACAAGGTCTTAGCGTCAAATGGGTTCCCAGAGCCCATACATGGGCCTATGTTTAGAACCTCATCCCAGAATGAAGAGCCCTCCATTTGAGACAATTTGACCCCTCTACTCAGTAATGCCCTAAGCCCACGGACCTGTGAGTCCCTCTGGTGTGCAGAAGCATTTCCCATTGATAGAGAAAGAAAAATGCCTATGTCCTAGGAGAACGTCCCCAGTGGAAAAGCCCACTGGGGGATTCTACCTAGTCCATGGCACAAACCTGACCTCAAATTTCAAAGAACTTTTTTTTTATCTTTTCGAGACAGGGTCTCCCTGTAGCCCCAGCTGTCCTGGAACTCACTGTGCAGACCAGGCTGGCCTTGAACTCACAAATATCTGCCTGCCTCTGCCTCCCAAGTGCTAGGATTAAAGGCATGCGCCACCACGCCCGGCAAGCTCTTAACTGGTTATTGAGTTACTGGGTTTAACATGAAAGAAGAGGTGTTATTGACACCTGGTCTGGCAGTCAGGGTCCAGTCAGAGGACACAGGGCCTTCTGCTCACACCAAAGAGGTTGCCCTTTGTCTTAACAGGTCCCTTGCAATGGCACAAACCAAAAGTGAAGAGAAGAACTGGCTGATCCTCAGAGCGGGATGGCAAATGCTTACCTAGCCCATGTCCCTCAAAGGGAAGTACCCTCTCCTGCACAGCTCAAGAGAGCCCCACATTGGGCACCAGCTGCAGGGCTTCCCTTCCCTCCCCAATCTCAGACAATTGCATACTGGCTGACAGGCTTTGGACCTTTCAGAGAAGGAGGAAGCAAACTCAGGTCCTCTGAGTGGCAGCCAGTACAATGGGAAAAGACACCCAGGATACCATGTGTTGGAGGACAGCTCATTTAGTAAGGAAGGGGAAGCATTTTTATAGCCAGTTAGGGGAGGGGAGGGCCTTGCTCAACAGCAGGAAGGGAAGGGTAACATGGCAGTTAGGGTAGGGGTGGACTGGGGCTAGTTCAAGCAGCTGAAGGGTCATGTGATTTTGGGAAATCACGGAGGGAATGAGGAAACAGGAACTTATTACTACTTGCAGGAACCTAATGCCTAAGGCCATGAGTGAGTGACCATGGAGGAGAGAGTTCTCCCAGGTCAAATGGCCAAACGCCTGCTGACTTCGTGAAGAGGCTTCCAGAGTCTCAGGCCATGCTCTCTGTTCCAGACAGGCGCCAGGCCCCATGTAAGTCCCACAAACCTTGCCTCTAGTGTTACATGCCCATTTACCCTCTTGTACTTCTCTGTTTAGAACTTATGACCATCTGACAAAATCAGTATTTTCCTTATTTAATGCATGGACTATCTCTCCCTTGATTAAAATGTAAGCTTCATGGAAGGAGAGATTATCATCTGAATTGTTTATGTCTATATTCTCAGAGTATAACATAACATTTGGCTCATAGCAGATGCTTAATAAATATTCATTGAGGGCAATTTCACTTAAGACCCAGCCACCTTCAAGCAAGGACATTCATGGACAGAAAAACTGAAGACATAGAGACTGGAAACTATCCAGACGCTGGGTCAGGTAGAAACTAAACCAAGGAGAATCAAGCAGCATCATGGAGACTAGAGCACAGCCGCCATACCTTGTCCCTTTTAAAAGCTGCAGCTGTCACCTCCACACCGACTGCTACCAAACCTTACCTCCAGGCCTCTCTCCTGAGTTCAGACAGCCCAGGGACCTTTCCATAGGTTCCTGCACTAGAGGCTCTGAGTTCTAAGTGGTGACTGAGGGTTTAGTGGAATGGAGAATTCAGCTCCTGTTTCTCCAAAATGTGTGCCACCATTATCTCAAAGACTTATTAAACTACAAATTCCTGGGGAGAGCCTGTTCAAGTGCAATGCTCACATGTACAAATGGCCTCCAGACAGCCTGTGCTCTATCCTGTGGCACAGTCATTCCCCAGACAGTAGGAGGCACTAAGAGGACCCTAGAACTAGGCCTCTAGATGCATGGCCCTCTCCTTTCCACTTTCAAGCTCACAGAGGAACCATCTGATTTCTCTAGTACTTAACCAAGTCAAACATTATTAGCATCCGGTTGTGACTCTGGGGTGGCCTCTGATGTGTCTCTGATTATGGTGCCCTCTCATGTAGGAAGAAAAGGTTGCAGTTGTTCCAGCACTACCAAAACAATCCCTATCTGCATAACAGTAATATTTCTCAAAGATTTTATGTGTTTATTAACATACGGTACATATATCTAATGGGTTTCATTGTGGCATTTTCATATATGTAAATAATGCATTTTGATCATGTTCACCGTCTATTACCCTTTCTTGTCCCTTTATCACTCCCCCAAAACCCCTTCTCTTCACAATTAACCTCCTTCAACTTTCATGTCTTTTTGTATTTATGTGTAACCCAGTGAATTTCATCAGGATTGTTTACAGAGCGTAAGCATCTCACCAATGATTACACCACTGAAGAAAATCTCTCTCCTTTCCTGATCCCCTCTTAACTGAGGAGAACTCCTCAGGGATGGGTGAGAACCTTTGTACACATGAAGTAAAAAGACATCTTTTTTTTTAATGTACACAAATATTTATTCATTTTGGGTTACTAACCCAAAATTAAACAATCCAGGTGTCCTTCAGTGACAAAGTTCTATTTATAGGATATGCTTGAAAGACAAAATTTAGATATGAAGAAAAATTCAATGCTGGTTAATGGGTGAGGGAGGTGAAGCCCAAAGGGAGTGTGATCTCTTTTTAACATATTTTATTTATTATTTTTATGTGTATAAGTGTATTGCCTGCATGTGTGTGTAAGTGCACCTGTGCCATGCAGTTCCCATAGAGGGCAAAAGAAAGGAGGGCATCTGATCCTCTGTAACTGGAATTATGATGGTTGTTAGCTGCCATGTGGGTGCTGGGAACCAAACCTCGGTCCTCTGCAAGAACAATCAATGCCTCAACTGCTGAGCTGTCTCCAGAGCCAGGAATATGATCTTTAAAGAGGCAATGCAAAGGATTCTTATGATGGGATTGTTTGGCATCTAGACTGGTTGTGGATATCTGTATGTGCTAAATATGCGTGCACATGCACACACACACACACGTAAATCTGGGAAGTCTCACTAAAATCACTGACTTGTAAATCTCAATCTCTTGAGTGTGATATCTGTGCCCAGTGGAGAACTCTGATATAAACAGTTATGTGAAAACAATAAGTTAAATTTTGTATGTTTATATGTTTGAATGTGTACGTGTGTATGTAGGTGTACATGCATGTAGAGGCCAGAGGTCAATGTCGATGTCTTTCTCAATTATTTCTTTATCTCATATTTTGAGACAGGGCCTCCCACTGAAATTGGAGCTCACCAAGCCACAGGGGTCCTCTGTCTTCTCCTCCCCTGTGCTGAGATTACAAGCTTTCACTCCATGTCTGAATTTACATGTGGGTGTCTGGGAGCCAAATTCAGTGCAACAAGCACTTTACTAACTGAGCCAACTCCTCAGTCCCAAAAGTTTTATTTTTAAATTATAATACAGAATTGTAGTTACAATACCATTGGTTTATATAATATTTTAGGTTCTCTATGTGGACATACAAAAATATTAGCAATTATTTGTTGTGAGTGCTAGAGGTATTAGATTTTATAAGTGGTGTCTGACCATTTATGCTTTCTAGCATTGTTTAAACCTTATGGAAATATATTCAGCTCCTAATGTATAAATCTAATGAATGTAATCTTTAATAGTAGCAACTTCATTTCTCATAACAGCTGTATCTTTTGTCATTTGTCTTTCTTGAGATGGATCTCACTATGTAGTCCTGGTTGGTCCAGAACTCCCTATACAAACCAGGCTTGAACTCCCAGTGATCGTTCTGCTTCTGCCTCTCAAGTGTTGGGATTATAAGTATGAATATCACTCTTGCCTATAACAGCCATTTCTTAGTGCTGGCTTATTCACCACTCTTACCAAGTAAACCCCAAAAACATTTACACATAAACTGCTACTAAACTAAAAGTTTATTTTTTTAATTTTTATTTAATTTAATTTTAATTTTTACTTTAATTTTAATTTTAATTTAATTTTCAGTGATGCTGGGAATTGAACCTAGGCAATTGCTCTAACCACTGAGCAATAGTCTGTGTGCTAGGCAAGTGCTCTAACCACTGAGCCATAGTGTGTGTGCTAGGCAAGTGCTCTAACCACTGAGCCATAGTGTGTGCTAGGCAAGTGCTCTAACCACTGAGCCATAGTGTGTATGCTAGGCAAGTGCTCTAACCACTGAGCCATAGTGCATGTGCTAGGCAAGTGCTCTAACCACTGAACGATAGTGTGTGCATGCTAGGCAAGTGCTCTAACCACTGAGCCATAGTGTGTATTCTAGGCAAGTGCTCTAACCACTGAGCCATAGTGTGTGTGCTAGGCAAGTGCTCTAACCACTGAGCAATAGTCCCAGCCCTAAACTAAAAATTCCCAATCCTATTCTTCTACACTTCAGTTATTAAAACTCCAAGACAGGTCTTTCCACTTGAACTCTGATTACCACTTTACATCATATCTCTAGCTCTCCTCTTCCTCGTCTTCAGTGTTAAGATCTTGGACCAAAAGGACTCAGAGCTCCTTGCAGTTCTCAGGCCCCAGGCCTCATGCTAGAACCTGCTGGGAGCCTTGGTTTCTCTATGACTAAACACAGACAATGGGCCCCTTTCTCTCAGATTGCAGGCTATGCAAATCTACTTGAGAAGCAGGTCAGATTAGACCAAGAACCTGCTGTCCTTTCTAATGACTCTGCCTTCCACCCTGAAGGTAGAGAATCTTCCTTTACTTAGGGCAGCAAGCTGCCGATGAAGGTGTTAGACAGGCCACAGTAGGAACCAAGTCTATGAGTTTATGAGTCTATAAAATCTATTACTTTCACTAGAGGAAAATAAGAGTCTCATGAATTAATAAGTAATAAGGTCTTCACCACATCAACTGCAGGAAAGCATGGGAGAATTGCAATTCTGTTGCTACACTTCTTAAAAAACCTACCTCCATCCAGGCATGGTGGCACACACCTTTAATCCTAGCACTTGGGAGGCAGAGGCAGGTGGATCTTTGTGAGTTCAAGGCCAGCCTGGTCTACAGAGTGAGTTCCAGGACAGCTGGGGCTACAGGGAGACCCTGTCACAAAAAGACAAAAACAAACAAACAAACAAACAAACAAACCTACCTCCAGCCTGTACAGTCCAGTATCTACCCTCTGCAATACCTGGGCAGAATCCCCTACCCCTTCTCTCCTCACTCTTTTCCCAAGCTATGAATTCTCCTTCCTTCAGAACATCACTGTCCTACTCCCTAGGGATGCCCTTTATACCCCTTCTTCACTCTGCTTCTCCTGGCAAAATTTTCTACCTCTTTGTACCAGAATCTGGGACAGTGATCCCTGACTAGGGGATTCCACTATCCTGTGCCAGTGGTATGTAAACTAGTTGTTCATCCTTCAAATTCCCAACATCACCCCCAGATCTCTCTGTGTCCTCAAGTCTCACCTCTCCAGTTATCATGTTGCTAGTTTTCTTTTTAAGTATTTTATTTATTTATTTATTTATTTATTTATTTATGAGTGTATTGCCTGCCTGTGTGTGTGTAAGTGCACTGTGTTAAGCAGTGCCCATGGAGGATGAAAGGACTAGGATCCCCTGGAACTGGAGTTATGGATAGTTGTTAACCATGTGGGTGCTGGGATTCGGGTCCTCTGCAAGAACAATCAGTGCTCTTAACTACTGAGCCATCTCTCCAGCCCCCGCTAGCATCTTTCAAAGGACAAAGTGCTAGGTGTAGGGGCACACGCCATAACCCTAGCCATTCAGAGGCAAAGGAAAGAGGATGGACAGTTTGAGGCTATCCTGAGCTACATTGTGAGATCATGTTAAAGGAAACAAAACTGGAGGGGAGAGGAGGACAGAGAAAGAAAGGAAAACGGAGAGGAAGGCAAAGAAGGAGAGGGGAGAGGAACTTACTTATAAGCTTCAAGTACGAGTCCCCCCTTTTTACCTGCTTATCATATAGTCAGAAATGGTTCCCTAAGACGAGCCTCTCCAACAAAGAACCCAAAGTCATGTTCAATTGCTCTGTAGACTGGATCAAGTACTTAGTTACTATTTCAGCTCAGTTGACTGAGTATAAGCATTGATGCTGAGTTGCAAAGTCAGGCAGTGAGCTTTGAGAGCTTTCAGATGGGAGGCTGGGGAAGGTGGGAGGTCTCACCCTAAGACATGACAGAGTCCGAGGCCCCTGCGGTTATCACATAAAATGGACAAAAAGAAATGAGAGTTCAAACGGACCCGAAGGTCCTGGTGTGGCAGGAGCCCCCTAGAGTAAAGAAAAGGAAATGCAGCGTTGTGTAATCTGTGCCTGAGTGCATATACACAGTTGTTCCTGTCACGACCTTGTAGCACAGGACACCCAGTCAGGACATGTGTGTTACCATGTATGAGAGACAAAGAAACAGAACTAGGGCTGGAGAGATGGCCTAGTGGTTAAGAGCACCGACTGCTCTTGCAGAGGGACCCGGGTTCAATCCCCAACACCCACATGGTGGCTGAAAACCATCTTTAACTCCAGTTCCAGGGGAGTCCAACGCCCTCTTCTGACCTCCGCAGCATTGCACGACACGGGTGCACAAAACTGCATGCAGACAGTACATTCATACACATATGAAAATAAATAAAATTTTTAAAAAAATAAGTAAAATTTTAAAAATTAAAAAAAAAAGAAACAGAATTATACATGGGGTATAAAAGGCTAAGCTGCCGGGCATGGTGGCACACGCCTTTAATCCTAGCACTTGGGAGGCAGAGGCAGGCCGATCTTTGTGAGTTCAAGGCCAGCCTGGTCTACAGAGTGAATTCCAGGACAGCTGGGGCTACAGGGAGACCCTGTCTCGAAAAGACCAATAAAATAAAATAAAATAAAATAAAATAAAATAAAATAAAATAAAATAAATAAAATAAAATAAAATAAAATAAAATAAAATAATAAAATAATAAAAGGCTAAGCTTTCCTTTGTCGGGGATGTAGAGAAACATCTTTCAGGGACTGTAACGGCACAATAAACGGCTTCCTGCTTGGCCTTGGGTCCCATGTTCTGTTCAGGCCTCTCCTACTTCACCCCAACCAAAGCACCAGGGCCAAAGGACACACAGCAGAGGCGGTTATCCTAAATTAGTCTAATGCAGGGATCTTCAAAAGCTTTCTTAAACGAAGAAGAATGGAGACAGGGTGCTGGAAAGATGGCTCAGTGGTTAAGAGCACTGATTGCTCTTGCAGAGGACTGGGGTTCAGTTCCCAGCCCCCACATGGGAGCTATTAACTCCAATTCCAGGGGATGTGATGCCCTCTTCTGACCTCCTTGGGCATTGCATGACAGGGATGCACTTACACATTTGCAGGCAATATGCTCATACACATAGTAAATAATAAAAAACAATTAAGAAAAAGACTGGAGCCTGGAATGGTGACACACACCTTTAATTCCAGCATTCTGGAGGTAAAAGCAGGTAGATCTCTGTGAGATAGAGGCAGGCTGATCTACACAGAGCGTTCCAAGCCAGTTGGGGCTACAGGGAGACTCTGTCTCAAAGAAACCAAATCAATGAGGCTGGAGAGATGGCTCAGCAGTCAAGAGCACTGACTGCTCTTGCAGAGGAACAGGGTTCAATTCCCAGCACCCAAATGGCAGTTAACAACCATCTGTAATTCCCAGTCCAGGGGATCTGACGCCCTCTTCTGATCTCTGCAGGCATTGCACAACACAGGCGGACCCACCTACATATATACGCATTACACTCATACATATAAAATAAAAATAATAAAATTAAAACAAGAACAAAACAAAATGATGAAGGATTACACCCACACAACAGACCACAGAGAAAAAACTCCTTACAAGTGGGGAAGGGATTCAGAAACCAAAATCCAAGTTTAAGGATTTTAGTGCCCCCTCCCCTAATTTTGTATTGGACAACTTAAAGAAGAAAAGGCTAATAGATTTATGAGTTCAAATGAAGAGGTGTCCAGGTCCATCTTTGGTCTTATCTGAAGTTTCTGGACTGATTCTCAGGAAAGTGGGGCCCTGCTGGCTGAGGAGTAGAGAGCCCCAGTTCTTCTATCTCAGACCAAGAAAAAGACAGAAGTATGCCATCTGCCTGTCCCCGAAATCTATCTCCTGTCTCTCAGGAGAACATATATCAGTGTATGGGAGGGTGTATTTCAGAGCCAATCTATGTTACTGAGGAGAGGTCAAGCTTAGGTGAGACAGTGGTATGGATGTTGCTGGGGCCACAGGAAGTCCCTACAGTTCAGGAGCAGGGCCGCTTGCTGCTGAAGAAATTGCCTACAGAGATGTAAAGTTAGCAAGATCCCACCTCAGGATACAGTTTCTTCAGAGTGCAGATCCACCTCCAAGGAGGTAGATATATAGATATATGTGTGTGGTACTGAATGAAGTCGGCAGGGGGCTGATGACCCCTCAAAGGCTGGAGCATGTCAGAGGACAAAGTCTGCAAATGTCTATTTGCCTCCCAGGGCAAGGAAGTTCACAGTCTCAGCACTCTCCGTTCCCAGCAGCCCCAGAGACAATTATGGAAGCATGTGCGGGTCTAGGAGACAGATTATAGATGGAGGAGTGGATACCTGGGATGCATTCCTCAGAGCCTTGGGGCCCACATCAAAGGCTGCCAGAGTGAAAAATCGTGACTCCCAAACGGAATTGGAGAAAAATATTTTAAATTTACCTTGAAGGGGAGTAAGAAACAACTCTTTCTGAATGCCTTTTATGTAACAAGTTTTTGAGACTGAGTCTTGCTATAAAGCCCCTCTACAGCATGGAGGGTTCAGCATGGGGGGGTTGTTTATTTTTTCTTTTTTTTTTTTTTTAATTTTCATCCTGGCAACTTGTTACAGTGTCTTCCAAAGGGCCTAGGCTTCCTTGACCTGCCATTGTTTGGAGAGGGGCTGGCGACGGGGTCTCCATTGTCCCCCCACCCTGCATTCCCTGGGTACCAAGTCTTGCTTACTGCCAGGACCAAGAGCCTCACCTGAAAGATCAGGCTGGCTTCGCCCCGTCTCGACCTGTCTCAGCTGCTAGAGTACTGGGATTACAGGAGGGACTCACTTATACCCACGGGACAACCTTTTTTAAATTTTTATTTATTTATTTATGTGTATGAATGTACTATCTGCATGCAGGTTTGTGTACCCGTGTCGTGCAATGCCGAGGAAGTCAGAAGAGGGTCTCGGATTCCCCTGGAACTGGAGTTCTCCTGGAATTGGAGTTACAGACGGTTCTCAACCTCCATGTGGGTGCTGGGGATCGAACCGGGGTCCTCTGCAAGAGCAGTAGGTGCTCTTAACTGCTAGGCCATCTCTCCAGCACCGGGACAACTTTTTAAAAATATATAGTGTATTTTTCAACTTGATGATTCACTAAATCCTTTGAGAGATAGATGACCGTGTCTCACCAGGGTTAAATTCAAGGCACAGTGTTGCACGCTTTAGACAGGGGCCCCTTTGCAGCCGTCACAGCCAAGGGTGATCCTGGGCTACCTGGGCCCTTGCTTCTTCAGCTCCCGCCAAGTGACCTCTGTTTAACCCCTGTGCGGGAGGGTGGCTGTGAAGCAGGTGGCCTCAGCTCAGCCTGCAGGAGGTGCGTCTTGCTCTCCTCACAGGCTCTGAGGAGCCTCGCACCTTCCAGGGGGCGTACTCGAGCATCCAAGCCTTGCTCACAAACGTCAGGACCGCCACAGATACCTCAGAGTGCAAGCGAAGAGACGCTTAAAGTCAAAAGCACATCTATATTTGAGGAGGGGTAAGTTTTTTTGTTGTCTCCACCTCCCCACACATTTTCTCCTGTTTTTCTCATTTGGCCTTTAAAGCTCTCTTCACTGCAACCCTCCTTAGCTCCTTCCCTCCCTTTCTCCCAATGCCCCTCCCCCTTCCTGTGTACCCCTTTCCCCTCACATCTTCCTTTTTTTTTTTCTTTTTAGACAGGGGGCTAATACTGGGGCCCCTTGTTGAAGGGGGTTCGTCCAACCCTCATGATGACACTTTTTGAAAGGTGGGTGACAAGGTGAGGTCAGCTCAAGGAAACCGGCTTGCTCCACACTCTTGCGCGTGTCCTTCGGACAATTTGTTACAGTGTCACCAGTGCCCACGCCCCCATTGGCCCGCCACCTCGTATCCCCATTGGCTGTAGAGCCAATGACAGGTAGTGATTGGTCCCCAGCCTGAGTGTCCAAGGTGCCAGGCCAGCTTTCCTCCTGAGGTGAGAGCCTTGCTGCTCACTCAGGCGAGGCAGCGCGGAGTGACCACCACAACCGTGTGAGGACCACGACCGAGCGAGGACGAGGACGCAACTTTCCGCGTGCTCGCGTGGGGCTGAACCGGGTGAGTAGCGCTGGCCGCTCGATCCTGAGGGGTGTCCGGGACGGGGGCGCTCCTGCACACATGGACTGGTTCCATGCAGGGTGGGGGGACTGAACGCTCAGGTCTGGGAAGCGGGAGCATTTGGGAATGCCACAGGCGACGCCAGGCTTGTGGTGTCACAGGATGCTGTTCCATCCTTTTTTTTTACGGTGCAGAGCATTAAACGAAGCTGAAATACATTATCCTGAGCATTGTTCTGTTTAGATGAAGTGAAAGTTGGGAAGGGAAAGTAGTTTGGGAGGTGGTAGAGAGGATTTGGAGGGACCCTGTGGGGTGCGTTTGATCCAAACATGTTGTGTGTGTGTGTGTGTGTGTGGTGTATAGTAAATTAAATATTTTTTGGCCTTTTTGAGACACGGTCTCCCTGTAGTCCCAGCTGGCCTGGAACTTGGCATGTAGACCAGGCTGGCCTCCATCTCAAAGAGATCCGCTTGACTCTGCCTCCCGAGTGCTGGGATTAAAGATATGGGCCACCATGCCCAGACTTTAATGTTTTTTCAAATATATATATTTATTTATTTAGTCTTTTTTGAGACAGCATCTGCCTGTAGCCCCAGCTGTCCTGGAACTCACTATGTAGCCCAGGCTGGCTTCGATCTCACAGAGATCTGCTGCCTCCCAAGTGCTCGGATTACAGGCGTGCGCCGCCATGCGCGGCTTTAAATATTTTATTTATTTTTACTTTATGTGTATGAGGGTTTTGCCTGTGTACAGGGCAGCGCACCGCATACGTGCCTGGTGCCCACCTCAGAAGGCCGGAAGAGGGCGTCAGATCCCCTGGAACTGGAGTTATGGATGGTTAGTGGCCACCATGTGGATACCGGGAACCAAGCTCCGGTCTCCTGAAAGAGCAGCCAGTGCTCTTAAGTGCTGAGCCATTTCTCCAGCTCCTACACAAGTTTTCTTTTTTTTAATTTTATTTATTTATTTATGTATGTGTATGAATGTACTGTCTGCATGCAGGTTTGTGCGCCCGTGTCTTGCAATGCCGCGGAGGTCAGAAGAGGGCGTCGGATTCCCCTGGAACTGGAGTTCTCCTGGAATTGGAGTTTCAGACGGTTCTCGGCCGCCATGTGGATGCTGGGGATCGAACCCGGGTCCTCTGCAAGACCGGTCGGCGCTCTTAACCGCTAGGCCATCTTCTTTTTAACATGATATTGATAGGTTAAAAATGGGTTGCGCTCAAATGTTTGTGGAGGAGTTTTAAATTTAAATTTGAAGGTCATCTGAAACTTAAAAAAGGAGGTCATTTTCCAAGGCTAACCTTCTGGAAATGAGATTTAAAGTGCAGTTGATGCTCATGTTTAAGAATTTCTCAAAAAAAAAATTAAAATTAAAATTAAAAAAAAGAATTTCTCAGGGCTGGAGAGATAGCCTAGCGGTCAAGAGCGCCGTCTGCTCTTGCAGAGGACCCGGGGTCCATCTCCCGCACCCACAAGGCGGCTGAGACCCTTCTGTAACTCCAGTTCCGGGGGAATCCGACACCCTCTTCTGACCTCCGCAGCATTGCACCAAACGGGTGCACAAACCTGCATGCAGACAGCACATTCATACACATACGAAAATAAATAAATAATAAATAAATAAATTTCTCAGCCGGGTGTGGTGGCGCACGCCTTTAATCCTAGCACTTGGGAGGCAGAGGCAGGCGGATCTTTATGAGTTCAAGACCAGCCTGGTCTACAGAGTGAGTTCCAGGACAGCTGGGGCTACTGGGAGACCCTGTCTCGAAAGACCAAAAAAAAAAAAAAAAAAAAAAAAATTTCTCACCTAGTGGTTTACAGGATTTAAATTTATTAATGGATTCCTTGGCTTTAAAAAGATAATGTAAAATGACATCTCAAAATAGAGCTTGACTTATATTTACAACAAATAACACAATAGAGCAAGATCAAATGGAAAGTAACAGGGCACCTGTTTAATTCCTGAAATTTTAGACAGTTCAAGCATTAAAATATGCACACACATGTTACAAATGGTGTAAAACAAGTACAGTAGGTTATACTTAAGTACAAAATAAACAAATCATGGTTTTATGGGAAGAAAAAAAGGAGGTCATTTTTTTGATAGTCTAAAGAGTTTGTTAAAAATCTAATTTAGTTGGTTTAGTCTGTTTGTTCATTAATTTTGCTTTGTTTGGCTGAGACAGGATTGAGCTATGTAGCTCAGGCTTACCTAAAATTTCCTTTTGTAGCTCAGGCTAGCCCCCAACTCATTATCTTCTTGTCTCTGCCTGCAGAGATAGTAAGGTATTATATCTCGCACATCTGGGCTTATAGGGGGGCTTTTTAAACTGGCAGCCCAAGTTAGTGTAGAGTTGGGTTATTGTACAGAAGTGCTGGATATGAAAAGTGTCTTTTGGCCCATGGCAGTGGGGGCAACACCATCAGATCCCAGAACTCAGGAGACATAGGTAGAAAGTGTGTGGGTGTCAAGGGCGGGTTAGGCTACACAGTCAGGGGGAGAAGAGAGAGAGAGAGAGAGAGAGAAGAGATGAGAGAGCAAGAGACATAGTCAAAGAAAAAGATACGATGGTAAATAAAACCTAGCGGGAGGGTCGTCCCAATAAAAATAAGACTAAATCCATAGCAGTCTTTTTTTTTGTATTTTTCAATGTATTTTTAAATTTAAGTATATTTGATGTTTATTTATATTATGTTAACGACCATCCACAATGAGGGTAGCCAGGGTGTCGTGCATTTGTTTTTTTCGTGGGACGTTGTTACGTCACACTCAGTATGATGTCCTTCTAGTAGCCATTTTCCTGCAAAGCCAGATGTCGTCTCTTTAGCTGCGACATAGAACTCCATTGTGTAGAGCTACAACATTTTCTCATATCCCACTTCATCAGTTGAGGGGGCATTGAGTTGGTTTGTCCAGCTCCGTTGCTATTGTGAAGAGAACTGAAATAACATAGCTTTGAATGGCCAGCATCTCTGTGGTGGGGTGAGACTTGTGGGTCATGCCCAGAGTGGTATGGTTGGGTCAGGTGACAAGTTTCATTCCAAGTCTTCCAAGGTGTTCTCAACAGCTTGCTTTCGCGATAGTGGCTGTAAGTTTACATGCCCACCCAGAGTGGTGAGTGGTGTTCCGCCTTCCCCCACAACTGCCACTCCAGCACTTGGTATAAGTTTGTTTTCTTGTCTAGCCCAGTCCTTATTTGGATTAAAGATGAGATCTTTAAAGTGTTGTTTTGATTTGCAGTTCCTTATGATTAGTGGATGGTTAAACACTTCTTAAGGTGGTTTCTCAGACCAGCTCTAATTCCTCACTTTGTGAAGTCTGACTCTGTTTAGGGCTCTTTGCTCCATCTATTGAAGTGGGCGGGTCTTGGTTTTTTGAGTAGTTTATATAATTCTGGAAATCAATGTTTTGTCAATGTTTCTGTGGTGAAGTTTTTCCTCCACTGGTGGATTTTTCTCTGATTCTTCATTCTTGGATTGTTTCTATTTGATGGTACAGAAGTTTTTTGAGTTTTAAAATAAGGTCCCATTTGTCAAGATATGTAGTGTGACCTGTATTATGTCCTGACAGATCACTAGAGCTCTGATTTAGGAAGTCTTTCTACGCCTATGTCTATATAGTCTTGCTGCCAATTTTCTTCTATTGCCTTCAGAGTTTGGGGTTTCACGTGAGGTCTTTGATCCTCTGGATTGTGACTTTTGTAACAGGTGTGAGAGTAGAGGCTTAATTTCATTCTGTCTACAAGTGGGATCCGTTTTGCCAAGGCACCAGCTTGCTGGAGATAGCGTCTTTTCTCCAATATGTGGTCTGTCTGGGTCCCCTTGGTCAATATAATATGGTTGAAACTGTATGTGCTCAGATTTGGATCTTCAGTTTTGTTCCTTGGTCAACGGTCTGTGTTTTTTGTGCAAGTACCCAGGCTGTTTTATGACTATAGCCCTAGGAGTGGTATTTGAAAGTCCTGGTAAGAGATACCCTCTGGTGAGTAGCTCTTTTTTGCGCAGGGTTGTAGTTTGGGCTATTCAGGGTCTTTTGGTTGTTCCCAAATGAATTTAAGGACTTTGTGGTTCCCAAGCCTGTGAGAATACTCTTGGGGATTTTGATTGGAATTGCATGTAATCGTATCCAAGAGTTTGGTAAAATGGACATTTTTACAATGTTAAGTTTCTCCAATCCATTGAGCATGGGAGAGTTTCTTGTCATCTTCTGATGTCTTCTTCAATTTCTGTGGTTCTTTCTTTAAGGGTTTTAAATTTTTGTTGGTGAGGTTTTTGGTGCCTTTGGTGTCTGTAGTTGTGTTCCTAGGTATTTTCTAACTTGTTTTTTTGGAGTGAGGCTATTGTGAGGTGGCAAGGTCTTCCTTTGAATTCTTTTCTCCCATTTGTCTCTATTTACTGGTGGATAGATCGCAAAGGCCGAAATACTGCTGTTTTTTTTAAGAGTTAGTATATTCTAGGGTGATTCCTATTTTTCTTGAGTCCACTAAAAGGTGCTGAGCCTGTTAATCCTTTTCTGTCTTTGCTGATGGGTCTAGGGTTCGTAGGTCGGGGCTATCGTCACAGCTAGAGGTTTCTCGAGGTTTTGTTTATTTTTAATTAGCAACCCTTAAGTAACAACACATCATCAGCAAATAGGGATATGACTTTTGGCCTTATGCTTGACTTTGCTTAAGCTTCTTGATTGCCCCCCCCTTTCTTCTTCCTCTTTCATTAGTACTATATACTGGAGGTAACTTTTACCCTGGTAATCTACTTACTTTACACTTCTCAACTTCTATAACTTGTTCTCTTTACTTCTAAACCTTGTACTCTAGATGTCACATAACCGTAATTTCCTTTTCTTGCCTTATTGCACTACAGTTTTAAGCACTAATATTGAAAGAGAGGAGTGGTGACGGGGGGCAGCCTCGCCGAGTTTCTACCTTTAAAGGGAATGTTTCGGTCATTTCCCCATTTAAGATGATATGGCCGTGGGTTTCCTGTATATGGCTTTGATTACATTGAGGATGATCCTCCATCCAATTCCTTCTAGGACTTTAAGCATGAGGATGCTGGGTTTTGTCAAAGGCTTTTTCATCATCAGTTGAGATGATGGTGTGTTGTTGTCCTTCATTCACTTAGGTGTTTGATGAGGTTTATTGATTTTCATATATGAACCATCCTTTGCATCTCTGATGAATCCAACTTGGTCATGATGGATGATCTTCTTGATGGGGTCTGTATGCGATTTGCAGTATCCTGTTTAGAATTTTGGCACTGTGTTCATTAGGGAGATGGGTCTATAATTCTCCTTTTTAGTTGTATCTTTGCCTGGTTTTGGTAATAGAGTGATGCTGGGCTTCATAGAAGGGAATTTGGGAGAATTCCCCCCTGTTGTATCCTTCTAAACAGTTTTCATTAATAATGGTTGTTAGTTCTTTTGAAATGTTTTGTAGATTCTGCTGTGAAACCTCTGGGCCTGGGCTTTTTTTAGTTGGGAGGTTTCTTATTACATCATCTTCAATTTCTCAGTTTATGGGTCTGCTTAAGATGTGGACTCTCTGGTTGAGCTTTGGTGATTCCCAGGATTTCAGATATCATCCATTTCTTCTAGTGTTTTCAAACTTATTGAAGTATTCCCGAATGATTGCCTGATATTTTCCCTTTTCATCACGGATTGTATTGATTGAGTTGGTTCCCTCTCTTTCGTTTTGTTAAACGGGGCTAGGGTGTTTGTCTATTTTGTTTATTCTTCAAAGAACCAATTTTTGGATTCATGATTTTTTGTATTGTTTTCTTTGTTTCTATTTCATTGATTTCTGCCTGATTTATATTCTCTTGTCTGTTGCATTTAGGGTTCACTGTTGTTGCCTCTCAAGTGCTTTTTAGCTGTAGTGTTAGATCATTCACTGTGCTCTTTCTCTGTTTTTTCTAATGTAGGCACCCAGGCTATAAACTTCCCTCTTAGGACTGCTTTTTAAGGTATCCCATAGGTTTTTGTTGTGTTGTATGTCATTGTCATTCAGTTCTTCCAGGAATGCTTTTATTTCTTTCTTTATCTCTTCCTTGACCCATTCATTATTCAAGAGTGTGTTGTTTAGTCTCCACGTGTTCTTGTATGCAGGGGCTTATCCTAGTGTTGATGTGAGCTTTATTGCACTGTGCTGATAGAAGGCATGAATATTTGCAATCTTTTTGTATTTGTGGAGGTTTCTTCTGTGTACCCAGTAATGTGGTCATTTTGGAGAATGTTCCATGGGGTGCCAGAGTAGAAAGTGTATTCTCTGTGTTAGGATGGAATATTCGGTAGAGGTCATTGAGGTCCATTTGGTGTATAACAAATCATTCAGTTCGGATATCTCTTCCTGTTTTATTCTTTGTCCTGTTGACCTATCCAAGGACTCAGTGGGGGTATTAAAGTCCCCATATGAGTGTACTGGGGTTATTGTGTGACTTGTGGTCCTGAGAATTGTCTTTATAAAGTTTGTGCACCAGAAGTTTGGGGCATATAATTCATAATTGTGAAACTTCTTGGTGAATTCCTTCTTTGATAAAAATGTGTAATGGCCTGCTTGGTTTCTTCTTTCTCTTCGTTTCTTTTACTTTTGAAGTCTATTTTGTCTGATATAAATAGCAACACCGGCTTTCTTTTGGGTACCATGCTGTGGAATATGTTTTTCCATCCTTTCACTTTAAGGTGCTGCCCTGTCCTTGAAGGTAGATGTGTTCTTGTAGACAGCTATCGATGGATTCTGTTTCCTAATCCAATCCCCAGCCTATGTCTTTTGATTGGGGAATTTAGTCCATAATATTAAGGTTATGAGGATAGGTTTGTGTTGCTTCCTTTTTGCCTTGTTTATCCATTGGTTTGGGTTTAGGTTTCTTACTTCTGCAGTTACTTTTTATTGATTTCTCTTTCAGGTGCCTGTGTGGTTGCTCCTTCTTCTGTTCTTTGAATTGCTTCCAATATTCTCTGAAGTGTTGGCTTCTGGACATGTATTCTTTCAACTGTTTATGTCATGGGAGTTTTTTTCTCTCTTCCTTCAATTATAATCGACATTTTTGCTGGGTATGTGAACCTGGTTGGCATCTATTGTCTTTTTTTTTTTTAATTTTATTTATTTCGTATGTGTATGAATGTGTTGTTCTGCATGCAAGTTTTGTTCACCCTGACGTGCAATGCCCATGGTCAGAAGAGGGTCTTGGATTCCCCTGGAACTGGAGTTCTCCGGGAATTGGAGTTTCAGATGTGCGGTCTCGGCCGCGATGTGGGGGCTGGGAATCGAACCTGGGTCCTCTGCAAGAGCGGTCGGGCTCTAACCGCTAGGCCATCTCTCCAGCCCCAATCTATTGTCTTTTAACACTGGGAATGCTTGCTCAGGTTCTTCTTGTTTTCATAGTTTGCATTGAGAAGTCAGTGTAATTCTTAAGGTTCCCCTTATAGGTCACTTGTTTCTTTTCTCTGTGGCTTTAAGGATTTTGTCTTTGTTTTGGGGGCTCTAGCATTTTAACTATGATGTGGCATGGAGAATTTCTTTCTGCTTGTCTGTTTGGAGTTTCATGTGCTTCTGTATTTGTTATTGGTTTGTCCTTTTTTTGTTTGTGGGAAGTTTTCCCATATATTATGCGGTTGAAGACCTGATAATAACTTCTCTTGGGATTCTTCTCCTGTCCCTACTATGAATGCAGAGGTTTGATCTTTTTCATAGTGTCCCACAGTTCTTGTTGTCCACTTTTGTGTAGTTTTAAATTTTCATAATCTTTCCTTTGAGGTTTTTAGTTTGTTCTGTGTTATCTTCCAGGTCTGATATTCTTTGTTCTGCTTCCTCCATTCTGCTTCTGAGGCTTTTTCCATTCCTTTCCTCTTGATTGGATGAGTGTTTGATTTCCTTTTTCATTTCCTCTTCTGATTTCTTTAGTATTTCTACTTCTTTTTGGAGCTTCTCAATCTCTTCCTGTAGCTCTTTGCTTCGCTGGTTGGTTTCCTTATCTTTTTCAGCATGGGATATTTTCAGTGTTTCCAGTTCCTTCTGGAGTTTGTCTTTCTCTCTCTAGGTCCTTCTTGAGTTCTTCATTCTCTTTTCTTAGTTCTTTGATTTGCTCTTTATAATCTTGTAGTTCTTTAAATATCTGTGTCCTGGCCATCCCCAGGGGGATCCCACTGTAGGAATCTTCCATAGGGTTGTCTCTTCTTCGTGTTCCTGGCATATGGGCTTCTCCTTGCCTGTATTCCAATATAAGTCCTAAATGCCTCTTCACTGTGTTGAAGGCTTGCTTTGCTTGCTTCCATCAGATGCCTTCGTAATCCCAGTTTGGGGGGGGGCTGTCTCTAGAGATCTCGGATCCAGCAGTCTTAATTTTCACAAAAAGCCCTTTTAGAAAAATGTATGGTGCCAGGCCTTTAATCCCAGGCAGATAGAAATCTGAGTTCAAGGCCAGTCTGATCTACATCATGAGTTTCAGACCAGCTGGGGCTACCCAGAGGCCCTGTCACACACAAAAAAGAAAAATCTGTCAATTAAGCTGCCATTTATCTTTGCTCTACTGAAAAACTTCTTGCCAAGTTGTTCCCACCAAGGTACAAGTATTTACAGAAAAACACGGGGCTGGGGAGTTGGCTTAGCAGTTAAGAATACTGGCTGGCTGCCCTTGAAGAGAACTCAAATTCAATTCCCAGCACCCACATGGCAACTAACCACTGTCCATAACTGCAGTTCCAGGGGATCCAACACCCTCTTCTGGCCTCTGTGGGCATTGCACGACACAGGTGCATTTACATACATGCGAGCATAATACTAACACATGTAAAATAAGAATAATAAATAAAATGTTTTTTTTTAAATAAAGGGGAAATTTGTTAGCACTCAGGCCACTTTAAAAAAAATAACAGATTTTTGGGCTGGAGGGATGGCCTAGCTGTTAAGAGCGCCAAGTGCTCTTGCAGAGGACCTGGGTTCGATCCCCAGCACCCACATGATGACTGAGAACCATCTTTAACTCCAGTTCCAAGGGAATCTGACATCCTCTTCTGACCTCCGTGGCATTACACGGCATAGATGCACAAATGTACATGCAGAACATTCATACATATAAAAAATAAATAAAATTTAAAAAATAACAGATTTTTATTTATTTTAATCATATTGACTTTTTGCGCATTTCCTGCAATACATGTTGACCATATTTAGACCCACCCCCTGTCTGTAGCCCCCATTTCCGCTCCCACTGGTGGATTTCATAGATTCTGTCCTGTGTGTTAAGGCTCATCCAGTCAAATTTGTCTCTCCAGATTTTCTTCTATTCTCGATCATCTTCGATGTGCAAACATTCATGCTCACTTCTCCAGTCACACCCAGTTTCCTGCGTAAGAACAAGATTTTCAGTTTCCTGCTCCTCATTAATCTTTCTCTCTACCTTCCTTATACAGCAAATGGCAAGTATTATCTTCAGTGGGCTCTTCCTTTATTAAATAGGTTGCCTTTCATTGTGAATCCCACTAGGAACTGAATTCTTGAGACTGTGAATTGCTGGGATATAGATAGGTTTTTAAGTTTAGAGAGGACTAAAATGCTACTTCTTCCCATCCCATGGTTTTCTCTTAGTCTTCATTTCTCTTTCCTTGTTCCTCCCCAGGGCTGGGAGATTGTGTCTTCGTGGCCCAGTCGAAAGGATTCTTAGTTTTGGTCTGGGAGAGGCAGTACAGAAAGGGAGTGCTTGAGTGAATCATATATCCCTGCATGGTGCTGTACTGTGTGTGAGAGGAACATCACCAACACTTGAGAGATGGAGCCTCGCTGAGGGTCTTACTGACCTGTTGGGCAAACAAGATTAAGTTGGAAACCAATGTGGCTTGGGGCTGGCAAACTTTTTAGAGGAATTAGAACTTACAGGACAAGCTGGCTCTAGATAGGCAGAGCTGGGGGCAGGGACAGAGAGGGGTAGGGTTTAGATGGCGAAAAATATACAATATACGGGGCTGGAGAGAAGGTCTAGCGGTTGGGAGTGCCGACTGCTCTTGCAGAGGACCTGGGTTCAGTCCCCAGCACCCACATGGAGGCTGAGAACCATCTTTGACTCCAGTCCCAGGGGAATCCGACGCCCTCTTCTGACCTCCGCAGCATTGCACGACACGGGTGCACAGACCTATATGCAGACAGTACATTCATACACATAAAAAAAAAAGTACAATATACTACAAAGTAGAGGAGGAAAGGGTTTGTTTGTTTGTTTGTTGGTTGGTTGGTTGGTTGGTTGAATAACCAAAGCGTTCAGGGATGGTGGTGTATGCTTGTAGTCCTGGCAATCAAGAGGCCGAGACAACAGAATGACCTAAAAAAGTTAAAAAGAAAAAAAGGGGGGTTGGAGAGATGGTTCAATGGTTAAGAGTACTGGCTGCTCTCACAGAGGGCCTGAGTTCAGTTCCCAGCACCCAAACAGCGGCTAACCACCATCTGGGGGGGGGGTCCGATGTCCTCTTCTGGCCTCCACTGGTTTCCATGTGGTACACGAACATAAATGCAAGCAAATCAGTCATACACATAAAAAATATTTTTTTTTAATGAGAAGAAGAGGTCACTGGAACAGTCTGAGTTTTCAAGGCTAGTGAGAGGCTGACTGACCCTAGGGTTGGAGTGTCAGACTATACATTCTTCACAGATCTAATTCCTTATACTCCTGAGAGCAGATTTCTTAATACATTTTCATTTAAAGAGGGCTTTTCTAAAAGAAAAGTCTTTGGATTTTATTTTCTTGTGGCACCATGGATAAAACCCTAGAGCCTTAGGCATTCTAATTAAGTGCTCTACCATTAAGCAACATCTTCAACTAAAAGATTTTTTTTATTTCTTTTCTTTTTTTTTTTTTTTTTTTTTGAGGAGGGGGCTCCCTGTAAGCCAGTAGCCTGGTGGATTCACTCTGCTGACCAGGGTGGCCTGAACCACAGAGATCTGCCTGCTTCTGCCTCCCAAGTGCTTGGATTAAAGGCATGCACAACCAGGCCATGTGGGTGCTGGGAATCGAACCTGGGTCCTTGTAAGACGGTCGGTGTGCTCTTAACCGCACTAGGCCATCTCTCAGCCCCCAAAGATTTTTTGCGTTTAAAAGAAGTTTACTTCTTAGTCAAGTGAGCACAGAGACACACACTTGTCATTTCAATACTCAGGAAGCTGAGTCAAAAGATCTTGAGTTCAAGGCAATCCTGGGCCTAAGTAGTCCAGACTCTGTCCTCCTCACCATAGTGTAGATAGCTAAATAGTAATAGTAATGATACGATAGATCGATAGATAGATGATAGATAAATAGATGCAATAGATAGATAGATAGATAGTACATTCTTAATATGTTCATACTATACTGGGTCCCCTTTCACAATATTTTTGTCACCATTTCCTGGCACAAAGCTAACTTTGGTTTGTAAACTTTGTCCTGTTCTCTCTTCCCCTAGCCCAGAGAATTATTTCTGTGCTATCTTTCCTGAATAAAACCACCCTTCACTCAAATCCCAGTGTCTAACGATGTAGATCCAAGTATATTATTGCAACAAAAATTCAATCTTGGGGGTCTGTGAGGTGGCTCTGTGGGAGACATGCTTGTTGTGCGAGCCTGACAACCTGAATTCTGTGGCTGAAATCCACACAGGGTTGAAGGAGAGAACTGACTCCACAAGAGTCCTCTTGACCTCCACACATGTACCATGAACCACCATGTGCCCGAGTCCACATGCACCACATGCCGCACACACATTAGTAATACTAACAAATAAACACTTTTTTTTTTAAGTTCATGTTGAAAATGCTAGGCCTAGTCCCTATCAAGGTCTGTTGAGGCAAAATGCTGAGTCAATATGGTAACTAGGGAAGATGCCTGTGTGGAATCCTAGTAATCATGCTAGCGGTGAACAGAGAGCAGGAAAGTACCAGAACGAAGACGAGGCCCGTCCATGTCCCCTTTCCTGTGAGGCATCGGGGACTCCTAGATTTCATAAAAGGTTAAGTGTATGCTCTTGTTTTATCGAGGTATAGTGTGTGCACCAAAAAGCCCACACCTATACAGTAGAAATCTTGATGGGGTTTTTTTACTTCAGATGTAACCATCTCCACTTAAAAAAAATACTATTCTGGGGCTGGACATGGCTTGGAGGTTAAGAGCACCGGCTTGCGCTTTTCAGGGACCCAGATTTAGTTCACCCACTTACATGGTGTAACAACCATCTGTAAATCCAGTTTCCGGGGAATCTGACACCCTCCTTAACCTCGGCATCACACATATACAACAGTTGCACTCCATACTCTAATGATAATATAAAAAAATAAAATTGAAATAATAAATATTTTAAAATACTATTCTTTTTTAAGTCATTTTATTATTTATTTTTTGTATGTTATGAATGTACTGTCTGCCTGTAGGTTTGTGCACCCATGTCATGCAATGCCTCGGAGGTCAGAAGAGGGCGTCGGATTCCCTGGAACTGGAGTTAAGACAGTTCTCAGCGCCATGTGGGTGCTGGGGGATCGAACCCAAGTCTCTGCAAGAGCAGTCGGCACTCTTAACTGCTAGGCCATCTCTCCAGTCCCAAAATACTTTCTTTTTTTTATTTTATTTTATTTATTCTGTATGTGTATGAATGTAGTCTGCATGCAGGTCTGTGACCTGTGTCCTGTGCAATGCAGCCCAGTGAGGTCAGAAGAGGGTCTCAATTCCCCTGGANTTGCATTCCTGAGACATGTATCCCTTTTTTTTTTTTTTTGAGAGGGGGTCTCCCTGTAGCCCCAGCTAGCCTGGAACTCACTCTGTAGACCAGGGTGGCCTTGAACTCACAGAGATCTGCCTGCTTCTGCCTCCCAAGTGCTGGGATTAAAGGCATGCACAACCAGGCCATGTGGGTGCTGGGAATCGAACCTGGGTCCTCTGTAAGAGCGGTCGGTGCTCTTAACCGCTAGGCCATCTCTCCAGCCCCCAAAGATTTTTTGCGTTTAAAAGAAGTTTACTTCTTAGTCAAGTGAGCACAGAGACACACACTTGTCATTTCAATACTCAGGAAGCTGAGTCAAAAGATCTTGAGTTCAAGGCAATCCTGGGCTAAGTAGTCAGACTCTGTCCTCCTCACCAGATAGATAGATAGATAGATGATAGATAGATAGATAGATAGATAGGTAAATAGATAGATGATAGATAGATAGATAGATAGATGATAGATAAATAGATGATAGATAGATAGATAGATAGATAGATAGATAGTCATTTCTTAATATGTTCATACTATACTGGGTCCCCTTTCACAATATTTTTGTCACCATTTCCTGGCACAAAGCTAACTTTGGTTTGTAAACTTTGTCCTGTTCTCTCTTCCCCTAGCCCAGAGAATTATTTCTGTGCTATCTTTCCTGAATAAAACCACCCTTCACTCAAATCCCAGTGTCTAACGATGTAGATCCAAGTATATTATTGCAACAAAAATTCAATCTTGGGGGTCTGTGAGGTGGCTCTGTGGGAGACATGCTTGTTGTGCGAGCCTGACAACCTGAATTCTGTGGCTGAAATCCACACAAGGGTGGAAGGAGAGAACTGACTCCACAAAGATGTCCTCTGACCTCCACACATGTACCATGACACACATGTGCCAGGAGTCACACATGTCACACACATGCACGCACACACAAATTAGTAATAACAAATAAACACTTTTTTTTTAAGTTCAGTCTGAAAATGATAGGCCTAAGTCCCTATCAAGGTCTGTGGAAGGCAAAATGCTGAGTCAATAATGGGAACTAGGGAAGAATGCCTGTGTGGAATCCTAGTAAATCAGTGCTAGCGGTGAACAAGAAGCAGGAAAGTACCAGAAGCAAGACGAGGCCAGTCCATGTCCCCTTTCCTGTGAGGCATCGGGCGACTCCTAGATTTCATAAAAGGTTAAGTGTATGCTCTTGTTTTATCGGAGGTATAGTGTGTGCACAAAAACAGCCCACACATATACAGTAGAAATCTTGATGGAGGTTTTTTTACTTCAGATGTAACCATCTCCACTTAAAAAAAATACTATTCTGGGGCTAGAGACATGGCTTGGAGGTTAAGAGCACCGGCTGCTCTTTCAGAGGACCCAGATTTAGTTCACAGCACTTACATGGTGAATAACAACCATCTGTAAATCCAGTTTCAGGGGAATCTGACACCCTCCTGCAACCTCCACCAGCATTATACAACATGGGTGCACTCCATGCATTCTGGTAATATACTCATACACATAAAATTGAAATAATAAAATATTTTAAAATACTATTCTTTTTTTAAGTCATTTTATTTATTTATTTTTGTATGTGTATGAATGTACTGTCTGCATGTAGGTTTGTGCACCCATGTCATGCAATGCCTCGGAGGTCAGAAGAGGGCGTCAGATTCCCCTGGAACTGGAGTTAAAGACAGTTCTCAGCTGCCATGTGGGTGCTGGGGATCGAACCCAAGTCCTCTGCAAGAGCAGTCGGCACTCTTAACTGCTAGGCCATCTCTCCAGTCCCAAAATACTATTCTTTTTTTTTTTATTTTATTTATTTCTGTATGTGTATGAATGTACTGTCTGCATGCAGGTCTGTGCACCCGTGTCCTGCAATGCCGCAGAGGTCAGAAGAGGGTCTCACCAATCTATTCGTCTTGTTTAACACTGGTGGAAATGCTTTGCTCCAGTTACTTCTTGCTTTCATGTTTTGCGTTGAGAAGTCAGTTGTATTCTGATAGCTTTCCCCTTATCAGGTCACTTTTTTTTTCTCTTGTGCCTTTAAGGATTTTCTTTGTTTTTGGTGTCTAGCATTTTTAGACCTATTTGATGTGCATGGAGAATTTTCTCTTTCTGATCCTGTCTGTTGGAGTTCTATTGTGCTTCTTGTATAGATTTGTCGCGTTTGTCTTTTTTTATTTGCATTGCGAGTTTTCATCTTTTATTTTGTTGACAATCTGATGAATACCATCTCTTGGGATTCTTCCCTTCCTCACAGATGCAGAGGTTCTTGATCTGTCATAGTGTCACACAGTTTTTGTTGTTCCACTTTTGTGTTATTTTTTAAATTTTTCATAATCCTTTCTTTGGGGTGTTTAGTTTCTTGTTTATCTTCCAGTGTCTGATACAGATTCTTTGTTTTGCTTCTTCCATTCTACTTTTAAGGCTTTTTTCCATTCCTTTTCCTCTTTATTGACTTAGGATGATGTCAAAGTGGTTGATTTTCCTTTCTTCATTTCCTCTTCTGATTCTTTAGTATTTCCACATCATTTTGGAGCTATTCATTATCTTCTTCTGATTTAGCTTTCTTTGCTTGACTGGCTTGGTTTTTTCTTTTTCAGCATGGGATACTTTCAGTGTTTCCAGTTCTCTGGCAGTTTGATCTTTCTCTCTCTAGTCCTTCTTGGAGTTGCTTCATGTCTCTTTCTTTATTTCTCATTGTTGATCTTCTCTTAATATCCTTGTAGTTTCTTTAAAGTTATCTGTGTCCTGGGCCATCCCCAGGAGGGATCCCACTGTAGGAATCTTCCATAGGGGTTTGTCTCTTCTTCGTGTCCTGGCATATGGGCTTCCCATTGCCTGAATTCCCAATTCAGTTCTCAAATGCCTCTTCACCTGTGTTGAAGGCTTGCTTCTTATGGCTTGCTTTCCATCAGATGCCATTCGTCAATCCCGTTGGGGGGGGGGCTGTCTCTAGAGATCTCGGATCCAGCAGTCTTAATTTTCACAAAAAGCCCTTTTAGAAAAATGTATGGTGCCAGGCCTTTAATCCAGGCCATATAGAAATCTGAGTTTCAAGGCCAGTCTGATCTACATTCATGAGTTTCAGACCAGCTGGGCTACCAGAGGCCCTGTGCACACCACAACTAAAAGAAAAAATCTGTCAATTTTTAAGGCTGCCACTTCCTATCTTTGCTCTACTGAAAAACTTCTTGCCAAGTTGTTCCCACCAAGGTACAAGTATTTACAGAAAAACACGGGGCTGGGGAGTTGGCTTATCAGTTAAGAGCAATACTGGCTGGCGCTGCCACTTTGAAGATCAACTCCAAATTCAATTCTCCGCACCCATCATGGCAACTAAGACCACGTCCATAACTGACAAGAAAACTTCCAGGGGATCCAACACCCTCTTCTGGCCTCTGTGGGCATTGGCATGACACAGCGTACATTTACATACATGCGAGCATAATACTAACACATGTAAAATAATAGTAATTAATAAGGGCTGGAGAGGAATGCTAGTGGTAAGAGCGCCGACCGCTCTTAGCAGAGGACGCCGGTTCGATCCCAGCACGCAACATGGCCCGGCTAAGAACCGTCTCAAACCCCGAAATTCCAGGAAGACTCCAGTCCAGGGAATCCGATCACCCTTTCTGACCTCGCGCGTTGCTACGACACGGGTGCAAAGACTTGCAATTCAGGACTAGTACATTCATACACATACAGAAAATAAACAAAATAAAAAATAAAATAAAAAAAAAAAGAATAATAAATAAAATTTTTTTTTAAACTAAAGGGGAATATTCTTGTTAGCACTCAGGCCACTTTAAAAAAAATAACAGATTTTTGGGCTGGAGGGATGGCCTAGCTGAAGAAGCGTCAAGTGCTCTTGCAGAGGACCTTGGGTTCATCCCCAGCACCCACATAATGACTGAAGAACCATCTTTAACTCCAGTTCCAAGGGAATTCTTGACCATCCTCTTCTGACCTCCGTGGCATTATCCACGGCATAGATGCACAAATGTACATCGAGCAACATTATTCATACATATTAAAAAATAAATAAAATTTAAAATAACAGATTATTTATATTTTAATCATAATTGACTCTTTGCTGCATTTTCCTGCAATTATCATGATTTGAACCATATTTAGACCCACCCCCTGTCTGTAGCCCCCATTTCCGCTCCCACTGGTGGATTTCATAGATTCTGTCACGTGTCGTTAAGGCTCATCCATTCAATTTGTCTCTCCAGATCTTTCTTCTATCTGATCATCTTCGATGGTGCAAACATTCATGCTCACTTCTCCAGTCACACCCAGTTTCCTGCGTAAGAACAATGATTCAGTTCCTGACTCCTCCATAATCTTTCTCTCTCACCTTTCCTCATACAGCACAATGGCTAAGTATTATCTCAGTGGGTTCTTCACCTTTATTAAATAGCGTTGCCTCTTCATCTGTTGAAATCCACTAGGAACTGGACATTCTTGAGACTGTCGAATTGCTGCGCAATATAGCAAGGTTTTTCCTAAGTTAGAGATGGACTAAAATGCTACTATCTTCCCATCCCAGTTCGGTTTATCTCCGATAGCATTCAGCGTATTGTCGCTCATAGCACTGGCTTTCAGGTAGCGGGCGGTTTTCTCTTTAGTCTCATTTCTCTTTCCCTTGTTCCTCCCCAGGCTGCGAGATTGTGTCTTCGTTGGCCCAGTCGCAAAGGATTTCTTAGTTTTGGGTCTGGGAGAGGCAGTACGAGAAAGGGGAGGCTGAGTGAATCATTATATCCTGCATGGGCTGATACGTGTGTGAGAGGAACATCTACCAAACACTTGAGATATTGAGCCTCGCTGAGGGGTCTTTACTACCTGTTGGCAAACAAGATTAAGTTTGGAACCGAAATGTGGCTGGGGGCTGCAGCAAACTTTTCTTTAGCAGGAATTAGAAACTTTACAGGACAAGCATGGCTCTAGATAGGCGAAGCGGGAGGCGAGGGACCAGAGAGGAGGTAGGTTAGATATGGCGAGAAAACATGACACACCTATACGGGGCTGGAGAGACGGCCTAACGGTTGGAGTTGCCGAACATACTGCTCTTGCAGAGGACCTGGGTTCAGTACCCCAGCACCCACATGGCAGCGCTAAGAACCGTCTTTTGACTCCACCGTCCCAGGGGAATCCGACGCCCTCTTCTGACTCCGCAGCATTAAGCACGACACGGGTGCACAGACCTATATGCAGAACAGTACATTCATACACGATAAAAAAAAAAAGACAATATACTACAAGTAGAGGCAGGAAAGGGTTGTTTGTTTGTTGGTTGTGTTGGTTGGTTGGTTGAATAACCAAAGCGTTCAGGGATGGTGGTGTATCTTGTAGTCCTGGCAAATCCAAAGGAGGCTTTTATTTATTTCTGTATGTGTATGAATGTACTGTCTGCATGCAGGTTTGTGCACCTGTGTCGTGCAATGCCGCAGAGGTCAGAAGAGGGTCTCAGATTCCCCTGGAACTGGAGTTCTCCTGTAATTGGAGTTTCAGACAGTTTTCGGCCGCCATGTGGGTGCTGGGGATCGAACCCGGGTCCTCTGTAAGAGCGGTCGGCGCTCTTAACCGCTAGGCCATCTCTCCAGCCTCCAAAATACTATTCTTAAAATTGGAAAAATCATAGAAAGTGGAACCCAGGTCTACTCAGCTTTCAACAGACTGTGAAGGACAAGCTTTCAAGGTATGGTGCTGCCCTTGACCAAAGAAACGACCAAGTATCTGGTGAATGCTTGCACTGTACTGGAGCCTTCCTGGAGCATGCCCCAGAGCCCCTCAACTGAAAGTCCAAAGTAGATGGATGGCTTCAGTGAGAAACTTGGGTCACCTGTGGCTTACTGTGTGTCTTTTTGGTGATAGTCACCTTTTATTTGAGAGCTAGCTCCTTGCTGTCTGCTTTGTCTGTCTTCCATTTTCCCTTAATGTGGTATCTATACTATGGAAGGTAAAAGGAGGGATAATATTTGTTGCAGATTATAATGGCAACCCCAGGAGAAGGCAGAAGACCCAGCTACAATGCAGAAACACCCCAGGGGCTGGCACCTGTGCAGCGTCTGGAATCTCGCTTGGCCCGCAGACGTCTGTCCCAGGCCCGGCATCGAGCCACCCTGGTGGGGCTCTTCAACAACCTAAGGAAGATGGTTTACTCCCAGTCTGATCTCACAGCCACAAAGGTACAGGGACTTGGGTGTGGGGGAGACATTTCTATATATGATGAGACTGTGGGGTGAGGTAAGGACTGGCCTGGAGCTGCCAACTCTGCTGGCCTGCCAGAGGGCTGGACTTGGGTGTGATCAATGGGCGGTTCTTAATGTCCCATGGTGCTTGCCTCCTGCGGCCACTACTGCTGCCCATAGGAAAAATGTCAAAGTCAGGCCTGACCTACCAGCAGCAGACCAATCTGACATAAGAAGGCAAATGATGGGTCTGAGGGCGACATCTGCTTACTCAGGGACTCTAGTGCCTGTCCTGTTCGAGGGCAGCAGCCAACCTCCAGCCGATTCTCCAGGACAGTCTAATCCACCCAAACACACACACAGACACACACATACACTACACTACACTGTACACATATGCACACACCATAGGCGTACATACATGTACCATACCACTGCCACATATACATGTACACACATGCATGCTTAGGGCACATCTGCACACAGCAGTTCTCTTCCTACTCCAGGCCTGACTCTCCACGATCATCCGGCTTCCTGAGTTGTCTGTGGTCCTGTGCTGACTCCCAGCTCGTCGGCTTCCTTCCTGGGATGGCACCTTCAGCAAACAGCACTTGAGCCTTTAGGGTTTTCTGCTTCTGGAACTCCTAGAGAATTTTGATGGTGATGAGGGGGAGGGGCGGGTAAACACAGAAGCATTCCTGAACAGGCCCAGGCCTTTGTGTAAATTATAGCAAAATGGCTGCTGAGCACTCTTGTCCAGGGCTCCAGTCGGCACTGCTTCTGTCCCCAACTGAAGAAGTCCCAACAGAATCCTGACCTGCTGTTAGAAGGGTAGGGTGCTGGTGAGGGTAGAGGAAAGCCAAGTTGAGGAACTCGGTACACAGGAGTGGCTGGCATTGCCAGGGCCTCTCAGCTGAGGGCAACGCCCTCCCAGGAGCCTAGCTTTGCCCCACAGCCACCAAATAAAGAGGTGCTTGTTTTGTGCTTCTGGGGTACCTAAAAAACCTAAATCCTTTGTCAATGACCAATGGAGAAGTGTGTCTGAACTAGCAGGGCAAGGAATCAGAAAACAAGTACCCAGGGCCTCACTGTAAGGCTTACAAGTTAATTCAGAGGAAATCCACAGGCACTCCCTAGGTTGACTTTGTGCTTTTGCGAATAATAGAATGACCAGTAACTAGTTTCAGTGGATGGAGAAGGCAAGGTACTTCTGACCATCAGTTACATCTGTTACACAGGGAAGGTCCAAGTGGCTGTCTCACAGGCCTGAGATAGGTCTACCAAGGCAGTATATGAAAAGATACATTGGTTTTTTTGGTCTTTTCCAGACAGGGTCTCCCTGTAGCCCCAGCTGTCCTGGAACTCACTCTGTAGACCAGGCTGGCCTTGAACTCACAAAGATCTGCCTGCCTCTGCCTCCCAAGTGCTAGGATTAAAGGCGTGCACCACCACGTCCGGCTTGAAAAGATACATTAATTACATTAGAGTCTTAAAACCTAGGATAATTGTTTCCCAGCATACCTTATTTCTTCCCTACATCTCTAGTCCTACCATTGTCATTTTATAGACCAAGAGACTGAACATTATCTGCCCTGAATGTCTCAGCCAGAAGTGGTTTAGAACCCGACTGTTCATTGTGTTCTTTCTTTCTGTTTCCTGAGGGACAATCCAGGATTCAGCATGAAGAAAGAGTTGTTCTATAAGAATGATGTGTAAAAAAAAAAAAAAAAGAATGATGTGTAATAAGATCATATTGGCAAACTCCAAGTTTGCCATAATAAAATACCAAAACTGGGGTGGCTTAAAACAACAGCAATTAAATGACATGAATCCAGAGGTTCAAGATCGAGGTAGTCACAAGGTAACGCTCCGTCTGACAACTTCAGTGGGTAATCCTTTCTGCCTCTCCTAGCTTCTGGAATTTTCTAGCAATTCCTGAGATTCCCTGGCTTGTAGAGGCATCACTGTAGCCACACAGAGTCTTCCTGCTTTCACATCTCTCTGCGTGACTGCTCTGTCTCTGTGCCCACAGTTCTCCTTTTCCTAAGGACATCAGTCAAAGTGAATTGGGATTTCATTTTAATATGATTACCCTATTCCAAAAATATGTCACATTCAGAGATGCCCAGGGTAAGGACTCGACATATCTTTTTCTTAGGGTAAGGGTGGTGGGAGACAGTTCAGCCAGAGAAAAAAGTCCTGAGAAAGCCTACCAAAAGCATTCCAGGGAGTGAACAAGATGGCCAGGAAGGTAAAGGGATTTTCCATCAAGCCTCATGACCTGAGTTCAAGCCCCAGAACCCATTTGGTGGAAGGAGAGAGTCAGCTCCTGAAAGCTGTCCCCGACCTCCACGTACACCTAGCAAGAGTCCCCCACCCCCAATAAAATAAATAAATGTAAAAAAAAAAGAGATGAAATCATATGAATAAACATTCTGGCTTCTCTAGCGTTGCACAGCTGGAGCTGAAGTCTAGCTCTGGGTCACTGCGCAAGCCCAGAGTTGACGTTCAGCCGGCTCTGCATCCTTAGCATGCATTTCATCTGAAAGCAACCTGTATTTCTGCAGGATAGCAGTAGCCCTCTGGATGCAATTTGCTTCCAAATACTTTAGTGTTTCAGTGAGAACTCATTTCTAGAATACACATGAGACTCCCTGCATTCCTATCCTTTCCACTGACAAGGTCAACTATGTGACTCTGCATTTGAGGGAGTACAGACTGGAGGGGGAGGTTTCCTGGGTACACACACACACACACACACACACACACACACAAAATACAAATCTCCAGAGGGAAAAGCTGTGCTCTCAACAGTGTCTGTCTGTGTTCTCAGTGGCAGGTCCTGAATAAGACGAAGAGCCATATTCGAGAATTGGAAAAAACCCTGGATAATTTGCTGAAACTCAAAGGCAAGAGACTCCTCCCCAAGGAAGGCTGGTTTGGGTGTTCTATCGAAGGCATGGATTAGGCTACGCAGAATTAACAAATACTTATTAAGAACCCACTTTACATAGGCCACTATAACTGGCCCCCGTCCCTAGGGAACTTGCGATCTGGCAGGATGGGCAGGGGTCCTCAGGTAGTATGGGTTTGATGAGTTTCCTAGCGAAAGTGAGGCACCTGACCTCACTTTCACATACCAGGAGGGAAGTGGATCAGTGCTTGGCCCATGCTCTCCCATCATGTCTAGAAGGAAAGCAGGAAATGGACTCTAGACTCCAATACTGAACTCGAGCCACATAGACGAGGGAGACCCAACTGAGCCTGATTTTTCCTTTGTGACTCTTGCCCTCACCTCTCTCATAGAATCCTTCAACTTACAAGATGGGAATGCCAGCAGCCTAGAGGAGCTCAAGGAAGAATATTCCAGAATGTATTCTGAGAACGAGAGGTGAGATGTGGAGAGCATCAGGAGAATGGGGGTCTGTTGTCTTCACTGGCAGCACTCAAGGCTGAATTACAGCAGCCTAGAAGGTGGTGTATACAGGATCATGAGTGCCACTCATCCAGCAGCAGCTGTCCTGTTCTGTCTGTTCAACTGTTCTCCTTTATCCTAACAACACAGCTCAGATGTTTCCCTAAATGAGCCACGCCTATTCTAGAAGAGGCAGAAAGTCCAGAAAAACCTTAAAATACATAACATCTCACCTGTCAGCGAAAATCAGTGTTAACTTTGAAAACCATCTACCCATCTGGTATCAATTTTACACACTACTTTAGAGGCATGGAATCATAATGTTTCCATATTTTATATATTATATCTTGTATGTTATATGTATATATTACTCAACTAATGAATTTATTTATATGAAAATGAAGAAAGTACAAATCTTGGTCTTTTTAAATTTCAAAGACCAGTTAGACTTCAGAGAGGAAACATAGTCCGAGTCTCTGAGGGAGCTTCAAAACACTTGCTTTTAGTGTTTACCAAAAGCCATGAAGTGTTTTCTAGGGTTTTTGGATGTGGACACCTGTGACTTTTGCTTTCCTCTCTGCCTGTACTTTTTTTTTTTTTTTGTCTTTTCAAGACAGGGTCTCCTTATAGCCCCAGCTGTCCTGGAACTCGCTCTGTAGGCCAGGCTGGCCTTGAACTCACAAGGATCTGCCTGCCTTTGCCTCCCGAGTGCTGGGATTAAAGGCGTGCGCCCCACGCCTGGCCTGCCTGTACTTTTTTATCTGAAAATTTTTATTGGATTTTTGCAATTTTCATACAATTATAATTTGATAGTATTTAGATCCCCTCTCTTATCCACAACTCCTCTTATTGCCCCACAATTTAATATACTCTATATATGAAGGCCAGAGTGTCAAATTTGTATCCCCAAATGTCCCTTAGTATGGGTCTATCCACTGGAGCCTGGTTAACCTAACCAAAGTCCCATCATTGAAGAGACAGTCTCTCCCCTCCCAGCGGCCATTGGTTGCCGAAACTTCCTTAGGTTGGGTTGGGATTTCTTACCTACTTCCCCATATGTATGCTGTAATTTTGTATGGTTTGAGCATGCGTGATGCTTACGTATCCACCACCTCTGACTCTTACAGTCCTTCTGCCCCCACTTCGGCAATGACTTCTGAGCCTTGGGAGGCAGAAGTTTGATATAAACATCCTGTTCAGGAGTAAGTGCTCTGAACCTGTTGGCCAGTTGTTGGTCTCTGTGTTAATCACCGTATGCTGCATAAGGAAATTTCTCTAGTAAGAGCTGAGAGATGATCATTTTTTTCCCTTCTGGTAACACACATTGCACATTTCAGCATTAATCCATGGGACCTCTTTTTGAGACAGGGTCTCCCTGTACCCCACCTAGCCTGAAACTCACTATGTAGACTCACAGGATGGCCTTGAATTCACAGAGATTTGCTTGCCTCTGCCTCCCAAGTGCTGGGATTAAAGGTAGGTATGTGCCGCCACATCCAGCCTGTCAATGTGAGATTTTAGAATTAATAAAGTTTGGTTTTAGGAAATTGAATGCCCCTGGGTAAGACACATATATGCTTAGTATTGTCATTTCTTCTTGGTAGATTTTTCCCTTTAATGAGTATGAAATGAGCTTCCCTGTCTCTTTTGACAAATTTTATTCTAAAGTCTATTTTGTCAGATATTAGAATAGCTACACCTGCTTCTTTCTTAGTACCATCTGCTTAGAATATCTTTTTCTATCCTTTCAGCCTAAGGTAGTATCAGTCATTGTTGGTGAGGTACATTTCTTGGACGCAGCAAATTAATGGATCTTTTTTTTGGTCTTTTTGAGACACGGTCTCCCTGTAACCCCAGCTGTCCTGAAACTTGCTATGTACACTAGGCTGGCTTTGAACTCACAATGATCCGCCTGCCTCTGCCTCCTGAGTGCTAGGATTAAAGGTGTGTGCCACCAGGCCCGGCTAGTCTGCATCTTATTACTGGGGAGTTGAGACCATTAATATTGAGAGTTATTATTAACTAATGTTTATTAATGTGAGAAAACTTAGTTAAGATGAGCAGCATTCTAAACCAATGGGACCTCCCTGGCTATACCCATGGGGTGGGGTGTAGTGATTGTCCTGGGATTAAATGGGCCCCCCCAGAAATCTCAGTGGGACCCCCACATATTAATCCTCATTATGTTGGTGTTGTAATGCTGTTTTCTTGGACCTCTTTTGGTTGACTGTTGAGGGTAATTTATTTATTCTTTATGCCTCTTGAGGGTGTTTAATCTCTTCCGACCAAAGTATTCCATCAATTATTCTCTATAGAACTAGTTTTATGAACATAAATTCCTTAAATCTGTTTTTATCATGGAAAGTTTTTCTTTCTCCTTCAATTATAACTGACAGTTTTGCTGGGTATAGAAGTCTGGGCCGGGATCTGTGTCCTCTCATGACTGTTATGCTATTGGTCCACGCCCTTCTAGCTTTCCAGCTGTTATTCTGGTGGGCCTGTCTTCATACATGACTTTATTTTTCTCTCTCATAGCTTTTCAATGTCTTTTCTTTGTTTAGCACATTTAGTATTTTGTCTATTATATGACATGGGGAGTTTCTTTTTTCTTTTTTTGGTCTTTTTGAGACAGGGTCTCCCTGTAGCTCTGACTGTCCTGGAATTCGCTATTTAGACCAGGCTGGCCTTGAACTCACAAAGATCCACCTGCCTCTGTCTCCCAAGTGCTAGGATTAAAGGTGTACGCCACCACACTCAGCATGGGGAGTTTCTTCCTGGTCCTGTCTATTTGGTGTTCTGTATGCCTCTTCTACCTTAATAGGTGTCTCTTTCCCTAAGTTTGGGGAATTCTCTTCTGTGATTTTATTAAAAATATTTTCTGCACTTTTGACCTGGGCTGCTTCTCCTTCTTCTGTGCCTATGATTCATAGATTTGGTCTTTTTACAGTGTCCCAGAGGTCTTGAACGTTCCATTCCTGCCTTATCTTAGGTTTAATGTTTTCTTTGATTGAGCCATTTAATTACAAGCTTGTCTTCAACATCTGATATTCTCTGTTCCATTTCCTCCATTTCCTTTTTGCTTCTTTCTTCGAAGGTTTTTGTTTGAGTCCCTAGGGTTTTTATTTCAAGTTTCAGTCCAGATTGGCTTTTCTTCAGAGATTCTATGTCTTTACTTAATTTTAGTTTTATGCTTTAAATCATTTTAGTTATTTAATTCAACTCTGTTTTACAGTCTTTATTCGGATTTTTATTCATATCCTCTTTGACTTTCTTGACCATATTTATAATTGTTGTTTTGAAATCGTTCTCTTGAGCATCCACTTGGTTGTCATCTTCAGGAAACATTACAATGGAGTTGTTAATTTCTCTGTGTGTGTGTGTGTGTGTGTGTGTGTGTATGTGTGTGTTTGAAGGTCTCCTTATAGCCTCAGCTGGCCTGGAACTCACTATGTAGACCAGGCTGGCTCTGATTTCACAGAGATCCACCTGCCTCTCCCTCCTGAGTCCTGGGATTAAAGGCATGCACCACCACACCTGGCCAGGACTGTTAATTTCTATAGCCATATTATCTTGGTTATTCATGTTGCTTGTGGTTTTTTTTGCTGAGACCTAGGCATCTAGGCTTGTGTGATTGGGTTTCGTGGTGTGGGTAAGTGATTTCATCCTTGTTGAGTGTGTCTTGTTTGTTGTTTTCCCCAAATTGTCAGGTTATGGCCCAGTTGGGTAGTGCTTGATGTTCAGTTTGGGGGCCCCTTTATGTTGATGTACAACTGGGGTAAAAGAAGTAGTCTCAGTTCAGCTAGAGATAGGTGCAACTTCAGAGTTGGAATTCCAGTATTGACTGTACAGGGTCCTGGATCAGCAGGGTGGGATGGGATTCCAGGATTGACTGTACAGGGTCCTGGATCAGCAGGGGGGGATGAGATTCCAGGATTGACTGTACAGGGTCCTGGATCAGCAGGGGGGGATGAGACTCCAGTATTGACTGTACAGGGTCCTGGATCAGCAGGGTGGGATGGGATTCCAGGACTGACTGTACAGGGTCCTGGATCAGCAGGGCAGTATGGGGCTGGAGGTGTACAGGTTGGCCAGTAGGTTAGGGTGGGAATTTGAAGGTCTGGGGTACAGGAAGTTCAGGGATAGAATTCAGGACTGCTAATGTTGAATAGGAAAGGATCCTAGAACCCAGGTTGGGCTGAGAACTGAGATGGCGGGGAGTAGTGACTCAGCCTGCCAAGATTCCTCTGTGCTTTTGATCTTACTTTCCCATTTTTTTAAAATTTTATTTATTGTTTTTTTTATGTGTGTGAATGTACTGTCTGCATGTAGGTTTGTGCACCCGTGTCATTCAATGCCGCAGAGGTCAGAAGAGGGGCTCGGATTCCCCTGGAACTGGAGTTAAGGACGGTTCTCAGCCGCCATGGTGCTGGGGATTGAACCTGGGTCCTCTGCAAGAACAGTCAGCGCTCTTAACTGCTAGGCCATCTCTCCAGCACACTTTCCCATTTTTTAAACAATGACTGTGTATTATAGCCTATGAGAAATTATTATTGGTTAAAAAAAATTGCCAGGTGTGGTGGCACACAACTTTAGTCCCAGCACTTGGGAGGCAGAGGCGGGCAGATCTCTGTGATTTCAAAGCCAGCCTGGTCTACATAGCGAGTTCCAGGACAGCTGGGACTACAGGGAGACCCTGTCTTGAAAAGACCAAAAAAAAAATAAATAAATAAAAATCAAGTTACACAACCTGAAGACATACAAAAACTCTGTCAAAAAGAAACTGTCCATAATCTCACTCCATACAGACACTTTTACCACCATTTTGTTCCCTGTGGATCAAAACGAGGTAAACATATGATTTTTCCCAGTATTGGCAGCCGAGATGGTAAAAAATGTTGATGTTCAAATGGTGTACCACCCGCCTTGTATTCTAAGGGCCATCTGGTGGTTAGATCTGTACATTTGGTTTATAAACACTGCTACTAAAGTTGCTTTGGATTTATATGTCTAAGGTCACTGGAGTTATGTGCCTATAGCATACCTTGTTTCTGTTTTCTCCCACAGCCTAGACTTAGATAGCTTTACTCAGAACAACTCTTCCCCATGGTGCCCAACTGAGGCAGTCAGGAATGATGATGAGAAAGAAGAGAATGGAGAAAAGGGAGAGGAGGAGGAAGACCGGGAAAAGGAAGAAGAAGAAGAGGAAGAGGAGAAAAAAATAGATCTCCTACACTGCTCAGCCACTTTGTCACAAGACCTCCTGGAATTTGAACGGTATGAAAAATCGGGTGGGATGGTTTCCTATGTGCAGGGAGATTCTGTGGGGAGGAGACAGGCTCCAGCTGGGCTGTGCCCCAGCCTCCAAGGAGGCACAATCTGGACCAGGCCCTGAATCCCTGAAACTACAGTATTTCCATGTAGGAGCCACCAGGAGGTGACTGGCTAAAGGGCTGGGCAAATACTCTTGTATAGCAAATACACCGTTTTTATTTACAATGGATATTTATTTAGGGGCCCTGGGGTTCAGGATACTATTCATGGTGATTACTAGGACTTACCCCCCCCCATCACCTTACAGGTCTACCTTTAGACCTAGAAAACCAGGCCACATCTGCTCCTATAGAAAGATGGTGACTGGATGGCTCAGACTGACACTACTACTGCCTCCTCCATAGACTTAAGACCCTTTGGCAGCCATGTTGACTTCCAAAGGAATGGACCAGAGAGAAGGAGCTGAGCCATTCAAACGCGCCAAGGTAGAAGTGTATCAGGCTCAGAGTTTTAATGAATTTTCTCAAGTGAGGAGAGGCGGATAGGCCACACCTTCTACAAGGCAGAGAGCTTGAGAAGCAGGGACTGGAAGGGACATAAATTCTCTTTGCCAGCCCCCAGGGCTTCTGCAGTCCAGGGGCCTGGGGAGCATGAGAGGCAGAACTGTGCTGCTGATGAACCACAAAGTGGTGACCAAGCTTGCAAGCTGTGGCCTGGTCATGACTAGAATCCTCAGGATCTAGCTTCAGGTCTGAGGGACATGCCACTTCTGTTCCAGGTACCTCAACTTTTACAAGCAGACAATGGACCTTCTGACCATGAATGGCATCATCTCCATGGAGGAAGTGACCCTCCCCATTGTCTCAGCGGCCATCTCCCACCTATGGCAGACCCTCTCTGAGGAGAAGAAAGACAGTCTCCTGCAGGCCTGGGAGCAGCAGTATGGCAGCCTCCCCAACCTCAATGAGGCCTGCCTGAAGCTGGGCTGTATGGAGAGCAGTGTGAAGGACAGTGGGGTGGATAGCCAAGGGGTCAGCGGCTCACTGGGCTCCACCCTGGAAGAGGTGAGCAGACCCTGTGGGATGGAGAGAAGGGAGCACAGGGGCTACCATATGTCCCCCACCCCACCCCTTGGCTCCAGGCCAGGTCATTTAGTGAGTCTGAGAAATCATTTGGATTCCAGTCACACTGTAGGCTTTGGATTTTCCCACCACAATCTCCAGGTTTCATGAATGGCACGTCCTTCTGTCACTGACCTGGATTTTCCCTGGAATTGGAGGAGTCAATGTTTTAGGTTAATGAGATGGGAATCTTTTGGCTGCTGGTGACTTGATTATAAAACCATTAGGTTTGGGTTATGAAACCAAGATCTCATTACGTCCAGGGAGGTCTTGGTTAGTGAGCTGAGCATGATGCCCTGCAGGATTCAGCCTCCTCCTTCTTCTCAGCCTTTCCCTCCATCCTCCTCTCTACCCTGTGGCTGGATGGCAGTGGGAGCAATTGATACGGGCATTCCCCCTCCTGGAGTCCAAGTAGAGAAGGGAGGAATTTCTCTGAGGACTCATTCTTATGCAAGGAAAAACCTTTCTAGAACTTTACAGCATCCCTCTATTCCCCTGTTATTGATCAGAACTGACCAAAATATCAGCTTACCAGGCCAATGACAGGCAATGAAGAGGATTACTCTGGGACCAACAGAGCTCAGTCTTTGGAGGCTGTCCGCCTTGCCTTTCCTAATGCCCCTCAGTGGGGTGGTCTCTTTGAGAAGACAGCCATGGTAGTCTGTCTTTGGAGTCTTAGGGCCTGTAAGCTTCCACATGCCTCTCACCCTGAGGGTCCAGTACTGAAACTCTCCGATCTTTCTAGAAGCTTCCACTGTCATCAGGCCCATGCCTAGAGAACAGAGGAATGACCCAGTCTTCTAGCTTATAAGCCTAAATAGACTATCACTGTCTGAAGTCCTGCTCCCACTTTGGTCACTGTCTTTCACCACATGGTTCTTCAGGCCCCCTTGCCCTTTGCTCAGGTGTTGACGGCTGAGCCTTCATTTTCTCCCCTGACAACCATTCTCACCTGATTATGGAGTTTAACAAGCCAGTAGGTACTGGCTTCCTACCCTAGACCCATGGATCAGAATCCTTAAGAGTGAGGATTTTCAGCCTGTATCCAAGGACGCCTTAGGCAGCCTAGTCATCAGGCCTACCAGACTGGCTTCTCATCTTCTTGTAATGCTGACTACCATGAGAGAACATGAAACTTCCCCCATGATAAGTCAAGCAGAGTTGGGTAGCCAGGAACTCACACCTGAGGCAGGTGGGAAAGAATAGCCTCAGAGTGCTTTGCTCTTGAGTCTTCTACAACAAAACAAAAACCCAAAAGATTATATAACTAAAGTCTGAGCAGTTGATTGTATATGTGTGTGTGTGTGTGTGTGTGTGTGTGTGTGTGTATGAACTCACTTGGAATTATTTGCTAGTGCACACATTTTCTCAAGGAAAAGCAGCTCCAAAGAGAAAACACCCAGACTCTAGTGCTCACATATCCTGGGCCTGCCTCGTCTAGATCGTTGTGGTGTGGGCTACCAGTTCATGGTTTCCTGGTGTTAAAGGAAGTGCACACCAGCTTATCCCAGGAATGTCCAGGTATGGGCATCTGACTCCACTGCAGTGCCCAGTTTTGAGACAAGTGTGGGGGTCAGAAGAGGATGTTGGATCCCCTGGAATTGGAGCTACGGACAGTTGTGAACCACCATGTGGGTGCTGGAAACTGGACCGAGGTGCTCTGCAAGAGCAGCCAGTGCTCTTAACTGCTGAGCCATTTCCCTAGCTCCCGATTACATTTTTAATTCAAGCTTATTTCCTGAAACGTTTGGAGCATTCTTATTTTAAAAAGATATTTATTCTTTGTAATTCAGATTTGCCTATATGCCCTGTTTCATTCTGTTTCTGCTAAATCTGGCAATCTGAAGTGTAAATCACATTTGGGAAGAATACTTCATTTTTTTTAAACAAATTCAGGAAAAGCAGATCTGAAAACTAACAAGATTCTAAATTTGGAAGTATATTCTCACTATATTATTATTAATTATTGTAACTTTATTTTTTATATATATTTTTTAATTTTATTTATTTATTTTCTATGTGTATGAGTGTACTGTCTGCATGTAGGTCTGTGCACCCGTGTCATGCAATGCCGCGGAGGTCAGAAGAGGGCGTCGGATTCCCCTGGAACTGGAGTTCTCCTGGAATTGGAGATACAGACAGTTCTCAGCCGCCATGGGGTGCTGGGGATAGAACCCGGGTCCTCTGCAAGAGCAGTTGGCGCTCTTAACCGCTAGACTATCTCTCCAGTCCCGTAACTTTATTTTTTTTTATGTGTATGAGTGTACTGTCTGCATGTAGGTTGGTGCACCCATGTCGTGCAATGTCACGCGGAGGTTAGAAGAGGGCATCAGATACCCCTGGAACTAGAGTTAAAGATGGTTCTTAGCCACCATGTGGGTGCTGAGAATCAAACCCGGGTCCTCTGCAAGAGCAGTCGGTGCTCTTAACCACTGAGCCATCTCTTCAGCCCAATTATTGTAACTTTATAACATGATGAAGGGAATGGCTGTAGGAAAACAAATCAGTATGTCAGTAACGAACATGTCCATGGGGTTGCTGCTCCGTGATTCCTAATTTAACTATTTTTATTTTCCAGAATTTCCATGATGTTCACGTCTTTCTTTTAAAAAGCAGATAATCTAAGCTTATTGGGCATGGTGGCACATGCCTTTAATCCCAGCACTCCTGAGGCAAATGCAGGCAGATGTCTGGGAGTTCAAGGTCAGCCTGGTCTACATAGTTAGTTCCAGGCCAGCTGGAACTAAAGGGAGACCCTGTCTCGAAAAAGACCGAGACAGGTAAAAAGGGGCAGATAGTCTTTAATACAGGAATGTATTTGAGTTTCATGTACATGGTCTTGCTTAAGTCTTGCAGCCACTCTGAGCAGTGCTGTATGCCCATCATTGGCTGTTGTTAAGGAGCCTGGGAAATTAACGACAAACAGAAACTTGTTGGCTCACAGTTCTGGAAACTAAGTCCAAGTTTATTATGCTGGACTCCAACCTGGGCCTCCTTGCTGTGTCCTCACATCAAAGGAGAGAGGGATGAGGAGGAGGAGGAGGAGGAGGAGGAGGAGGAGGAGGAGGAGGAGGAGGAAAAAATATGAATATGAGAGAATTCCTAATGTCCAGCTAGCCTGGAACTTACTATGTAGACCAGGCTAGCCTCAATCTTCCAGAGATCTTCCTGTCTCTGCCTCCCAAATACTGGGATTAAAGGTGTGTACCACCATGCCCAGCACTATTTTATTCTTAGAGTGTGTGTGTGTGTGTGTGTGTGTGTGTGTGTGTGTGTGATGAGTACAGGTGATTGCAGAGGCCAGAAGAGGTTGTCAGCTAGGATCCCCTGGAGCTAGAGCTCCAAGTGGTTGTGAACTGCCTAACACGGGTCCTAGGAACCAAACTCAGGTCCTTTGCAAGAGTAGTACATGTGCCATCTGCATGTACTTACTGTAAGTATGTACTCTTAACTGAATCTCCAGCTCCCTGAAGCCTTTTTGAAAGGCATTAAGAGTTCTGGAAGGGACGGTCAAACCACAGCAGTTGTGATTCCCGTTTTAAAGAAGAGGGTTTGAGAGAAGTAACTTGCTAAGCTTACGCAGCTAACCAGCATGCAGCCTAACCCTGTGTTCTGCTACTGCGGCATGAGATCAGGGTTGTGGGTTGACGGCTTCAATGGATCTCCACCTGGGGAGTTCTGGATGGTCCTTTTCTGGCTGTCAACTGAGGCTTTGCTTTCGCTGTTGCCTCTCATGTCTGAGCTGCTGCCATTTTGAGGAGGGGTTGGGGTCGCCAGGGCTTCCTCCCCTGCCCTCAGCCACTCCCCGGGAAGATCACTGAGCATGGACCCTGGTTTGGGGCTAGTTTGACATGCCTGCCCCTTTGGCCATGCAGTGTAAACAGCCTCTCTGCTGCTCTGGTCCTAGCAGCCTCCAGCTCAGCAGCCTCCAGGTTAATTCTGACCCACGACTTGCTGTGCTTTCTTTCAGATCCTGTTTGAAGATGCTCTCCATGTGGCAAATTTCCTGGACAAAAGCGAGACTCTGAGCATGTCTGACCTGAGGTGAGGTGAGATAGGATGGCATGTGGGTGTGTGTAAAGGTGTGAGTCTGTGCGAGTGTAATGGGAAATTGCGTGAGTGTGCGAGTATGTGTGCGCATGTGAGTGCGAGCATGCCTGTGTGTGTGTGTGTACATGAGTGTGAGCATGCGTGTGTGTACGTGAATGTGAGTGTGTATGTGTGCGTGTGTGTTCGTGAGTGTACCCCTCCTGGCATGTTTTGCAGCTTCTCTGCCTGATAGACATAATTCAGTGAAGTTCTTGGGATCAACTTTGTTCTGGAATTGGTAGATGGCTGGTCCTAGGATCCTGCCATCCCCCTGGGGATGATGTGGTCTTAAGTACTCCCAGAACAGGAAGCGCTTCTATCCTGGCCCAGGGCTGGCATACACAGGTTCTCCGCTCAGGGTTCTGAGAACTCGCCTCTTATCATCCCTGTTTTCCAGGGTGTCTTGGTCTGTGATCCCTGCTCTGGGCAGCCACAGGCCTGCTTCAAGTCCTTTGTTCCATAAAATACCGTAGTCTGGGTGGTTTAGACATGATAAACCCTTGTTGCTCAAGGTTCTGGAGGCAGGAAGCTCAAAGTAGAGAGTCTGGCAAGTACCAGTTCCCCATAGACGGCTCCTTCTCAGTGCACCTAGGGCAACCTAATGACGCTCCCAGAAGCTGTACCTCCTAAAGCTGTCAGTGCTGGGGCTGACTTAGGTGTCAGAAGATGAGCCTGACAGACGGACAGGACACAGACCTTCGGTCTACGGCACCTGGAGGCAGGCAGTAGCAGTCAACCTGGCAGAAGTGAGCAGGGAGCCCTGGGGCGCAGAGAACCTGGCTGACAAGAATACACCAGGGGTGGAGGGCATCTCTAAGCTTTACAAAAAGGGAAACTGATAGGACCAGATTTGGAAGAAGGGGAGGAAGAAATGGCTGCCCCGGTGACATGTGAAACAGGATCTGGGAAGATTTAAAACCAGAATCAGCTTGGTTCCATTTCTACCGAAGGGAACTTTCTCTATAGTGAGACCCATCTAGAATTGAAGTAGGGCAGCTGGCCTTTGAGTGGCTGTGGTCTTGGCTGGTGTCCTAGCTGAAAATGTGCCCAGTGTGTAGGTTTTCTGTCATGGGAGTGAGGGTGACATTCATGTCCTCCTGATTGGGGTGAATGGCTCCACTGTGCAGACTCAGTGGTGTCCTGGGATGGAGGGAGTCCTGGAGGCCAGGACTTGGCTAGCTTCCAGCAGAACTTCAGACAGCCTGAACATGGGCCTTTGTTCTGCCATCCCACCTCGCCTGCCTGGCCTTACCAGGCTTGAGGATTCCCAGGAGGCTTTGTCCTCCACAGCCTCCGTACACAGTGAGGCAGCTATTCCTGTGTGTGGAGTGTCATTTTACTGCAAAGGGCTGGAACTGGACATTCCTATCTGCACTAGGTGTAGGTTGCAAAGACAACATGTCAAGAAGTTGACAAAGTGTCCTTGTCATGAAGTGTTAGGAAGTCCTTGCCCTGCTGACAACAAAAAGCAACCTGTGAAAATGTCTTCCTGCCTCTCCTAGAAACGCATTCCTGGCTGACTATGAAACCTCCTCTCACGGAGATGTGAGGGTCCATGCCAGCTGCGGTGTGCAGCTCACAGCCTCTGCTCAGCAAGGCACCCGGTTGCACAGGGCCACTCCCAAAGGCAGGAAGGGAGAAGCTCACAAAAAGGCTTCTTGTCTGCTCAAGGCTGAGTTCCGTGGAGGTACTGAGTTGGCTCTCTCATGGGCTGAACTCACACTGTGCATTGAGCACTTTGAGCTGTCTCACGTGCCCCCAGAATCATGGGATCTGCCCTAGGAGACTGACCCGGAGAATAAGAGATCTCTCCTTCCCTCAAGAGGTCACAGCTCAGACACAAGAGTCAGTCTCACCATAGTTACTTCTCCAGGGCCTTCCCGACAGGACACTTACATGAGCTGGTGCACAGCTTCCAGAACAAGCCCTGCCTGAGCTTCATTCATCTGGAAGCTTCAAGTGCTGGGTTCACACAGTGATCCAGTTTCTTAGGGGACAGATGATGGTAAGCACACTGAGAGTCCAGGGCTCTAAAATGTCTTCTTTTTCTTCTGTTATCAGTTCTATATTTGCCTCAGAAAATTCAGAGGAAAAGTTTCAGCTGTACATGAAGATCACTGAGTTTTTAAAGAGCTTTTGCTGCACCAACACTCCCTTAAAACAGGTAAGATATGGGGCTGGAGAGATTTCTCAGTGGTTAAGTATACTAGCTGCTCTTGCAGAGGACCCGGGTTCTATTCCCAGCACTGTACTGCCAGTTCCAGGGGATCCGACACCCTCTTCTGGCCTCTGGGAGTATTGCATGGCACAGGTGCACTTAACATACATGCAAGCAAATCACTTATATACATAAAGTAAAAATAAATTCCCCCTCAATTAAAACAAATAGTAAGACAGAGTGGAGCCAGGCAGACCTCTTCCCATTGCCTTTAGGATAGAGAGAAGGTTCTTTGGGGGAGGTGTGGCTGTAGACCACCCTCACAAAGATCACTCCAGAGGGCTGTAAAGCTCTATGATTTGCTTCAAGATTGGTCAACTTCAATCCAGTGCCCCTGGTGGAGGATATCGGGGAAAGTGAGGACAGCCTGCTATCCTCCACATGAGCCCTTTGAAGCAGGGACCAGATCTCAGGGGCTGGCTCATAACAGGCATCCATAAATTCTGTGTGACCTCTTTCCAAAAGGTTGAGCTATGTTCTCGTCTCCCATGGCTCTGCAGTAATATTTGGGGTCAGCTTTAGAAGGCTAATTTCTCTCCCCCAAAGCCAGCCCTGCTTATGGTGACATAGTCATGAGGGTCTTGGTTAGGAGTCCATTCCTCAAGCGTTCGTGAGGGAGGGGATCGTGAGTGCACCACCAGGGCTCAGGGCCTTTCAGAAGTACAACCCTGGCTTTTCTTTACTACCATGGCAAAGATGCAGCTGTTCATTTTAAAGAGAAATACAATAACGGCAAACGCTTGCCTAAAAGGAGTCAGGACACTGTTTCGATGCTAAGCTCTACTTAGCCCCTTCCTCGCTGGTTCTTCAGGTCTCCCTGATCACACCACTTTGACTCTCCACTTGGGGTCAGCTCCTGTCCCTGGAGTTCACACCCCATGCCCACCAGTCCTTGAGCAACCACCCCTTATCAACTGCCACACTCTTTTGTTGAATGTAGTTAAATTCAACAGTTCACCACGACTTCAAGAGGAGATACTTGGGCCTTGAAGGTGGTGGCAGCAGGAAGTTGTGGCTTGGACAGACTGGTGAGAAAGAGGAAGTGTCATTCTTGTACCCATTTTACCTCCAACCCTCTTCTGCCCCCGTCGGCTTCATGGGAGGGGTTGGATGATGCTCAGTCAGCACCTGCACGGGTTCCATAAACTTAGTGGTTTAAAACACCAGAGATTCATTTCATACTTCCAGAGGCCAGAAATCCAGAGTGAAGGTGCTGGGAGGGCCACACTTCAGAAGCCCCTGTACTTGCTCTAACCTTGGTGGTTCTGGCAATACTGGGCCTTCCTTGCCAGTAACTATATCCCACCAGCTCATCTTAAAATCCTTAACTAACTACATACATCTGCAAAGCCCTTGTTTCCAAATGAGTTTCCATCTGGACATGGCAGAGGCAGGGACGCACATGCGATTCAACATACCTTCAGCAGCCGCTGCCAACCGGGATCCCTCAATTGCTGTTGCTTTCACAAACCTACAATTTTAAAATGTCTGACTTTAGGAGACTTTAAGGAAATAGAAGATGTTGAATACCAGTCAGGCCCTTTGTATGACAAAGATGTGGGTGTGTGGTCCTCCCCAAGAACTCTCGGCCTCCTAAGAAGCCTTATGCTCTAACTGCCTCTTGTCTCAACCTGTACTGACATCTTCACCTTAAACAAGAGGCTCCCAATCTCATGATGCCTTTGATTCTGACCAGCAGAAATAAAGCACCTCTAGCTCGTTCTTCTCAAAGCGGTTTATTCAGGCACATTACAGCATTTTTACTTCCTCCTCTTCCTCTTCTTCCTCTCTCCAAGAACAGAAAGTCTCCTCTATTTATCCCTCTCCCTCTCCACCTTCTCAGCCCAGGTTGCGTGGCCTCAGTCTATTGATTCATATCAACTGGCCTGATCTTGCATCCAGGGTGCACCTGTGCAGCTCGAACGGTGGATGTGGCTTTACTTTGAGGTAGGAGGGAATCAGGTGTTAGTCATAAGACTTGGCTAAAGTCCCGGGTGCCATCTTGGGACTGTTGCCACACCTGCTCTCCACAATCTCACTTCTCTAATACTCTTCTTTTTTAAATTTTTTTTATTTATTTTTTATGTGTATGAATGTACTATTTGCATGTAGGTTTACATGCAGATACACCCGTGTCGTGCAATGCCAAGGAGGTCAGAAGAGGGCGTCGGATTCCCCTGGAACTGGAGTTAAAGATGGCTCTCAGCCACCATGTGGGTGCTGGGGATCTAACCCGGGTCCTCTGTAAGAGTAGTCAGTGCTCTTAACTGCTAGGCCATCTCTCCAGCCCCTCTAATACTCTTCTTTTCTAATGCTAGGAATTAAATCCAGGGCTGCATGCATGGTAGGCAGACTGTCTATCACCAAGCAAAACCTCTGAAACATACTTTTAAGGAAAGAGACAACAGGTCATTCAGAAAATAGGATACTGTCATTGAAAAGAGAGTAAGAAACTTGCTGACCACACATAGAGCTATTTCTTTAAAAGACAAACATTTTTTGTAATAGGTAATCCATGCACATGATATGAATTTCAATACTTACCAAAAGATAGTTAACAGAGGCCTCATCTCCCTCCTTCCATCTCTCTCGCTTTCTACCCCATCCTTTTTCCCAGAAGCGACTGCCATGAGCTGTTTCTCGCACATCCATCCAAAGGCACTCTGTAGATATTATGTGTTCTTTCAAACACCAGTGGTAGCCTGCCAGCACACTGCCTGGCACGTTGCTCTTTTCCTCATTGTCTGTGCCACAGATAAGGAACTATTCCATTCATTTCTTTAAAACCAGCTGCATGCCCCATCGGTAAGCTCACTGTCCTCTGTAGACAGGGATTTGCATGAAGCTTTAAGATTCTGCCTGTGTCTCTTACGGTTACCTGAAAGTCCCCTTTGAAAGAAGCCAATTCCTCTTTATCCCTTCTAGGGGTCATAGAATGTTGAGTTGAACTAAATGGAAATAAGACCAATGTTCATAAGTGGCCAGAAGCTAGGAGTGAATGATGGTATAAACCAGTAGACTTGGGGACAGCCTTCTAATCCAAATTTCAGACTCTTGTACACTGACTTGCAGGAACCAGCCACTCCGATAGATGATGAGATGATGCTGTTGAAGTGCCTGGAGACCTTTGATGATGAAGATTTGTAATGCAGAAGAGCTGAGAAAGGGTTGAATGAGAACATAGTTTCTAAGTTCGAATGCTAGTAGGTAGGGTTATACCAACATTGCCTTCTAAGGCTCTCTGGAAAAGGCTGTTTCCAGAAGCAGTTTGATATTTTCGGTTTCTGGTTCTTTTTTTTAATTTATTTCTTATGTGTATGAATGTACTGTCTGCATGCAGGTTTGTGCACCCATGTCATGCAATGCCACGGAGGTCAGAAGAGGGTGTCAGATTCCCCTGGAACTGGAGTTCTCCTGGAATTGGAGTTTCAGACGGTTTTCGGCCACCATGTGGGTGCTGGGGATCGAACCCGGGTCCTCTGTAAGAGCAGTCGGCACTCTTAACCGCTAGGCCATCTCTCCAGCCCGGTTTCTGGTTCTTATAGAGCATAGTGACGTGTGAAGTTGTGGTGGTCTTTGGGGCTAGTTGAGTATAAGGAGTTGGTTTGCTCAGGACATGCTTGTACTATGTCCTTACTCAGAATGGAGGGAGAGACACCATGTGTAGCTAAGTCCCAGGCTGTGGGCTTTTCAGGAAGATGATAGACAGACCTGCCCCTGTGAGTGCTATAACATCAGATCCTTTCAGCATGGCCTGGGCTCAAGGCATTGTTCCGTGGGTTCTGTAGAGCTCAGAAGCACAGTTGCTCATCCTACATGCTCTAGGTACCCAGGAACAGTACTCACCTCAGCACTGCACTGCAGAGCAACACAGCGGATCCAAGAACACCTGCTATTCTGTTACAAATGTGTAACTGGGTCCTGCACAGAGAGCAAGTGCTGTGAGCACTTTGGGGTGAGGTTCCTGGGCAAAGTATGGGACTGTCCAGGGCTTGCCCATTGGAAGTAAGTGGGCGCAAGAGTTCTGGTTCATTTAGACTAGGCTGTAGTTCTCAGATGTTTGCTCAGACATTATTCTAGGTGTCTCTATGAATATATTTTGTTAGATAAGATTGTTACTTAAAACAATAGACTTTGAGTATAGGAGACCATCTCCATAATGCATTCAGGCAACCAGAGGCCATAATAGCAAAGGGCTGACCTGGTGGAGGAAGGATTTCTGCCAATAGACTTCTGGACTCATCCTCAAGGTCCACTGTAACTGTTCTTCACTTGCACCCACATTGTGAATTTTGGACTTTTATCTCCATGGTCTCCACCTGTCTGTATAGACATGCATGTCCAGTTGCTTCGGTCTCTTGGGGGCGCCTGACTAATAAACTTGGTATGCAAAGAGAATGGGCTGCTGGCTCCTGACAGTTTATAACCCTAACACAGCATCTCCCTCTGCTGAGGGTCTCCCAGGTACTTTGACACATCTCCTCAGAGTCCTGGTTCCTGAGCTCTCTCAAAGAGCCTTCCAGGGATTTATGAGCTGGCCTCCATAGAATCCCACTGAGGATGAGCAACAATTAGTCATGCCTGGCACTTCACACCCTGCCAGTGACCAAACCAAAGGGGCAGATGGAAGCTTTCCAGTCTCCTGGGCATCCAGGCCTTTGTGCTTATTGACGGTCTGAACCTGGGGTGGGAGTAATAGAGGAGTTAGTTATCTCAGCCACTCCCACATGCAGCCTAGAGCAGGCCAGCATGTGGGAAAGAACACATCAATCTTCCCAGTGGGGCCTACACCCCATGACCCTTAGCAACATGCACCAATCACTGTCTTCACCCTATCTCATCCAAGGCTGTGACTTCCTGCTGAAACAGAATGTTCCTGAAGCACCTGGACTCAGTAGACCATAGCAGAATGCTGGGATAGGCTTTAACTCCAGACTCAGGGGCTGGGATGATGTCCCCACCGTCATCCTCAACCCCAGCAGCCCTCTGCTGCCCCCAACCCACCCTCTCCTGAAGGCTGTGCTGGATATTGGCACAGCCTGGGGTGGGGTCATTGCATCTCATGCAACCAAGGACCATTCTTACATTACTTGGGTATCTTTCAGTATCTTACGGTGACCTTTCAATGGGGTCACTGTGGGGTGAGGGGACAGAGAGCAAGAGAGAGAAACAGAGAGACAGAAAGAGGCAGAGAGAAACAAAGGCAGAGAGACAGATGGAGGCAGAGAGATACTACTTTAGGGAATTGGGTCACGTGGCTGTCGGGCCTGCAGGTATGAAAGCCTCATTAATGCTGAAATCTCAAGGCAGACTCCCACTCCCACCAACTCCATTCTGCTCTGGCCTTCAACTAATTGGATAAGTACCACCCACACTTTCAAGGGCAGTGTCTTTAAAATTCTATTGATTATAGGAGCCAACCACATCTCTAAAATACCTTCATAGCCATCCCGTGTTTGATTACACGGCTGTGTCTTGTAGACTGGCCAAGTTGATACACAAAGCCAACAGTCCTGGGCAGCCTATGGGGATTTCTGTTGTTTTACTGTTATAATAGCTCTCAGGAGGCCAGGCATCTGCTCTTACCTTCATTTGGCAGAAGCAGCAGCAATAGATTTGGCTAAATCCACAAAACTAATTAACAAAAGAGAATGTCACATTGCCTCACCAACAACTATGTTTTTGTTTGGAAAAAGAAAATGTAAAAGTCCTCAGTCTGTCATTAAAGAATTAGGACACAGAAATAGGGAACCAGCCGTTAGAGTCTGAGGCAGTGGCCGCATGCACACTCTGGGTTCCAGTGTCTTAAACTGTAGGTTGCAGCTCTGTAAATGGTCATGTAACTGAGGGTGGAGATCACATAACTGAATATGGAGGTCACAAAAATATGGCACTAGGAAACAGCTTCTCAACATGCAGTGACTAAAAATGAATTCAAAGTAAAATGCATAATAGATGTGTGGTGTTTCTGGCAGTGTGAGAATATGTTGCATCAAGTGACTTCACAATAACATTAGTTCTGAACACACAACTTGCATACTTTGTCTTATATGCCCAGTTACACCAGGCAACACCAACAAAAGCTATCTGAACACTTCTGCTCAGACTCAAGATTGTTCTGTTACAAATTGCACTGGTTTTTTTTAGAAGATTTATTTTATGTTTTAATTATGTGTCTGTGTGTAGTGGGGAGAGGTGGGTATATGTGAGTGCCCACGGAGGTCACAGGACTTCTGATCCTGTAGGGCTGGGTTGGGTCTGAGCCATCAGATGTGGGTGCTGGGAACTGGACTCAGGACTCAGAGAAGTTCATACTCTTAACTTCTGAGTCCTCTCTTCAGACTCAAAATGTTGTTTATCCTGTGCATAAAGGGCTTTCTGCTCTTACAGAAATATAACTTTTGGATTACAGGAAACGAATACTTAAAATATTTTCTTACTGCCATTCCTCGTATAAGTATCAAATTTGTATGTCTTTGGATTGTGTTGTGTTAGAATTCTTAGATTTAAAAATTACTGTTTGAGTTGCTGGCATGGGCTTCATAAAAGTTGTTAAATACCTTTTGGCTTGGGACTAGAACAGAATCTCCAAAAATTTCTGAAATGACCTTAAACATACTTTTGTCATTCTATACTGTGGATTTATGGGAAGTGACATTGTCAACACTGATTACAAACTCAAATATCTCTCAATTTTGAAAAATATTGAAGATGCTCTACATCCTACAGAATCAAACATTCAGACAAGATTCAATTATCTATGTAAAATAAGCACATACATCTATCTCATTAATAGGCAAATTCACTTTCATCTTTAATAAGTGGTAAAGTTTTATGTGTGCCAAAGAGTTGTTTTAAAATAAATTTCCATTAGGTTTATTAAAAGTAAATGTTTGTCTATTCATTATTGATATCTATTTGTAAAAATATCTCAAGCAAAAAAGTGTGACTAGTGGAAAAGTTTCAAGAAACTTGCTCCAGATCATGTCTGGAGGGGGACCATGAAAGAAGAGGGAGTGTACTGAGGACGAAGGACAGAGGCTGGGATGCTATAAATACCACATGACCAGAAAGTGGCCTGCAGATTTGGACAGTAACCTTGGCATTCCCAGCAGCCTTTAGCCCCACGGATCAGCGGCTACAGAGCATAGATGTGGGCTGGGAAGTGCCCACAAGGCGATGCACTGAGATCTAAGGCCCACCTCTAGTTGAACTAACTCTGCTTGCAATGCCACCTTCATCAAGCTTATTACCCTATGCCTGCCCCACTACTTGGCTCCCACACACTAGCAACTATCTTGACTCTGACCAGAGCTTTTAGAGAAAAACACTTTTATGAAATGTTCCTGTATATGCTTCTCACAAAACTGCCTTGTCTCCAAAGCCCTGAACCCATCTGTTCTGACAGGAAAGGACAGCTGAGAGGAGATCACAGCCTTTTTTTGACAGAGGGGCTGACTCTCCTCTGCCCTCTTTGTCCTATGTTGACCCCCTTCTGACAGTGTACTTTGAGGACATACTTGAAAGACCAAACCAAGCCTGGCTGGCCAGCTTTCCAACCTCAGAGATGATTATATTAAGTGTATTGAGCGAAATAAGCAAGTGTAGAAAGGTAAATGTGTTTTCTTAGATTTTATGTTTTCTTAGATTTTATAAAATTATGCATACACACACACACACACACACACACACACACACACACACACACATATGCAGGCACCAAGAAAGTAGTATAAGCAAAAGTGTCCAGGAGAACAAAGGAAACTAATAGGAAGTGGGAGGGAAGAGGAAGGTAGAGGGGAGTGGAGGGTGCTTAACATATAAACCTACCACGTATACTTCTATGAAAGTGTCTTTATGTAACACGTACCATATTCAGCGAATATACACAATGAAAAGACCTTTTAAGCAAATGCAAGAAGGCAATCATTTGGATCAACTGTGAAGTCTGGTTCTATGAAGAGGAAAGAGCTGGTAATCTGGAAGTGGGAAGATGGAAGATTCAAATGTTGGCAGATGAAAAGGTTTTGGGGCTCGGGTGACTAGAAGATGTGGGTGCTGGGACTTGAACTCCAGTCCTCTTGCAAGAGCAACAAGTGTTCTTGACTGTTGAACTGAGCCTCTGGGGAAGGGGAGAGGAACTACTCAAGCCACTGTTGTTTCAGTGCTGAGAATTGAACCTGGGTCCTTGCACACACCAGGCAAGTGCTCTATCACCAAACTACATCCCCAGCTTGGTGTCTGACATTTTATTTTGAGACATGGTTCACAGAGCTGTCCAGGTTGCCCATGAACTCACTCTATAGCCCAGACGAGCCTTGAGCTTGTGATGTCCCTGCCTCAGTCTCTCCAGGGCTGGGATGAGTCTTGCTGCCCCCATGACCTCTCAGCAAGCAGCCTGCCCTCAGCCCTATTCTTCCCAGTCCATCTCCAAGCATGGTGGAAACGCAGGTTTCTGTGAGGACAGGGAACCGGGGAGAACAGAAGGTGCTCTGAGTCCTGCTGCGTGGCTGTGACGAGCACACCCACTTCCATCTTATGATTCGTTGGGATGCTTGACCAGCGTGGGGAGGTGCTGAGGGCCCATCTCCGCTGATTTCTGAATAGAATCCTTGCATTTGTGGTCAGGTGGGTGACAAGGGCTTGGTCATGAGGAGATAAGGGGGTGGAGGCAGGTCTCTTCACATCCTGGTTTCCGCGGGACCCCACGGGAGCTTTCCTGGAGAAACTTCAGAGCAGAGGGTCACTTCCACTTGGTCTTTCCCGCGGTGCTCTGGCTTGGGCCAGAAGGGGAGGAACCGAGTGCAGGAAGAAGTGCAGAACTTGGTGCCAATCCCCCAGGGAAGACCGTAGACCTTCGAGGCCTTCAGGGTCTCCTCAGAATCCTCCTGGATTTGATTCCATGCTAGGAGGCCTCTCTCCTCTTGGCTGCCTGAGAGGGGAAGTGAGAAGTCAAGACCGGGTCTGGAAAGGCTGCTGGCACCGGAGCTCCCGGCAGAGCCAGAAGGAGTGCATAGCAGCCTCCTCCTTCCTCCAGGAATCACAGCTGCCCTCTGCTCACTGGGCCTTCTCAGAGCTCCTACTCCACAGCTTTCCAGCCCCCCCCCTCCCATGGAGCCACGGAGCAGGCCTATCCATGTTTGAGTGTCTGTGGAATACAGGCATGCTTTATGCGTTATGCTTCGTGGAGAGTGGGAATGTGGGAACCAGAACACGGGTGAAGCAGGCGCAGGCACAGAGGCCTCAGGAGAGGGTCAGGGGCCATGCAGAAGAGGGAGAGGTGGGCCGGGACAGCAGGGCCACTGTGTTCTTTGCAGTCGGCTGCCCCACCCCTGCAAGCTCAGCATCCCAGCACTTAGGATGCTCTGTGCTTGTCTGTTTCCTTCCTCTTTCCCCTGCTCGCCTGTGGATTTCTAGAAGGCAGAGGCTCGTCCACTCTTGGAGTGCACGGCACCTGCTAAACAGCAAATTCTTAGTGGATTTTTAAAAGTATGAATGAATGATGTGTGTGTGTGTGTGTGTGTGTGTGTGTCCTTGCAGAGGTCCCAGGTTTGGTTCCCAGCACACACATGGCAACTAACAACCATCTACAACTCTAGTTCCAGGAGATCCAGTGCCCTCCTCTGGCCTCTGTGAGTATTGCACACACATGGTACATTTACATGCATGTAAAATACTCACACATAAAAGAAAAATTAATAAAATTTAAAACACTCATTGAAAGCCTAATCCCAGGTCTCTGAGAATGTGTCTGTATTTCCAGATAATGCTTTTAAAGAGATAACTAAAGCAGGGCATGGTGGCGCACGCCTTTAGTTCTAGCACTTGGGAGGCAGAGGCAGGCGGATCTTTGTGAGTTCAAGGCCAGCCTGATCTACAGAGTGAGTTCCAGGATAGCTGGGACTACAGGGAGACCCTGTCTCGAAAAGACCAATAAATAAATAAAAAATAAATAAAGAGATAATCAAGTTACTGGGGCTGGAGAGATATCTCAGCAGTTAAGACCACTGGCTGCTCTTGCAGGGTACCCAGGTTTGAATCCCAGCACCCACATGGTGGCTAACAACCATCCATAACTCCAGTTCCAGGAGATCTGATGCCTCTTCTGCCCTCTGTGGGCATTGTATGACATGGGTGTGCTTGCATACATTCATGCAATACATGTGTACATGTAAAATAAAAATAAAGCAAAAAAACTTTTTTAAAGAGGTTACAGGGGCTGGAGAGATGGCCTAGCGGTTAAGAGCACCAACTGCTCTTGCAGAGGACCCGGGTTCGATCCCCAGCACCCACATGGCAGCTGAGAACCATCTGAAACTCCAATTCCAGGAGAACTCCAGTTCCAGGGGAATCCGACACCCTCTTTTGACCTCTGCGGCATTGCACGACATGGGTGCACAGACCTGCATGCAGACAGTACATTCATACACAGAGAAAAATAAATAAAAAATAAAAATAAGAAAATATAAAGAGGTTACAATGACGCTGTTTCTATGGCAGCCTAATCTAGCCTGTCTTTATTTACGAGAGAGAGAGAGAGAGAGAGAGAGAGAGAGAGAGAGAGATTGATTCTAGGCTGGCCTCATAGTCCTCTATCGCTGAAGATAACCTCTAATTCTTGTCGTCCTGCCTGCACCTACCCAAAATTAGGATTACAGGTTTATGTGGTGGAAACCAGGATTTCGTGTATCTAGACAAGCACCCTAGCAGCGGGGCTACATCCCAGCTCCACCTGTTATGTTTACTTGAAGAGATTTTGACACATAGACACCAGGACCTGTGAGCACAGAGCAAAGTCTACGGAAGCAACTTGCCTCAGACGTCCAGCACTGAGGAGGGCGTGAGAGAGACGTCTGCTCTCTAGTTCTCCTACTCTGATGTTTTCCCACAGCAGCTTAAGCTGACTAATGCAGGCGGTGCGCCCCCCCCCCCCAGCTCTAGCCTCAGGGCCACTCAGGATGTAATATGAACAGCCAGATCCAGTAACCTAACAGAAGCTCTCCAGTGGCCCCAACGCAGCCTATCTACCCATAAGCCAAGCCGCAGGGTGGGTGGAGCCTTACCAGGGATGGTGTTGTCTAGGACAAAGCCCAGAAATCCGCCAACGAACATGCCCGTGGTCAACAGCACCTGGATGACCTGGTCCAGCTGGAGAATCCCTGCAGGGGGCACAAGCGACAGTTCACTGGGACCAAGGGCCCACTGGCCCCCACCCAGAGGAGCAAGATCTAGAGGACGGAGAGTCTCACCTGTCTGCAGCTTCTCAGGGTTCTTGTTCACCCAGTTGGGGATGGCGAGCCCACAGAAGATGGCGAAACCAAACACAAAGAGGTTCCTGGACGAATTCATGTCCACGTACTGCGAGAGTGAGGGCCCCGGAGCCAGCAGGGCCGGAAGCGCCTTCACCACATGCACACCAGGGCTGGTTCCGAAAGCGCCTTCACCACACGCACACCAGGGCTGTTCCTGGAAGCGCCTTCACCACACGCACACCAGGGCTGTTTCCGGAAGCGCCTTCACCACACGCACACCAGGGCTGTTTCCGGAAGCGCCTTCACCACACCCACACCAGGGCTGTTTCCGGAAGCGCCTTCACCACACGCACACCAGGGCTGTTCCCGGAAGCGCCTTCACCACACCCACACCAGGGCTGGTTCCGGAAGCGCCTTCACCACATGCACACCAGGGCCGGTTCCGGAAGCGCCTTCACCACACGCACACCAGGGCTGTTTCCGGAAGCTGGGATGCAGCTGGCGGTTTCCTCTTGGCATTTGAGGCTCAGCGTGGCTTCTGAACCAAGGGTTCCCTTTCCCTCCTCCTCCTCCCCAGCCATGCCCAGTCCCGTGCTTCTCCACCCCGTGGGCTCCTCTCGGGAAGTGGGGCGCTGCTGTGGGCCTCACCTGCAGGTTGGAGATCCCCACGGCACTGATGACCCCAAACATGACGAGGAACATGCCTCCTATCACCGGTGGTGGGATGGTGGCAAACGCAGCCCCGATCTTCCCAAATATGCCCATCAGGAGTAGCACACAGCCCGCCGCCACAATCACTATCCTGCTCCCCACCTGTGGCGCCCAGGGAGAGAGGATGGGAGAACCAGTTCAGGAAGACGCCCCAAAACCTGCTCCCCATCACCCACCTCCCCACTGCCGCAGCGAGTGTGGACCATGCCTGTGCGCTGCATAGGAAAATAGGAAGGCAGGACCTTGGCCCTGCCTCTGTCCTCAGCTCTCTGCCCTGCCTGCCCTTCTCAGGCCTGCTGGGCATAGACAAACCTCTCTGAATGTCAGCCTCCCTGTTACCTCATGGGATTAGTGTGAGATGTTTGGAGCAACTGCTCAGCCTGCTCTCTATACAACCCAGGACCAACTGGGGGGTGGGGTGTGACAGTAGGGTGGACCCTCTGACCCTCTGACATCACTCAACAATCAAGACAATCCCTCACAGGCATGCCTACAGGCCTAGCCGACTGCAATAATTCCCCAACCGAGGTTCCTCCTCTCAGGTGTGTTAAGCAGCCAATGGACACTCTCTAGCACAAGAATCCTATTAATTAATAAGTAATCCTATTCACTATGTGAATAAGCAGGCCTGGAAACACTTGTGTTTACTAAGTCACAGAAGGCCAGGGCAGAGTGAGAACCCAGAGCATCCCTTGTGCATGCCTCTTCCTCTTTCTTTTTTTTTTTTTTTTAAGAGAAAGCTTTAGCCCAAAGTGAACAAGGAGGGCCACATGGGAGCCCCATGGGAACAGTGTCAGGGCCTCCTGTGCTCAGCTGAGCCATCAGCTCTCTGAGTTTTGTCCATAGCACTGTAAGTTCATGGCTATGTGGGTGTTTGAGATATATTATGTTCATTTCAATAACCATGTTGCCTGATACTTTGTAAATGAAGCATCTATTCTCTTAGCAAGAGAGACAGATGCCAAGCAGGAGAGCTAATGAAGGAAGCAGATAACGTCCATCAGCAACCAAGTGCATGCTATAAACACAGCCCACAACAACGGCCAGTGAGGGAGACTCCAGACACACCTGCACACATGGACACACACACACAGAGAAGTAGGCATACACCTGCACACACAAATACACACACACAGTAGTAGGCATACACCTGCACACACGAACACACACACACAGTAGTAGGCATACACCTGCACACACAAACACACACACACAGAGAAGTAGGCATACATCTGCACACACGGACACACACACAGAGAAGTAAGCATACACCTGCACACACAAATACACACAGTAGGCATACACCTGCACACACGAACACACACACAGAGAAGTAGGCATACACCTGCACACACACACACACACACACACACACACACAGAAGTAGGCATACACTCAGAGTTGCACAAACACAAATTGGTTTTTTGAAAGATGCCATCATGTAGCTCAGTTCGACATGGTGCAAAAGTTTTAGAGCTCCGTTGTGTAACAATGTAGATATTCTAAACACTACAGAATGGTAGACTTCAACGTGGTTATGATGGTAAATTTATGTTCATGCTTTTTAGCACAATCAGAATCTTTTAAAAAGATACTCCATTGGGAGGCAGAGGCAGGCAGACATCTGGAACATCAAGGTCAACCTGGTCTATGTAGCAAGTTCCAGGCCAACTGGGACTACAGAGACCCTATTAGAAAGAAAGAGAGAAAGAAAGAAAGAAAAAAAGAGATGAAAGAAAGAAAGAAAGAAAAAAAGAAAAAGAAAGACCCCAAAACACACACTCTAGTGTCAAATAAATGCAGGAACCAAGGGGCAGATTACACATTTGCTTCTTCTTGGCTTTCCAGGCTAAGGGCTTATTTTTAACTTGCCTTCATTAGAAATTCTTTCTGCATCTGAAGAATGCTTTGCTTTGTTTACAACCTCGACAATTAAGTACGGGAAAGGCATGGCTATAAGTACAATAATCAGCTTGTCTGATTCAACCAATGGCCTCCGACACTCTGACAGCTCCTAAGAGCTCAAGCCCCAGTCCCATCACCACGTGAGCTTATCACGGAGCCCTGGGCCTGCTTTGGCCTAGACTGACATCTGGGCTGGCAGCCACAACATCTGTAGAAAGTGAGCGGAGCCTGATCTCCTCCCTCTCTGCCCCTGGTGCCCCTCCCCACCCACAACTTGGGGAAAGAGCTAATCATTGCAATTCCCGAAATACCCACAAGGGGGAGGGTGAGTCCATAAAACAAGTTGTCTTTGCACCTGTACCTCTTCCCAAAGTTAATTTAAGCCTATTTGATTTGTAACTTGCCCTGAGTCTGTGGATCTTTATTTCCTACTCTTCCATTTCCCCTAAAAGGCCTCAGTGAAGAAGCTATACTCAAAGAAATGTGTTTTGTTTGTTGAACATCATTCTCTGTTCCTTGTGCAATCTGTTTCCTTTAAAGGGAAGGAAATCTTGGCTGCCTCACACTTACCCGGTCCTCTGCTATTTATGCCGCTGGTGAGTTCACAGCCTCCCTGTGGAAGAGGTTCCCCCTACCCTCACTAGGGGTTCCGAAATCCCTCTGGGAAGCTATCAAAGACTCTAATGTGTCACCAGACTCAGAAGCTGCTATAGAGGTGGCTGGGGCGGGGGTTGGGGTGGGGGGGATGTCGCTCAAGAATTTCAGCACCAGCACTGGCAGAGGTCACTTGGTGTCCATAGGTGAAAGGTACTGTGCCACCAGACTGCACACTGGAGCCATCAGACAGTGCAAGCTGGGATGCTGGAGGAGGAGAAGCTGTATTTTTTCAGAGCTCATGCTGGAAACCCTGCAAAGATATACTGAAATGTGGAAAGGGACAAAAAACGATTGTTTCTATTGTATTTAGAAACACCATCCCAGAGATTCCTTATGAATCTCAAGGCTTTCTAATAGGAAACGAGAAGGGAGGAATGGAGAGATTTTAAGCAGAGACTGGTCTGAATTGTTTTCTAGAAACTGGTAACTCTGTTATAGATGAGCAAGATCCTGGGAGAGAGATTGTGAGGCCCCAGGGTGCAAGAGGTGGTGAGGCTGTGACACCAGGCAGGGAGCAAAGAGGACAGGCCAGGAGTCGAGTTGAGGAACTGGAACCCAGAGGTGAGATGTTAAAGATGACATAGGTGGCAGAGTGGGCTCACTGAGATGAGGATAGCAAAAGTCAGGATGGACCCGTGTGTGTGTGTGTGTGTGTGTGTGTGTGTGTGCGCGCGCGCGCACGCTTCAGAGCCCCTGAATGTGAGGGGTTCAGAGGACCTGAGGCAGATCTGACCAGGAGCAGCTGAATATTCAGGGTTGGGCTGAAGATATTGGGGCTCCTGCCTAAACCTTAGGACATTTCCAGTGCTCAGAAAGACACCAACATCCTCAAGTGCCGGGAGAGAGACTTTCTACCTGGGCAACTGCTAAAGAGAAGTGTTGAAAACAGGCTCATCGCTCCTGCAAAGATCCCCAGCTCCTGAGTCGCCAGCCCCAGAGGGTGTTGTTTGGCGGGTCTCCTGGGTCACACCGCTGGTCCACGGTAACTATGTGTATGTTTGTGAGTGGACAATCTTTCACAGCTATGAAGATGGAGGTACCACAGCCTAAGGAGATGGCAGCCTGTGGAAAAGGCCTCCAGGGAGGAGCACAGCCCTGCCCACACCTCGACTTCCGCCCCATCATGACCCTGCCCCATTTCTAACCTCCAGATTGATCAGTATAGGTTGCCCCAAACCAGCCTTTGTGATTTGCCACAGCAACAACAGGAAACTAAGTTGCACAGACCCGGGCCGCCCCAGAAGCCTCCGCCACAGCCTTACCCTGGTGATGCCCAGTGCTCCGATGTTCTCGCTGTAGGAGGTGGTGCCGTTCCCTGTCCCCCAGGCCCCTGCCAGCAGGCAGCCCAGGCCCTCGATGCCAATGCCCCGGTTGATGGCATGCTTCGGAGGGGGTGGAGCCCCCACCAGCCGGGCACAGGCATAATAATCACCCACTGACTCCACCATGGAAGAGATCACTCCTGCGATGATCCCAAAGACCCCAGCCAGGCTGACGGTGGGGAGACCCCACTGTCCTGCAGAAGTAACAGAAGGGGAGAGTCTGGTCAGAGGAAGCTGCTGAACCCCAAGTTGTTCATTGCCAGAGGTATTCTGTGGTATTTTTTGTTTGTTTGTTTTTGGTTTGGGTTTGTTTGTTTTTTTGAGACAAGGTCTCCCTGTAGCCCCAAGTGGCCCAGAACTCCCTATGTAGACCAGGCTAGCCTTGAACTCATAGAAGATCTACCTGCCTCTGCCTCCCAAGTGCTAGGATTACAGGTGTGTGCCACCATGCCTGGCCCAGAGGTGTCTTAAAGCTGGGCCACTTTCACAACTGTCCAGAGACCATGGCAGCTTCCGTCCTGCTTCTCCCACTGAAGGGAGTCAGGTTCCAGAAGCTGAGGTCACAGTGTGCAGAAAGGCAGACGGGGACGTCCTCCAGAGGAGGCCTGGGGCTCCTGGGTGCTAGAAGCCCCTTCTGCAAGTCCATCCTATGTCCGCAGTCCATGAGACAGGCAGAGTCCCCTGGTCTATGGTTACTTTCACATCATGAGCTTCAGGATGAGACCAGAACTGATCTAAAGAAAGCTCAGGTCTCACGGAGATATTCTAGTTCAGCCCCAGGCATCCCTTGTGTGAGGTCCACTGAACCCACCAGGAGAACCAAAAATCAGGGCAGAGATCAGGCCCTCTCTCTTCCTTCCTCACAGATCCCTCCACCCATGCCCCAGCCAGGAAGATGAGGCCTCAGCCAGCTTCAAGGAAGGTCTGGGAGGAAGAACATGTGGTCTACCACTGCCCACAGGTTTTTATTTTATTATACATTTTTTTTATGTGTATGAGTGTACTGTCTGCATGCAGGTTGCTGCACCCATGTCATGCAATGCTGCGGAGGTCAGAAGAGGGCGTCAAATTCCCCTGGAACTGGAGTTAAGGATGGTTCTTAGCCACCATATGGGTGCTGGGAATCGAATCCCAGTCCTCTGCAAGAGCAGTTGGTGCTCTTAACCACTGAGCCATCTCTCCAGCCCCTCCCACAGGATTTTAGAACAGGCTGGGCTTAGTAGCACAGGACTGCCCTGGAGGCTGAGGCAGGAGGATCACAAGTTCAAGGCTTACATGGTCTTGACTGATTTCAAGACCAGCCTGGGAAGCTTAGCAATACTATATCTCAAAATAAACAGTAAAAAGGGGTCAGGAAATATATACAGCAATTGCATAGCATGTGTGATGCCCTGGGTTCAATGTCCAGTAACACACACACACACACACACACACACACACACACACACACAAACTCAGACACTCCTTGGAACAATCTGGAATCCCCCACTTCACCTTCTTCTCCTCTTAGGAGTCAGGTACAGTGTCCCTGAGGCCTGCCCCTCCTTACCACTCCCTCCCCACCAACCCCTCCCCCAACCCTTTTCAACCCTTCACCCAGTGCACTGTACCCCCCAGAGAACCCCAGGAAACATGTTTCCCAAGCAAGAAGGACATCCATTTCTTCTCACCTGGGTATGGGAAGCGAAACCAAGGAGCCTGGTTCAGGACGCTGCCCTTGGTGTCCGTGCGGGCCTGGTACCCGTATTCCGTGGGGACCGCAGGGAAGGTGTTGGTGACAGTGAGCACAAAACAAAAAATCCATGCCAGGCAGAGGGCCAGCAGCACCTGCCAAAGGAGCCACCCTTCACACCTTGCCTGTCCACCTCCTTCCTCTGAGGAGGGAGCCCAGGAAAGCTCTGAGACCAGACTGTGCTGGTTGTGGACCCTGCTAGGGACAACAGCAATCTGGTGTGTCCATAGGTAAACTGCTAAGGAAACAGACTGGAAATTGAGGCAGAGAGTACAGTATGAGAGGAGACTTGAAGGACAGCAGGTAAGAAATACCACATCCACTATAGCCTGTGGCCAAAGAGTCATATTCTCCACTGTGTGCTGATCACATGACCTAGGAGCAAACTTCCCAAGCCTTGGTTTCTTCATGTGTGCCATGGAATTATAACCACTGCCCTGCAGAGACTGAAACATGGTTTCCTAAAGTTGGGCACTCAGAAATAGAGATTTTAAATCTCTAGTGGCGGAATCCCAGAACTCCATGGTTTAGCAAGATTCTCCCACCAGGAGATGCTCTTGGCTGAACAGGAGAGCACAGTAGGAGCCTGTTTCTTCTGGGAGTCAGGGACCAATAAGTGTGTGCACTGTGAATGGTAGAAGCACTGGCCTGTGAGGTTGCAGAAGGCTGCCTAAGACTGCTGTATAGAAGAAATACAGTTTACAGTTAAATTAAACCTGACACAAATCTACATTGATGATAGTTCCACACACTTGACAGGATGGTATGAATTCAACACAGAAAGTTCTGGAAAGGTAACATCCTCCTGAGCATTGAACTACCCATGAGCCACTGAGAAAGCCTCTTGGTAGTTCAGCATGTCATTAGAGGTGAACCTAGCTGTTGCTCCCAGTATCTCGCTATGAGGACATCTGGGAACATAAGGCTGGCACCCAGAGCAGTGACGAAGGGCTTCTGAGATGGTACAGCACCAAATACTGGGGACACATGCTACATGCTTCAGGCCTTCTAGGAAGAGGCCTCTGCAGGTGAGGAAGCATTCTATTTGGAGCCAATCAGGCACAGGGAGGTTACCCTTCATGGTCCCCATAAACCAAGAGTGAAGACAGCAAGGGCTGCTTCTTACTGGGAAGACCTGGAACAGGTAGAACTTGGAGGTGTGACACTTCTTCTCTCTTCCGTAAACGGGCACAGGCACCGGGATGTTTCTCAGGTACTGAGAAAACAGCACTATCAGGAAGATGGTTCTGGAAGAGAAGCACACGACCACACTCATGCGCTGGGGTCCTCCTGATGGGGGCACACTGGGCTCCTCAGATGGCCCAGGAAGCTGAGCCACATCACCCCTGGGAGCAGTTAGAGCCACTGAGGCCAGAGTCAGGGTCCCCAGGCAGCTCCACAAATCCGTTGCCCCTGCCCCTCCTCTCAGACCAGGAGAGAATGTCATGCTCGAGTCCCTCCTAACCTCAGCTGAAATGCTGAAGGCTTTGGGTTCCATGAAGCCTCCCAGGTGGCTGTTGTCACCTCCCACAAGCACCCCATCCCAGCACACACAGAATGCTGCAACTCATGGAGCCTCCTGCTGTCTTGGGTTCTTGGAGCCCAATCTTCTCTCATAGACTAATGCTCTTGACAGCTGGGCCATCCTAAGCACCCTTCTTAGTTCAGTGAAATCAGGGCTAGCAAGCAGCCAGTAGGGCGATTTTTTATAAACTCTACCTGCTCTTATACAGTGTTGTAATTACTGGTTATCTCTGAGAATTAATAAGATGAAGAAGGCCGGGTGTGGTGGCACACGCCTTTAATCCTAGCACTTGGGAGGCTGAGACAGGCGGATCTTTGTGAGTTCAAGGCCAGCCTGGTCTACAGAGTGAGTTCCAGGACAGCTGGGGCTACAGGGAGACCCTGTCTCAAAAAGGCCAAATAATAATAATAATAATAATAATAATAATAATAATATAAAGAAAACTAAAAGTCATAATGAATTTTAAGTAGCAATTGTGATACTTTTAAAGCTCTGATAATATCCTCAGAAGTATTTGTAAGCCGCAATTTGTCAATATCCTGGACTCCCATTAAGCTTACTAGGCAACCTTCCACCAAAGAGTACTGAGAGGGCCTGGCCCCCTCCCCAAAAAGTACTTACAGGGCAGAAATCCCCCAGTGGATTCCAGCATCATTGCCTGCAGAATCGAACAGAGGCAGAGCCACGAGAGAAATGGTTGGAGCGATGGTCAAGGGGCCAATGAAGCGCATAAGAAAGCCAATGAGGCCGGAGAAGCCCACCAGAATCTGGACGCAGGAAGCCACCATGATGGCGCCCTGCAACTGGAGGGAAGCGTGGAGCTCAGCCCAGAGCAGGCCGCTCAGGCCACCACAGTCCCCATCCAACCTGGTCACTCCTGGGGGTACTTTCTGAGGAGTGCCGAGACCAAGCTGGAACCCAGAAAGAACTTAAAGAAAGGAGAGCTCCAATCTCTCGTTTTCATTCAACTTGATGGTTTGGGGGATTACTAGGCTCATCATAGTCAGTGTTGAGGAAGACTTGGAAATGGGCAGCAATCAGTGCTGTGCTCAGTATTTTGTGCCTCTGCTCTCTATTTTCCTACTTTCTCTGGCAGTGGTCAGCAGGCTTCTTCCACAAAGGACCAGTCAGTGAATATTTAGACTTTTGACCATCCTGGCTGTGTTTCAAACCCTCCAGGAAAGCTGTGAGCAAATGAGCAAGCCATGTTCCGACAAATCCCCATTTCCAGACACTGAAGCTGGGATGCCATATAATTTTGACACGTCAGGGTGTTCTATTCTTCTTATGCAGATTTTGACAATTGCCACTTAAAATGTAAAACCATTCTTAGCTCGTGGGTCATTCAAAAACAGTGACAACGCCCAAATTGGATCTATTACATTTACATATATATATACGCAGGAAATATATGTACACGTAAGTGTAATGCAGTGCCTGAGGAGGTCAGATGATGACGTCAGATGAGGACGTCAGATGAGGACGTCCCCTGGAAGTGGAGCTATGGACGGCTGGACTTATTGGAGACTTTCTTGCCTTCCCGCCCTGTACCACCGCACACGCACACTGGAATGACAGCTTCCCCGAACAACCCTCGTCTGTCCGTGGATGATAAATGCTGAGCAAATGAACCAACTCAGGGCCCCGACACCACGCCCTCCGTTCCTCCCACCCATCTTCTGGCCCTGTTACCTCTCGGATCCGCTTCTGCCACTCCTCTATGAATTCGGGAGAGCTGGTATTCACCAAGCTGGCATTGAGAGTCCACTCAGGGCATTTCCAGGATGGAAGAGAGAGCATAGCCACAGAAGGTGCCACAAAAGCAAAGGTCCCTCCCTGGAGAATGGGCAGCCTGAAGCAAGAGAAGAATATGGTTACCACACTGGCCTGTCAGGAGCCCCAGGCCTTTTCAGCCCCAGTCCTAACTCAGAATTGATGCAGCAATTGGCTCAGTTGCAGGGAACTCCTGTTAAGCTGCAAAGCAAATTTATGAACCCTGTGCAACTTTTGGACAGGGAACAGAAGTGAGGAGGGGAGAGACGCCAGTCCCACCACCAGGAGCGGGGCCGGGCTCTGACACACCACGTGAAGCAGCAGCATGGAACACTCTCCACGCAAGCCCAGAGAACGCTCTCTTGACCCGAGCAGAATTTGCATGCATCTAGTTCCCCATCTCATGTTCCCCCCAAGGTTATTCCCACACTGTTATGAGATGACCCGCCTAAAATGGATTCCTCTGTGTTCCCATGAATCAAAGGCAATCCCAGACCTTTGTCCTGAAGCTCCTTATCACACCACGTTTGAGGGCCATTCTCACACATGTCCCCACCCGGGCCTTTCTCACTTCTGGAAACCTTTACCCTCTGACCTCTGTGAAAACTAACAGCACCTACACAGCCAGCCCAGAGAGGCAAGCCACACAGCAAGCAGGCCTCCAACAACTCTGTTCACTAGGGGCCAGGCTTACCTACCCAGTCTTACTACCCTGGACATTAGAATTTGGGGGTGGGGAATAGAGACTCCCTATCTTGACTGCATCTGTTACTGTGACCCTATTGTGTTTGGGATTTCTGTGTGGGAGAAGGGGCATAGGTAGGGAGGCATATGAGCACATCATACATGTATGCATGTGGAGGCCAGAGGACAACCTCTTGAGTATGATTCCTTGAGTGCTATCTAGCTGTCCCCCAATGCCCAACTTTTTTTTTACGGGGTCTCTCACTAGCCTGGAATTCACCAAGTGGGCTAAGCTGCAATCAGCAAGTCCCAGGGACCCACCATCTTCCAGCCCTGGGATCACAGTATCTACTAACTTTATCCATCTTCCAGCCCTGGGATCACAAGTGTCTACTAACTTTATCCATCTTCCAGCCCTGGGATCACAGTGTCTACTAACTTGCTTAGCTTTTTGGTTTTTTTAACATGGGTTCTAGGAATCAGACTCACGTCCTCATGCACAACTGAGCTGTTATCCTGCTCAAGCTCAGGTGCTTAAAAAAAAAACTGTACTAGGGGCTGGAGAGATGCTCAGTGGTTAAGAGAACTGACTACTCTTGCAGAGGACCCAAGTTTGATTCCCAGCACCCACATTGCAGCTAAGAACCGTCTTTAACTCCAGTTCCAGGGGAATCCGACACCCTCTTCTGACCTCCGTGGCATCGCATGACACAGGTGCACCAACTTACATGCAGACAGTACATTCATACATGTAAAAATAATTAATTAATTAATTAATTAAAACTGTACTAGAAGGGTATTTTTGAAGCTGGACTTCATAAAGGATTATTCCTGAAAATAACTACATACACCTTATCTAAAGAAGATAGAAATTCTGCCAGGTGTGGTGGCACATGCCTTTAATCTCAGTACTCAAGAAGCAGAGGCAGGCAGACCTCTGTGAGTTCAAGGCCAGCCTGGTCTACACAGTGAGTTCCAGGACAGCTAGGGCTACAGAGAGACCCTGTCTCAAAATGAAAAAAAAAAAAAAAAAAAAAGAAAGAAATTCTATGAAAGAGTTTTGATCTCTAAGTGGACTTTGTAGCCTGGTCGAGCATTAGAGTGAGAGCTACTGGCCCTGTCCTAGACTTGCCAGTGTCCTTGGAGCTCAGACAAACCAACATACAGCTAGAGTTTAGAGTCACAAATCAAGATCCATGAGGCTCCAAAATAAAAGAGCGCATCATGCAGACAGGGTTGAAACACTTCATGGTGTTGTGTTAAACTATGTATATGAGTGCAGGTGTGTGATTTTCTTAATTGTAGAATGAAGATAAGCATCAGGATAGAAAAGAGGGAAGCACTCTAAATGCATCATTGCAGAATCCCTCCTGAGCTTTTGAGCGTTTTGAAATGAATGTGTACATTCTTGGAAATAAGCAAAGTACAGCGTTTGCAATACATGATGTACAACTTATGTGCTGCTTTTCTGCATAATACATAATTCCATACATTTGAGTCATTCATCAAATGCTCACTGGAGACTTGTCATGTGGCAGGCACTGAGTGCTGGGGACCAGAGCTACGACGATGAAGAGGAAACTCCCACTTGGACAGCCATCTGCTTTATCTAGTTTTGTTTTCTATGGTTTCAGTTACATGTGGTCAAACGCAGTCAGAAAAATTAATATTTATCTTGAGTCTTTCAAAAGACAGATTGTCAATATCATGATATGTCATAGATATTATAATTGTTTTATTTATTACTAGCTATCATGGTAATCTCCTACTGTGCCTAATTCATAAATCAAACCTTATTACAAGGGGCTGGAGAAATGGCTCAGTGGTCAAGATCACTAGCTGCTCTTGTAGAGGACCCGGGTTTGGTTCCCAGCACCCACATAGCAGCTAATAGCCATCTGTAATTTCAGTTTGAGGGGATTCAATGCCCTTTCTGGCCTCCAAAGGCATTACACATATGGGCGCACTTATATACACGCAGGCAATACACTCGTAACACAGAAAATTAAAATAATAAATACACATAAAATTAAAATAATAAAATAGTTTTAAAAGGTAAAAAATTATTTACAAGCACATACATAAGGAAGGAACATGGTGTATTTAGGACTCAGTATTAGGTGCGGTTTTAGTCAGCCACTGGGGTCTCCTAACTCACCCCTGCAGATAAAGCGGAACTGACTTCCTTTGAGGTGTCATTTCACTGTGTGGACATGGCTCTGCCCTCACACATTAACCATTCTCGAGAATTTACCCTTGGCAATTCCTTTAAATGCTTACAAATAATCTTTGAGTGAGCCCCTGGGTCTGGGTCTTTATTCCTGGGGCCTAGGAAGTCAGGAATCTATCAATTTTCATCTCCATCTTTCTACACTAATACTTGTGCTACTAAAAACCTGCCAACACTATTTTTTAAATCATTTTGGTTCTTAGTAATTTTATAGATCTGTAATGAAAGTTTCATAAACGTTAATTTGCATTTCATTAGATCATGGAAGGTGTGCATCCAATCTTATTATTTTAGGTCTACTTTTCCTTTTTAAAATATTTTATTTTTATTTTCTAGGTATGAGTGTATCGCCTGCATTCATGTAAGTGCACCCATGTTATGCAATGCCCGAGGAGGTCAGAAGGGGACATCAGATCTACTGGAACTGGAGTTACAAACAGTTGTTCACTGCTGTGTGGGTGTTGGAATCAAACCCAGGTCCTCTGTCAGAGCAGCCAGTGCTCTTAACTGCTGAGCCATCTCTCCAGCTCCCCCACTCTTCAAGTGCCATACCCTCTCTGTGACTTCCTAAGTGAGGCACCTATACCTTCCTTTTGCCACCCTTAGAACATAGTAATATTATTATGCTTACTACACCACCTATAATTATTTACTCATATAGCAAACTCCTTTTAAAATTATGCATATGTGTCTGTGTCTGTGTGTGGGTATATGGGTGAGGAAGCCAGAAAAGGGTGTTGGTTCCCTGGAACTGCACTTACAGGTGCTTGTGAGCTACCTGACATGGGTGCTGAGACCCAAATTCCTGTCCTGGTGTGGTATATGTTCATGTTTCTGTATGTGTACATGTGTGTGTAAGCATGTGGAAGCTAGAGACCAACGCTGGGTGTCTTCCTCTACTGATCTCCAGTTATTTCTTTTAATTTTTACTTATTTTTATTTTATGTGTATAAGTATTTCGCCTGTGTGTGTATAATGCACATGTGTCGTGCAGTTCCCATGGAGGTCAGATGAGGGTGGGGGATTCCCTGGAACTGGAGTTACAGACAGTCGTTAACCACCGTGTGGGTGCTGGGAACTGAACCCAGGTCCTCTGCAGGAGCCCTCCAGCCCCCTCCATGTTATCTTTCAAGACAGGATCTTACCGAACTTAGAACTCACTGACTGGCTAGTCTGGCCAGCCAGGGAGACCCAGTATCTGCCTGTATCTGCTCCCCCACCCTAGCTGGGGTTACAGACACACTGCTGAACCTGGCTTTATGCTATTGTACCCATTTATGTGGGTGCTGGGATCCAAACCCAGGTCCTCATGGCTCAGGCCCTCTTTCCACCCTTCACCATCACATCCTTGTGCCCAGGTCTGATGAGGGAAACAATATTTTCCTTTACAGCAATACCTTACATGTCTCCCAAGAAGAAGCTAGAGAGGCTATCTACAGTCTCAGGAGTAAGAGTCTGGGAAGCCTGGTTGGGGTCTTCCAAAGCCATGGCATATGTCCTAGTGGAAAATCTTACTCCCTAAGTTTATAGAATACTTTAAAGTGCTCGGTGTTTTCATATCATTTTCACAGAGTGGGGAGGAAAATGACACGGGGAAGAAATACCATCAGACTTCAGCCAGGAAGTAGGAGAGTTCTGACGGGAAGTCTGAGTCATGCAGCCAAATCACAAGTTCTTATTATAAAAACAACTGATAACAGGACCCGCAATGACAACAAATTGCCTAGAGAATGTATGTCGGGCTAGCAAGATGGCTCAGCAGGTAAAGGTGACTGCCATCAAACCTGATGACCTGAGTTCAATCCCTGGAGCCCACACTGCAGAAAGAGAACTGATTCTCACGTTATCTCTGACCTCCACAAGTACACTGGCGTCCATGCCCCACCCATCACAAACAAATACATGTAATAAACATATTTTTATTTATTTATTTATTTATTTATTTATTTATTTATTTATTTATTTATTCTTTATATGTATGAATGTACCGTCTGCATGCGGGTCTGTGCACCCGTGTCGTGCAATGCCGCGGAGGTCAGAAGAGGGCGTCGGATTCCCCTGGAACTGGAGTTAAAGACGGTTCTCAGCTGCCATGTGGGTGCTGGGGATCGAACCTGGGTCCTCTGCAAGAGCAGTTGGTGCTCTTAACCGCTAGGCTATCTCTCCAGCCCCAATAAACATATTTTTAAACGTGTGTTGATGACTAGCTGGGACCACTCTCTCCTCTCTTCAGTCTGTTCTGCCCAGGAAATGACATCATTCTACTTCCTGAAAGCATTGAGAAGTCGGCTTGCCCACTTCTCGCTGAGCACTGCTACACTCTCCTGCAAAAGACAAGTGACTTCTAGATGTGGAAGCTGGGAACACATCAACCTGCCCCTGAGGTATGAGAGGGACACACTGCATTCGGACATGGGGTCGAGCAAAGTACACACATCCCTGCCTGTGGAGGCTGATGTTCTAGTAGGGAGAAACTGCGTGAAGTCATAGGTGCTTTATAAACACAAAATGGAATTCAGGCTGGCAGGGATGCTTGACCTGAGACGTCAAAGGGACCCTGTACCTGTGATCTTATGCTGAAGCCCTGGAGGGAGGGCAGATATTCTAAAGACACTGTCCCCTTCTTTGGCTGTCAGACCACTACCAAAGTGACAGACCTAGGGACAAAAGGAGCTCTGCCAGGCCAGGAAAGGGTAGGGATGTTACAGCCCCCAAAACCCTTGATTCTTCTCACTTTCAAAAAATAAGGGAATCTTCCCACACACACACACTTTTTTTTTCTGGTCTTTTTGAGACAGGGTCTCCCTGTAGCTCCAGCTGGCCTGGAACTCACTCTGTAGACCAGTCTGGCCTTGAACTCACAGAGATCCGCCTTCCTCTGCCTCCCAAGTGCTGGGATTAAAAGCATGCACCACCACGCCTGGCATTTCTTTGTCTTTTTTAGAGATAGGGTCTTCCTATAGCCCTAGCTGGCCTGTAACTCTCTATGTAGACCAGGCCTGCATCTCATAGAGATCTGCCTGCCTCTTCCTCCCAAGTGCTGGGATTAAAGGTATGCACCACCACACCCAGCCCAAAATGGGGGATTTTTAAGAGCACATTTTCCACATCTTTTAGACTATAACAATATTATTATGTTTACTATACTCCTTAGAATAATTTATTCATATATAAATTCCTTTAAAAAATACATATATGTGAGTATATGCACATATGTGCAATGCCTGAGGAGGTCAAGAGACAGAAGTGGAGTCACAGGTGTTTGTGAGCTGCCTGATGTGGGTGCTAGAACCATAGTCAGGTCCTCTGCAAGATCAGCATGTGCTCAACTGCTGAGCCATTTCTCTAACACCTAATTCCTCTTTTGAGACTCTCGTCTCCTAGTGGGGAAGAGTCATAAATGAATCCCAGTGTTTATTCATAGCAGACAGTCATGAGGCAAAAGGAGAAAAGCTATTGTTACCTCTGATTTCAGGATTCAGCCCAGGTGCTACAGCAGCAAGGGCGGAAGCTATGCCCACGGGAGAAGACTGACAGCACTGAAGATCTATGTCCTCCATGACTTCCAACAGTTAGTTTTTCAAAAAATATTTTATTTACTATATTTACTTTATGTGTTTGAGTGTATTGCCTGCATGTGTGTAAGTGCACCCATGTCATGCAGTACCCATGGAGACCAGAAGAGGGCTTCAAATCCCCTGGATCTGGAGTTAATGGGCAATTGTTAGTGACCATGTGGGTGCTGGGAATCAAGCCCAGGTCCTCTACAAGACTAGCCTGTGCTCTTAGCTGCTGAGCCAGTCCCCCAACACACGCAAGTCTTTATCTTAGGAGATAGACACTGATCCCAAGATGGATTATATGTGAACACTTACCAAACTGCATACTTCTGTGGAAGCTTGTGTTATTTACTGACATAGACCAAAGGTTGGTATATCCTTAAAATGTGATTTGTTGCATCCCTAACCTCAATATGATGACACGAGGAGACAAGGCTTCTGGGAAGGAATTGGGTTTTGATGAAGTCATGTAGGTGAGGGCCCCAAGAAGGGATTATTAGTTTCCTTATGAGAAGAAGACACAAGGTAAGAGCTCTCTCTACTATAGGAGGACAGATACCTAAAAGCAGCAGAAGAGGATTCTCACAGACCCAACCATGCCAGCACCTGGTCTCAGACATCCAGCCCAGAACCACAAGAAAACACGGTTCTATTGGAAGAACTGAGGTACCCAGGGAAAAAGGACATAATATGTTAAAGATTCTATAAGGTGATTCACCTACAGGTGAAGGCACTTGCTTGAGACCCTGGAATCCACATCAGGGATTCAAGGAAGAAGAGAGCCAACTCCACAGAACTGTCTTCTGAGCTCCACATGTTCCCCAATAACAATAAAATACAACTTAAAAGAACTTCCTGACTGTGGAGCATTGGGGTACTGTATATCCACATCCAAATTATCCCGAGCTATCCTTAGACCCCCTTAGTGGCCACTCATTGGCCACCTCTGGGTCTGATCTAACATCCTGTGACTATCAGGTAAAACCTCATTGAATATATTAACTTATCACACCACTGGTTTCTGCCAATCCAAAAGCTAAAGATGACAGTTGTGGTGGCACACACCTTTAATCCCAGAACTCCAGAGGCAGAGGCAGACAGATCTCTTTGAGATTGAGGCCAACCTAGTCTGTACGAAGCTCCAGGCCAGCTGAGGCAGACCCTGCCAAAAACAAACAACAAACAAGCTAAAGATGTCATCAGAGAGGACCAGAGACTCATAGCAGAGATTTTCTCACTTCAACGTTTCCTGCCTGCCTGATGTTTCCACTAATATTTTGGAAAATACTCTGATATATGACTTCCTTTTCTTCTGTGACTGCAAAAACTTCATGAAACCGTTTCCACACTAGAACCTTATTCAGGACAACCTAAGTCTGTGCTCCTGGGCTATGGACTCATATTTGGATAAAGAATGAATTCTTCCCTTTGAGGTGAGAGCTGTGTTTTATGTTGATAGTTGTTTCATCACCTGCTCTATGGTATTTTGCTATGGCAGCCAGAGTAAAGGACACTTAGTAAACAAGGTCCACAAAAGACAAGTGACCCATGTCATTGCCTTGCTTCAAGTGGGGTAGGGAAAAGGAAGTGTTTGCAGACCATAGAGAATTTGCACGGACACCATCCTGACTATTATTTTCACATGGGGGGGTCAGCTCTTGGGGTGGGCCTGGGTCAGGTCCTTGTGTTCAGGCCACAGCCCCACCTTGCCTACAGTGAATTACAGTCAGCCCGGGATTTTCCTTCTTGAAATGTTGTTACCAATATTTTCTTCTTGTTTCTCTCCACTCCAGAGAGAAGAGGTATGAGGAAATGAAATACAAGTATTTCCCATGACACACAGGCGGGTGGTAGGCTGCCATAATTGAGTCTGCATGTCTTTTTAAAAATATTTATTTATTTATTATTTTTTATGTGTATGAATGTACTGTCTGCATGTAAGTTGGTGCGCCTGTGTCATGCAATGCTGCGGAGGTCAGAAGAGGGCATTGGATTCCCCAGGAACTAGAGTTAAAGACGGTTCTTAGCTGCCATGTGGGTGCTGGGAATCAAACCCAGTTCCTCTCCAAGAGCAGTCGGTGCTCTTAACAGCTGAGCCATCTCTCCAGCCCCAAGTCTGCATGTCTTAAAGTGGTTGGCAGGGCCTGCTGAAGGGCAGAGGAGAGGTGGGTGATGAAAGAGATGGGCTGCTCTTAAGGTAACTTGGGGAGTGATTAAACATTTTAAATATACCTCCTCCACATTTCATTAGCATACCCCAAGAATGTACAAAAGTATAGACACTTGGAGCAGCACCCTGAAACAAAAACCAAAGTCCAGACATGACTGCATTATTGATAAGGATGTTCCTGATCGTCTGACACATGTGTTACCTTCTAAACCAGAACTTGACAGGTGACCTCATCAATGATCTCTCTTAAGTCCAAGATGCACTTGAGTCCCTGAGAAACAGAAGGTCGGGAGGCCGTCATCTGTCTGCCCTCTCTCCTCTCTTTGCCAGACTCTCCCGATTCCCTAACGCTAACATGCCCAGTTCTGCTCATATCTTCCGAATCCCTAGAGGTCCTGACCTTTTAGAGCATCTGTGCGAGCACTTCAGATGATACTGATGCAGTGTCCCACGGCCCACACCAATCTGCATCCTTCCAGAGATGACAGCCTCAGCTGATGAGACAAAAAGCAAAGGGGACCCAGCCAAGACTTCCGGGATTCTGAGTCCACTGGTTGCTTAAGTATAGGTACACAGAGAAGAAAAGGGTGCTGGAAATGGTAACGAAGCAGGGGAGTTGGGCCGGTGAGACAGCTCAGCGGGTAAGCGTACCTGTCGGCAAGCCTGAGGACCTGAGGTGATGTCCAGGTCCCACATGGCGGAAGGAGAGAGCACAGTCCACAAAGTTGTCCCCTGAACCACCCTGGACACCCCATCACTCCTCCCCACAAAGTAAATACATGTAATTTAAAGAAAGGAAAAAAGATCCAAAGAACTACAAATGAGAAATGAATGGTTGCAACAGGGATCAGCCAGCCTCAGGCCCGGAAGCTAGGAAAATACAAACTAAGTGCTCCACACTGAAACTGAACGCTTAAGAGGAAAACAAGTGGCCCTCACTACCGGTGTCCAGGTGACAAGGGGCAAAGGACACGCTTTTAGAGAGACTCGCTATGACTCAATGAATCTCGCCCAGTTAGCAGTGAATAAATAGATAATCCAGCATGACTTGGGCCTGAAGAAAAGAAAATCTTACAGCAAGAAGAGAAATGCTTCCTTGGTCTGAAGACATAAGGGAAGAATCTTCTGTAAGAAGCAAATGGAAATGGTTCTGGGTGCTCACAAAACAGAAGAAAATATGCACAAAATAAAAAATAAAATAAAATATATTTAGAGCCTGGTATGGTGGTATATACCTTTAATCCCAGCACTCAGGAAGCAGAGGCAGGAAATCATTGTGAGTTTGAGGCCAGCCTGGTCTATATAGCAAATTCCAGCCCACCCAGTGCTATGAGGTGAGACCCTGTTTCAATAATAATAATAATAATAATAATAATAATAATAATATAATGTAGAGGTTGTCAAGATGGCTCAGTGGCTTAAAACACCTGCTGCCAAGTCTGAAAATCTGAGTTTGATCCCTAAGGCCCACATGGAGGAGAGTGACTCCTGAAAGTCAAAGGATGACTTTCACACATGCACTGTACTACATGTGTGTACACACACACACATACACACACACACACAAACACACACGCATGTAAATTTTAAAAAGTTTGTATGGGCAGCATATCTACTAAAAGCAGTATATTTAGAAAAGACTGAAAGATTATAGCATAAAATCAAAGTGTGATTGTTATCTGAATAATACCTTGAATGATCTTTCTTTTTTCTTTACCAATTTCTATCGTTTCTAATATATATAATGTGCATTGGTAAGCAGAAAATGCAGAAATCTATTTTTTAATCTATTTTGAAGAAATAAAATGTATTTCATAATTACAAAAATTAAGAACTTAGTATTAGATGAGCCATCACAAGAATAGTGACTTTTCCAAAAATAACACTGAGAAAAGTGACCCTTTTTAAATCTAGAAATATAAAATCTTGAGTATACCAAAATCCTGCCTTAAAATTAAAGACACATAGCCTAGAGAGACGGCTCAGCAGTTAGCTGCTCTTGCAGAGGCCCAGAGTTTGGTTCAGCACCCACATGGAAGTTAACAACCATTTATAACTCCAGTTCTAGGGCATCTGATGGCCTCTTCTGGCTTTTGTGGGCATTTCACACTCGGGTGCACTTACATACATTCAGGTAAAACACTCAGACACATAAAATAAAAATAAATTAAAACATTTTAAAAATTAATTAATAGGGACAAAGTTTTAATATTCACTATATATTTAGATTATATATGTATATAGATTGAATTTCTGACAAAATGAGGAAAACAGTGAATTATGGATAAACTTTCCCCTCTTGACACCATTAAACTAACATTAAAACATGTTTTAGAAGCATAGATCACAAGGATAAAGACAACGGAGCAGGAAACAGCAGCAGGGAATCTCGGCAGTTGTAAAGCTGATGGGGAAAAGTAGCTGATCTAACAGCCCAGGCAGCAGATCTGAGCCAGAGGTAAACGACGGTATTCTGAAAAACCCTCAGAGTCCTCAGGAAACAGTCCTCACTGCAGAGCTAAACATGGTGATATGACAGGTTTAAAATCCCTCTTAAGTAAGTACTAGCCATGTGTCTCAGAAGAAGAGCAGAAGTTTATTCTATGGAAAGGGTGATACACAGAGTCTCCAGGCAGCTAGCTCAACAGCAGGCAGAGTTGGACGAGGGGCCATCTATGTAATATATCTACACCGAACACTGATACCTCCAGCTCACAATCCCACTCAATTTCCAGAATTCTGGATATTCTCGTCCCTTCAGGCAAGAGACTGGGAGATCTTTTTCTAGATAAGATAGCGGCAGGGCATGAAAAGCACAGAGATGCTGAGAACTGGGCTTCCCCAGCTGCATCACAGTGCCCACAACTAACAATGACATGAATGTGACCTTTGTAGGTTATGCCTGTATGTCATGCTATAGATAAGACCAAAGCAGACAAGACCCACTTCAGTTTCAGAACATCTGGTCAACCTCTTAGGATGGTAGTCCTGAGTATGAACAGATAGTACAGGATTATCGGACAACCCAGGGAATATGGAGCAAAAGGAGACTTAAGATGAACTGAGATGTTCTGTATGAAATACATAAAAATTTAATTAAAAATTTACAATTTTTTTAAAAAAAAGTAATCCACTGATATCAAATGGCAAGAGAAGACGGCATCAGCATATGGATTCTGAGCTTGTACTTGGCATTTCTAGGAATGTGCTTAGAATCACAGAGGTGAGACGTGTCACTGTCTAATGACTCAGCATGGCCTGTGGCTGAGGCCATTAGGGAAGATGTGTTCACAATCCTGTCTTCTGCTAGCGGTGACTCATTCTTGAAAGTAAAACAAATATTAATAAAAACTTCTACACGGAAGTAAAAGATTTAAAATATCACTCTTCAAAAGTTCAGGTTATCCTTCACTACATAGAAAGCTCCTTGCCTTGGGGCTGGAGAAATGGCCTAGCAGTTAAGAGCACTGCCTGCTCTTGCAGAGGACCCAGGCTCGATTTCCAGCACCCACATGGTGGCTGAGAACCGTCTTTAACTCCAGTTCCAGGGGAATCCCACACCCTCTCCTGACCTCCTCGGCATTGCACGACATGGGTGCACAAACCTACATGCAGACAGTACACTCATACACATAAAAAATAATTAAAAAACAAAGGTTCTTGCCTCAAAAAAATTACTGTCATTTATACTGAAAAGTTTTGCATTTATAAGTCAAGAAGAACATGAATAAAAAAACTGTATTCAGAGAAAAAAGACAGCTCTTACAGCAATATTGCAGAAATGAATTCAATAGAAGACTTTAAAGATAGAAATAGTTATAATTTCCTCCCTCTAAAACAGCAAAGATATAAATAAGAAAGAAAAGATAAGAAAGTTAGAGTACTAGTCCAGGAAATCTATTATCTGAGTAATAAAAATTTCAGGAAGAAACTCAAAACAACTAAAAGGCCAATATTTACACATAGAAATGGACGATTGAAGAGAAAATATAATGGATGGAAATAAACTGGAACAAGGAGACATAACTGGAAATTCCCAGCACAAACATTATAAAGTCACAAAGATTGAAGAATACTAGACTTGCAAAAGTTGTAGATCCCTCCATCTTCAATGGCTGGAAGTGGAAGAGATGATTCATAAAACTTTGGAAGTCTTAAAATCATGTGGGATGCTAAAATACAATGTAATGTTTCAAAAGTCTGAAAGGAAGGGGGTTGAAGAGATGGCTCAGTGGTTAAGAACACCAACTGATCTTGTAGAGGACCTGGGTTCAATTCCCAGCACCCACATGGTGGCTAAGAACTGTCTTTAAGCTGGGCGTGTTGGCACACACCTTTAATCCTATCACTAGGGAGGCAGAGGCAGGTGGATCTCTGTGAGCTCAAGACCAGCCTGGTCTACAGAGTGAGTTCCAGGCCAACTGGGGCTACAGGGAGACCCTGTCTCCAAAATAAAAGTTTGAAAGGAAATAACTTTCAACTGAAATTTCTATACCCAGCCAAACTATCAATCAGGACCAATCAAAGAATCAAGACAGTTTTACAAAGTTTGCTTCCCATGCATTCTCTCTCAAAGCACTGCTGGATTATATGTTAGAAGAAAGAAGAAGAGGAGAAGGAAGCAAGGAAACAAAAAATCCTTTTGAAAGAATCAACATACAGAGGATTTCCTGGAAAGGGAGAAGGGGCATCTCAGGATGACAGCTGAGCCCCAGAAACAGACAGCAGCCACCTCAGAGCATCCAGAGAGTTTCAGAAGACTGAAGAGATGAAGTGGATACACTATCTGATGTGAATGAGATCTTAAAGAAGAAGAGATTCAGTTAATAAACTGAGTATTGGGGATGAATTAGAAATAAGTACACAGCAAATTAAGTCTATTGCAAACAAAAAGGAAAAAAAAAGGCTGGACAGGAAATGAACTTTGTGAGCCAGCTCTGAGCACCATGATATGCACTACAATGTAAACACTGAAGACTGTTCTCTGCTAGATAGGTAGGAAGGCAGGAGCATGGGAAGTATGCTTAGGTATGGTGGGACTGAAGGAAGAGAAAGAAAATGAACTTCATAATCTCCCAAACTGGTAGACCAATTAGCAGTACTAAAGTGGAAGAAAATCATTTAGATTCCTGAAGGCAAATGCCTAAATAGTCAGCTAAGAAAGCTGAGAATATTCACCTATGCCTAGAAGAACAGAGAACAGTAACCTCCAGCGGGGAAAGGGAAGCTTTTTATCTTCTTCAGACCCTGCACAGCCAGTCTTAGTGATGCACACCTGTAATCCCAGCACCTGGAAGTCTGAAGCAGGAGGATTGTGTGGATCCAGACCAGCCTGGGCAACATAGCAAGACCCTTCTCAAAAAGCAAGCAAACAACACAAAGCATCACTAGTGAGGCACTATTCTGACTGTAACCCCATGCACCCCAAATTGGCAGCAGATTGGTAGGCTTTGCTCTGTCCCCCTTCTGCTATGCCCCAAAGACAAAGACGCCTGCCCCCTTTTCAAATGAGTTTTCATGAGGTTCATGTTAACAGAGATGAACACCAAGTGAAGTTACAAAGGAATCTCAGAGCCAGAGCTCCCAGTCCCTTCCCAGAACGCTAGGTGGCAGGCACTGGACTTTGGTTCCAGGGCACAAGCAAACTCACTAAACAAGTTCTGATGCTTGTCTAAAAGATGTAAATGGTTTTTATCTTTCCCAGTCATAAAGGGTCACATGTACTTGGAAGACAAGCAAATGACAAATAGACAAAAATAATAAGAGTGAATTTAAATCTCCATTGTTCCATAGCTCAGAAATAGCCACTGACCTTGTGTGTTCCAGTCTTCTCTTTTTCTTTTCTTTTTTTTTTTTTTTTTTTTGGTCTTTTTGAGACAGGGTCTCCCTGTAGCCCCAGCTGGCCTGGAACTCGTTCTGTAGACCAGGCTGGCCTTGAACTCACAAAGATCCGCCTGCCTCTGCCTCCCAAGTGCTAGGATTAAAGGCGTGCACCACCATGCCCAGCTGATTGTATTTATTCTAAGTGACCAGCATTTAAAAAGTATTATGGCGGGAGCTGCAGAGCTGGCTCAGTGGTTAAGACCTGATGTAAGCATGGGAAAGATGTATTGAGACCATGCTTGCAAGTGTACAGATGGTCTCTGGAATGCCAGAGAATGTTACCAAAGGCCACTAAAGCAATAAAGCAAATATAGATCTCCTCCAATCGAGCAAGACTCCTCCGTCAGCACCAGCTACACCTCACCTGCCTGGAAATACTGTGCAGCAGTGGCAGCCATATGCCTGTATATCCCAAATCTAATTGGCTATTAGCTCTCTCCTTGGAGGAATAACCCACAGCTGATGCTACAAGCTTACATCCTCTAGTGGTTAGGAGATGTTATAAGCCACAGTAAGACCCTGTCATATTTTACAGAAAAAACATAATTCACGGATTAACATACCATCCAAACATCTGTGTCTATACCAAAGTAACCTACCATAACAATTAGTGCTGTTTAAATACCTATATATCTAATTGCTTGTGCTTCATTAGTAGGATTGAAAGGTTATTCCTGGACAAACTGTCAGCCCATGAAAGGAAACAGCCAGAATTGACCAGAGTCCAAAACGACAGCTCCAGAGAGAGTAGATTGTTTTGCTCCTCATCCACCTGTGCCCCTTTTCTAAGCCTAGGGAACAATCTGCAGAAGAGGTGGTGTGGTAGAATGTAAGGGCTGCGATTGGGGTGAATGGTGAAACCACAGCAATATAGGCTGGACACTTATTTGATCAACTTGATTGTACATACAACCCCCCCCCAGCTGGATGGTGGGACCCTTGGGCTGTGTGGGTTTGGGCACAACTGCTTGCAAATTGGTTTTACATGAAGGATGCTTGTACTCACAAATTATTACTTATAGTTAAAAAATGAAAAAAAATAAACAGAAGGGAAAAAATGTACTATTGCAAGTGCTGGAGAGATGGCTCAGCAGCTAAGAGCACTGGCTGCTCTTTCAGAGGACCTAGGTTTGGTTCCCAGCACTACATGGCAGCTTACAACCATCTATAACTCTGGTTCCAAGGAATCTGACACCCTTTTCTGGCCTCCACAGGCATTGCATACATGTGCCGCACTTACATACATGTGGGCAAAACACTCTTACAGGTATTCATGCTATTGCTGGAATGTGTTCATGGAAATAGGATATTTATAGTGTATTACATATGTCCATAGGAGAATATTTCGGTTTACCATAATTAACATTTTTTATAATGATTATTGCCATAGCTCATTTTTTAAATTTTATTTATTTATTTATTCATTTATTTATTTGTATGAATGTATTGTCTGCATGTAGGTTTGTGCACCATGTCATGCAATGCCGCGGAGGTCAGAAGAGGGCGTCGGATTCCCCTGGAACTGGAGTTCTTCTGGAATTGGAGTTCCAGACGGTTCTCAGCCGCCATGTGGGTGCTGGGGATCGAACCTGGGTCCTCTGTAAGAGCAGTTGGCACTCTTAACCACTAGGCCATCTCTCCAGCCCCCATAATTAACTTTTTATCAATCATTTTAATGGGGGAGGGGAAAGGCACAAAATTATATAGCTATTACTTTCCTTTTATTTCTGTGTTAAAATAGTGTACCAGGCATTGAGCTAACCATTTTGTATACATTCTCTAACTTAATTCTCTTTTGGGGTTGAGGATGTTAGGAGTAAGGTAGCCTAGGCTGGCCTCTGATTTGTCATATAGCCAAGGATAGTCTTGAAACATTGACTCTCTTGTCTCTACCTCCCAAGTGTCTCTAATTCTCAAGAAAAAACAAATAGTTCATCCTCACAAAAGCATGAGGTAAAAAGAAATGGAAACCTGGTATGGCCGGGCTCACTCGGGGCCCTAAGAGAAGCTGAGTGGTCTGGCTGGGCTCACTCGGGGCCCTAAGAAAAGATGAGTCCTTATGAGGTTTGCAGTTAGGATAGGAGGAGTTTGAGGGACTCATGTATAAGTAGAAGATGTCACCATTTGAGGACAGATGTGTGGAGCTTGGATGTCACCATCTCCTGTGCCATCACCTTAGCTCCCTTCTGAGAGTCAATCCAGGAAGTGGGCGAAAGATGACGTCCCAGCGACTTGTCTTTGAAACAGCCAGTAAAGGGACCAGAGCTTCCAGAATGTAGGAGGCTAATCAATTCTTCTTGAACTTGAAAGTATCACTTTGTTGTGAAGAATCTTTGCTTGCTACCCTCAAAAGCCCCAACTCTGTCACTACCGGATACAGACTACATTGTTCATCCTTGTCTGAGAGCCTGACCTCACACAGGTACTCAAAATACCCATCACACGAATGCCCAGAGGATAACTGCTACCCAGCTCAGACCCAGCTGTCCTCTTTGGGTCACAGTAGTCCCAGCTGCCTCCTCTAATGTGGCCAATCAGCAACATGCTCTGACAGCCAGCACTGTGCTGCTTCAGCCAGCGTTCCAGTGCAGGCAGTAATGGAGATATCCTAAAGAGACGTTTGTATGCTTCCCTTTGACTATCCAAAGTTTGTATGCTTCCCTTTGACTATCTGACTATTGAAACAAGGGACTCCGCCCAAGTTGGAATTTCCCCAGGAGTTTCATGCTGAGAGAAAGAGAAGACTGAAGGAGACCTGGGACCAGCCAGAAGAGGAACTTGTCTCCCAGGAAGATTCCACACAGTTCTGACAACTTTCAGACCACCTTGCTGGGGAGACTGGAGGTGACACATGTCACATCAGCAATAGGCAGGCCCACACCTTGACCTGGACTACACAGCTATGCACACCTCCTGCCATCTATTTAAACTTAAGTCTCCTGTGAGGACCCTGAAGCTGGGCTGGGGTTGGGGGGGGGTCACCACTCTGCTTCTGTTCCTTTTCCTGGTGTAGCCATATTCAATAACCCCCTTATCTGCTGCTTCTCACAATTGCTTGTCTGTTTACTTGGTCTACAGTGGCTGAACTTAGGTTGCTGGGTCTGCCAGGGCCCAGGTTTGGTGACTCTGCAAAACTATTTGCAAGTGTGCATGAAGCGCCTGAATCACTGAGGGGCTGGAGTACCTGCTCTATTTTTGTGATGGTCCAACAACAGCAGGAAGGCAGGAGACTGCCTAAAATCCCTCCAGGAGAAGAACTTCTCCAGAAAAAGTCACGATTAACTCCAAAGGCAGAGTTAAAATCTGGAGCTGCACATGCACAAAATTTTCTTTCCTCCAGCGACTAACTTCCTAAACTTAACGTCTTATTTTGAAAGATGATGTCTCATTTGACAACCTCACGTGGGAGCTTCAGACGTGAGCACCAGGATAAGAAGGCAGTTGGGGGTACAAACCTGAGAAGCCTAGAGTCATACCACAGCGTGTGGGGGGGGGAGAAGGGGGTGACGGACTGTGGAGATTTTTGGCTGCCAGCCTGCACTGTGTATGGGGCTTGGCAGCTCTCAGGCCTGAAGCCACAGCTAGGGCTTCTTGGCATTGTTTTGGCATTATGTAACATGGCTTAACTTGCTGAGGTTTTTCTGAAATCTTATCACCACAAGCGCATTTGTGTTTCTCTTGTAGAAAAGCACAGCACTGACTACTGACCAGCAGATAACCAAATCTACTTGGCTTCTGAGTCATTCCTAAGCTCAAAATCACAGCCTGCAATATCCAGGCAGGTTACTCATTTAGGGTCTGAGTGAGAAGCCCATTTCTGTGGAGGGGACCAAGCTTGGCTTCCTGTCTAGCCCCACTATAGTTTAATGACATTAGCATGATCTAGTTATTGATTTTATTTCTCTGAGGTGTAAGTTCCTTGAACCCTGACTCCTGATTAGTGTGTACCAGAAGGCTGAGCTCACCGCTTCACTTAATCCCGATTTCCCAGCTGAAATATGCTCATCCTTTCCATTGATGTCATAATATTAGGAATGGAAGAGACTTTTGGATAGTATCTAATTCAATTCTTTCATCTTACAGACAAGAAAGTTCAAGATTTGAAAAAATGCGTGGCTTTTGACATTCCCACAGCATAAAGCCAGGCCTAGAATTTGGGCCTTTGGTTTCCAGGTTCAAAGTTTTTCAATAATTACAATTAACAGTATCAAATGGCTATGTTGTGTCCATTGAACCGCTTCTAAATATTTATGTTTCTGCTCATAGATTAGCACTGCTCTCAGTTGTGGTCAGAGAAGCTTCTTTTTGCAGTGGTTGGTGGTTAATGTAGAGATTTCTAACAGCCCCAAGTCCTGAGAAGAAAGCCCTATGGACAGCTCAGCCCTAAATGGGATATCTACATCCTCAAGGTCAGAGGATATCCCAGAAGGATAGAAAGAATGTCAGAGCCCAAGAACGGACAGGGTTGTGATATGCTGTCTTCTGGACAGGATGTGACCACTGTCGGCCTGAACTCACAGCCGCTGTGCAAGATCTGCACAATATCAGGCCTGTCAGCATTCTGTTAGGGTAGAAGAGGGGGCTCACAAGGCCCTGCCCTCCTTGAAGAGCTATGGGCAGCTAATGGTTGCCAGGGGAGAGGTAAAATACCCATTCTCGACAGGCATGGTGGAGCACGCCTTTAATCCTAGCACTTGGGAGGCAGAAGCAGGCGGATCTTTGTGAGTTCAAGGCCAGCCTGGTCTACAGTGTGAGTTCCAGGACAGCTGGGACTACAGGGAGACCCTGTCTTGAAAAGACAAAAAAAAAAAAAATACCCATTCTCATATAAACAATTTCTTATTCATGCTTCTGTAAACAACACTAATGAAGCCCACTGGGTTACAAAAAGAAAAAGAAAAAAGAAAAAATAGATGAAATAGAAGGGAGGGACTAGTTGGGAATAAGACAGGGATCTACAGGCGTGGGAGAAAGACAAGAGAGGATAATGGAATGTGAATGCGATCAAATACATTGTACACCAAGTTATAAATTAAAAGGAAACAGAGTTATGATGTATCCTAAAAAAATTAATAGTGTCTCAGGTTCGGGGGAGCCAGCTGCTTCAATCACAAATGCTTGCGTTTGAAATTTTTCGTGAGGCAAGGTAGGGAGGTAGGCAAGACGTCCAAGCAGGAGACTCGTATTATCTCTGGTCTGTGGCTACTGCAGCTCCTTAGTCCCAGAGATGACCTGGAAGAAGGCAGGAGTCTGGGTCCCAGGGCATGAACAGCAGAAAACTGTCTACTTCATGCTTTCAGTCCTCAGCTGCAGATTTGGAAGAAATATTGACTCACACCAGTGGTGGCAGAGGAAGGGAAAGGGACACAGCCCCCATCCTAAATGTTATTCATTTTAATCATTGAAAAGCTCCAAGCTTGGAAACGTGAGGCCCAAATTCTAGTCCTGGCTTTGTGTTGTGAGAACTTGGACAAGTCAGTTACCTTCACTGAGTTACGAAGATGTGGCCAGTAGCATCTCCCTCCTCTCAGGGGAAGGAGGAATTCAAGAATTTCTTTGTCTACTGGAAATACTTAGAAACCAGGTGGAGGAAATCCTTTGACTAGAAAGCATGAAAGGCCAGCCCAGCAGTGATGCCTTCCTCCCTCCACGCTCCCTCTACCCCCAGCACCTGGCCAGCCCAGCAGTGATTCCTCCCTCCCTCCACGCTCCCTCTACCCCCAGCACCTGGCCAGCCCAGCAGTGATGCCTTCCTCCCTCCACGCTCCCTTCTACCCCCAGCACCTGGCCAGCCCAGCAGTGATGCCTTCCTCCCTCCACGCTCCCTCTACCCCCAGCACCTGGCCATCCCAGCAGTGATGCCTTCCTCCCTCCACGCTCCCTCTACCCCCAGCACCTGGCCGGCCCAGCAGTGATGCCTTCCTCCCTCCACGCTCCCTTCTACCCCCAGCACCTGGCCAAGCTCCCATCCGTCGCCCTGGGCATAGCTTTGATTCCAACAAGTAAGACAAATTCAGGTCATTTTTTTCTTCAGATGGCTCCGTGGATCTCCAGCATGGGAGAAAGGCTAGAATAGCACAGCTGAAGGGAGACTTTTATTTTTTCTTTGCGACAGCAGGGCTCCAAACAGGCCTGGTACAAATTCAGTCAAAAATGGATTTACATGGCAGAGCCCCTCACCTTCACAGCCCCCTCTATAGAAAAGGCCGTGGTGTTTTGCTAAATGGGAGGGTGTCAACCTGCCTCTTAAATATGTATGTTAATAGCCATAGACTAGTGCTGTCCTCAGCTGTGATCAGAAAAGCTTCTCTCTGCAGTAAATGATAGTCAATGCAGAGACTTATGGCTGCTCAAAAGGCTGAGAACTGCTGACTGCTGAGTGCTCAGCATTAAACAGGATGCCTAGACCACCCTCTCAAAGGCTCAGGGAACACCACATGGGCGGAGGAATGGAAGACAGAAACCATAGGGAGGAGAGCCCCGGAATGTCCTCATGGGCCCAACATGCCAAGGCACTTAGGAACAACTGAGCAGCCTCAGTTGCCTGCAGAGGGCTGGCTCAAGACAGCCTCTAAACACTCAGTCACAGACTGAATTCAGTCACAGCCCTACCCAGCCCTGCCCAGGGGAGTTAATGGCAGGACAGGGTTGAGGGAGAAGTCACCAGTGAGCCTCTGGTGAATTCACACACCAGTGACAGCCAGCACTCGAGCCCAAGGGGCAGTCCTGGATAAGCCCAGGGGGTCACAAAGTGAAAACAAAACAAAACAAAGACATGAAAGCAGAATGGGGACTTGATGGAGGGAGGGGTCATGGTGAGGATAAGAGGGGGCGGAGGGAGGGCATGCCAGGATGTACACGTAAGAGGGGGCGGGGG